>CM062818.1:603453428-604025928 GCA_031772625.1 Pinus tabuliformis
GGATTTGATAATATTTTTACGCCTTTCCAAATTTTAACTTAAATTTATGTTTCTTTCATTTATTTTTTTTATATTTTGTGTTTTTAATTTTATGATTAGTTTTTAATAATTAATTTTTTGATATTTACAGTTCTTTGTTTTTAGCTTAATTTTACAATATATTAGGTTTAATTTGTATAATTTATTTGTTTTTATATATATATATTTTAATTTCATAATGTGAATATATTTTTTAAAGTTTTAATTTGTATAATTTATTTGATTATATTAATATGATTTTTTTTAATTTATTAAATTTTATAACATGAATATATTTTTTAATTTTGTGTTCTGCAAGTTTGTTTGCTCTTAGGGTTTTAAAGAATTTTGAGCCATGTCAGACGCCCCAAAATATCGTTGTTTCGTTGGAGGCTTGTCGTGGAGCACATCTGGCGGGACTTTGGGAGATGCTTGTCATAAGTTTGGTCATCTCATTGAGGCCAAGGGACGAATGATGGTGGCCGCTAGGGTTTCAGACTATCATTGTTGAAAAAACCTGCTGGACCAGATCCACTACTGGGAGGGATAGCTACGCTGTGGCTCTTTCCTTTGCTGCTAAGTGCCCTCACAATAATCTTGATCTTGTGCAATCTAGAAGCCGTCATGGGCCTGGTTTGGCAACTATTCACTAGAGTTTAGAAGAGAGTCGTTGCTGCTTAGGTAGGCCCTAGCTTGGGTAGTGGCAAGTCGAGGAATCTCCATAGCCCTCCTTGCTCATGCACAACTGGGAGACCCTTTGCTAACATTAGTTGCTCCTTGGGGTTTGTTCCATAGATGTGGTATGGGACCTCAAGATTTCCTTGGTGCTCTAGGGTGCATAATCCCTTTGCCATGCAACACTTACTTTTCAAAGGTAAGCAATTGGATGATTCTTCCCCTCTTTCTGTTTATAATATTGGTAAAGATGCCATTGTTTTTATGGCCCTTCATTTACGGGGGAGGGGGATGGAGCTGTGGGAAAGCCTTTCTCATCTCAGGCTTTTTCTTAAAAGATGTTGCCCATGCTCAACCCTCACCAAAGGCAACTCAGTCCCAAGTGGTTCTTGGGTCGTTTATGGTCAAAAAATCAGAGGAAGTTCCCTTCTCAGAAATCTCTCACCCTAGTCTTGAGGATCTCCATTAACTTTATGCAGAGTCAACCCTTATCTGTCGTTTCAATAGTTTATGGCCTTGTTCGGTCAATCTTTACCAATGGATCCTTTTTTTCCTTAAAGGAATGGGTATTGAGCTTTATATATTAAAAATGTTGGAATTTGAGCCAGAACCCTTACAATATTCTTCACTGACCAAATATTCAATGTTTTCATTGATCCAAAAAATGGAGTCTAATCTTATGACAACCTTTCCTTCCTGTTCTAAAAACATGCATACTATAGACTCGATAAAAGATCCCTAAGATTAAGTTGTATTTACATAACATAATGATATATCAAAAGGGCAGTGCTACTACAACCAGTTAACCGTTTTAGATAAAATACCAGGCTGAGCACTCAGCTATCTAGAATTACCACTGGCACGAGTTTGACGGGGTCTCTTTCTCCTAGGTCCCTGCCATTGCCACATTTTGTAGATCATCTCTAATATTTTGTTCTTCTAATTCCAAGACTCTCAAGTCCAACGTCGTAATCTTTGATCGAGTTTCGACCTTGAAGTGCTCCAAATTGCTCTGTTGCAATGCCACCTTTGTCTCCATTAGCAACTGGAAGGATTGTCGTTGCTGCTCCGCTGTCTCACCTTGTTGCTGTATTACCGTCATGAGCCCTTCAACAGACTTCAGAAGACTTTCCATCAAGAGATTTGTTTTAGTGCACTCCGAATCGAATGGAGAGTCTGCAATTGAAGATGCGATCCTCGCTTCGTCATGAATAGTCAAGAGAACAATCCACCACAGTTCTCTAGAATTTTCTTGAGCCAACTGTGCACTGTGGCATGGAATGTGATGACCGTTCCTTGTATAAATACACCATGGCCATCGCATAATACTCAAGTGATGTGAATTCACCGTATCCAAGTCAAGATCTTGTTGACGACAACGTAGGGACAATTGAGTATGATGGGATCCCAGAATTAACTCCATCAACCTACAAAGAGAATGGAATTTCATAATCAAGGTCCTTTGTATTATCTCTCGATCCTGACAACATGATGCCAATTTCCACTTGCTGGAATTGTTAGCTACATGAGATTGCCATTTTTGTTGCAGTGTTTAATGTTATGCATTAATGCTTGGAGTCTTTGTAACTGGTGATTAAATGCACACTTCATATTGGCACGCATGTGCTCCAATTTGCGAGCTGAACTCCAAGAGAGAAGTGGAGTGTGAGTTGGGTTTGCCATACTATTTTGGTCATTCACTTTTTTCCTAGGCCAACAAAGGCCATATTAAAATACTTTTAATTCTCCTTCATGGCTAAGGTATGAATGTATGGCTAATTGTCCTAGAATCAAGTTCTATTTCTCCTTGTTCTAGTGTTGCCCATTTTTTTGCCTTTACATCTGCCATTGAATTCAAATGCCTATATATATGAAAAAATTCAATCTTATTAAACTGCTGTGAGAGCAGAATAATCCTTTGGAGAATAGGTGGGTGATCTGAGCGTTGCTTTACCTTAGCCCTTACCAATTGCTTAATGACTAACATAGAATCTCCGAACACTGTGAGTTTACGAATGTTCATGGCAAGTGAACACTCTTCCATGCTACTTGATGGAAAACCAAAAGAACTTGGAATAGATGCAGGAACTAGGCCTCCCACTTTTGGGCTTCTAACCATATCTCTCTTTGCCACTCTGAAAATAGACCAGGATGTCCTTCAAACTCTTATTGCTGAAGAGGACATAATGCTGGTCTTCTGTGGAGAATTTTGTAAAGTTCTATTCAAAACCTACCATTTCACTGTTGGTCCAGATCCCTCTACTTCCCTCTTGCAACCCAATCAAGCACTACAAAGGTTAACCCACTGAAATGGGTAAAAGGGATGAAGGTTTAATGTGTTCCTTGCCCAGTTTTTCTATTGCCATTGTGGCTAAGTCTAACAATTGAATGCAAACACTTAAACAAATATGCTACCATTTTTGGGCATAACTACCTTTTAATTAGCCACTTTATCCCTTCAAAATATGTGACAAGCACATCACATTCAACGCTTATGGTACTCTCAACGCTTATGGTACTGTTACTGCAAAATCTAGCAGGCCCTATGCAGGGAAATCCTATAGGACAAAGAGCTAGACTAAGTGATAACATTCCTTCCCAAACCCCCCTTTAAGCATGTGATTCATTTCAACACTTACAAGAAAACATTGGGAGGGGAACAAAAAAGGAGATGATAGGGATGTGAGATTACAACAATTGGGCTGTTCACTACAAGGAACATCTTGGAAAGGGGAAACCAACATTGGCTCATCCTTCTCAAGACTAGGGTCCAAGGATGGCTCAAAAATGTCAATAAGCAACCTTTCACGATGGAATGGAATATAAAGCAAGATAAGATTCCTATCAGCGACCTTTCACGATGGAATGGAATATAAAGCAAGATAAGATTCCTATCAACATCATCGTCAATATCGTAAATTGGATCCTCATCAAAGAAATGACCACTAGCATTCCATTTCCCTTCTTCTATATGCAAGAAATCATTGATGCTATCCTTCAAGGGATCAATGAGGTCACATTCTTCAAGGTCCTTAAAAGGAACTTCATCCTTGACAGGGACAGGGCTAACCATAATCTCACTTCCCACAAATTCTACCTCTTCATCATGACCTTTATTATATTCCTCTTTAGTATGGTCCTCAAGGTCCTCATTAATCTTCCTGTCCCGATGATCCAAAGAGGAATCAAGCTCAACATATTCTCCTTCAACTTCATACCACAATCTCACTTCCCACAAATTCTACCTCTTCATCATGACCTTTATTATATTCCTCTTCTACCTCCTCATCATGACCTTTATTATATTCCTCTTCAGTATGGTCCTCAAGGTCCTCATTCCTCTTCTTGTCCCGATGATCCAAAGAGGAATCAAGCTCAACATATTCTACTTCAACTTCATTGGCATACTCAATGAGCTCTTCCTCTTGGGCTATATCCAATATTTGACATGCTTCTTTAGTGTTTTGAAATCTTGGTCCTTTATGCAAAAAGAAACATGAAACCAACAAAGAGAAAGAGGAAATGCTTCTAGGCTCACATGATTCAAGCCCATCGGTACCCAGAGCAATAGATAGGATAAATAATTCAATCTTGTCATGAGGCTGGGTTATGTTGAGTATTGAAGTATACCTTATGAACTTTACTATATGATTGACTGCTGAAAGTGGATTCCCATCGAATATTGGCACACCCTTCATGTATTCTGATTTTGGGTACTATGGGGTCCATGTTATATCCAAGGTAGGAAAAGACCAACAATAAACATATTGATGGTCTTTATCCATTAATGACATGGGAGTCGCTAGGGTGAATGCAAATTGCCTTAAAGAATGATTGCTTCATCCTACAAGCATCTGTCCTTACAACTTAATGAAGAATAAGGGCTTCGTTCTTCCAATGGAGTTTCCAAAGGATCATATTGTCACTTTCATTGATATCAAAGTTCTCCTCCAGATCAATCAGGTCTTGGTTATGCAGGTGAACCCTCAAACATAAATGATGCAAACCCTAATGCTTCAAACAACAAAGATGTGGAGAAGCTTGGAAGAAATAATGATGGCTCCAGTTCCAGCAAAAGCAAGGAGAAGAGTCAAGATGACATTGGAAGATACCCTACTCCAAGAAGATATGCAGATGGTGCCAAGAATGCAAGAGATAATAAATTTGATGAAAGGATCCCAAGACAGAATAACTTTAAAAGTACATCAAGGCGATCTCCATCCTCCAAGCTCCAAAGTATATTTTTTGGTTATTGCTATTCTTGTACAAATTTTGGGCACATGGCAAAGGATTGCAGGGCATACCACAAGGACAAGTATAACGGTCCACTTTACTCCCTAGAAGCAACTTTGCAAGAAAAAGTCATGATTCCTCATTCATGAACAAGATGGAGTGCTTCAAATGTCATAAAATTGGACATATGGCTCGTGATTGTAACTTGACCTGGGTCCCCAAACAAGCTAAAAACACGACTACCAAGCAAGAAATGAAAGTTACACAAGTATGGAGAAGGAAGCAAATTGAATTAGAAAGCCTCTTGAACAATCAAGACATCAACTCATGTTGTTGATATAATCTTTGGCAAGATGTGATATTCCAAGTCTTGAGGATGAAATGAAATTTGCCAACAAGGAGACCATGCATACTGTTAGGGAGGGCTTGTGATTCTTGACTATTCTCGTTGAAGCTATCCGTGAAGAGCCCTATGAAACCCTTGACGAGTCACACATGGACAATCATCTTTGGATAGATCATTTCTCGGGAGTAATTCCATTGAAGAAAATCTTGATATTATTTCTTCACTACACATCCATTGTTGAAGATGTCTTCCACTTGATCACAAGACAACAATCTTCCTTGTCTTGAGCAAAAAGAAGAGCTAGAGGAGTTTATGCAGGCAGGAGGAGTTGGTTGATTCTTGACTATTCTCGCTGAAGCTATCCGTGAAGAGCCCTATGAAATCCTTGACGAGTCACACATGGACAATCATCTCTGGATAGATCATCTCTCGGGAGTAATTCCATTGAAGAAAATCATGATATTATGTCTTCACTACACATCCATTGTTGAAGATGTCTTCCACTTGATCACAAGGCAACAATCTTTCTTGTCTTGAGCAAAAAGAAGAGCTAGAGGAGTTTATGCAGGCAGGAGGAGTTGGTTGATCATCTACCTCATCCATTTCCATGAAGGCATGCAAAGGCTTAGGGGGAGCAAGTCCATTAAAGAAAAGCATAATGACAGAGGGAGTTGCAAAGAACAACATAACAAGAAGGAGCACCATGATAGGGGGAGCAACATATCTATCATGGAGAACTATCATTGATGAAGAAAATACGATGGAGCAGCATATCAAGAAGCAGCTTGATAGGGGGAGTACTTGGGTACCCCATTTGCCATTGATGTCAAAGGGGGAGAGAATGCTGAAAGAGGGGGAGTATTGCCATCAATGACAAAGGGGGAGATTGTTGAATAAAGTTGTCATTGATGGCATCATAGTTGAATTGTTGAAGCAAACCCTAACCCTACATATTGTGTAAACCCTAGGACACCTAAACCCTAACTACTTGACTAGACCCTAGGTGTAAGAGTATATTAATGAAAGCCATAACAAAGCCCTAGCAATGTTGTCATTATGATATCATGTTTGCATTGTTGAAGCTAGCCATGTCGGTCATCAATGATGGCAAGCCAATAACTAGCCCTTATATGCATTGCCCAAGCTTTGTTGGAGATGCCCTAAGAAAGAAGTTACCTTGTTGAAGATGCCCATGAAGACATATTGAAAAGGCACCCTAGCCTTGTTGAATGATGCTCATGATGCCCTAAGGAAGCCCTAATCCTAATAGGTCCATTCCATTAATGTCAAGCCTTAAATGAATAAAGAAGGAGCCTTTACCTTGAATGCCAAAAACATAAAGATAAAATCCTAAAGGCTGCCATGGATGAAATAATGATGACAGTTTCACAAATATAATTTTATTGATGGTAAAATGACCTCATTTAAGGATGGAATTGGCATAGGCTTGTAGAGGACATTTTCCCCTTTCCAACGAGCCCTTACTCACCCTCTAACTCCTCATAGGATGAGAGAAATTGAATTTATAAGATAGAAAAATCATAATGATTGGCAAGCCAACTTATGTAGGTTGACATGTCTCATCAGTGACGTGTCTCTTCATTACAAAGTCAAAATTTGTATATATAGAAGGTTGAATTCGTCATTCCAACCATAAATCTCGGTGAACAAATTTCAGATAAGAGGCATAGAAATAAGGAGGAGGCCGAGAAGAACAATTTGGGAAACTTCTGTGATAAATTATTCCTCAAGCTCGGATTACAGACCTCAGGAACAGACTTGCAAGTGGTTCGGACTTGTGTTTTAGGGCTTGGTGCTATAACCTCAGATCTGTGAAAGACTCAACTTGGACTTGTGACAAGTAGTCTCCTATAGAAGCTCGGAGCTACAACAATTTGGAGAAGCTCAGACTTGCGAGAGGAGGTTCAGATCTGTGAATAAAAGGCTCAGACATGTAAGAAAGCTCATATATGAGGCTCGATTATTCACCTTGGTAGCTTGGATTTGTTACACTTATATACCTTGATTTGGAGGCTCAGTTTTAGGGCTCAAACATGTGATCATAAACTCAGATATTCACCATTACGACTTGGTGTATGAACTGTCATTTGGAAGCTCAGACCTGAAGAAAGGTGTGTCGACAGTTATCCTTGAAGGGCTCATACAACTACCATTGCAGAGGCTCAGTATCATAATCCTGTGACAACTTGAAGGGCTTGGAGCAGTGAGAATATGATATAAGGGGCTCGACCTTACTATTTAGAGTCTCTTACAGACTTGTAGTGGCATATCCTTTGGATCTGTGGAGATTTATTAACTGTGCATACATCCCTTGCAGACATGTGGTGACATCTCTTATTTTGTGGATATGTAGTGGCACATCCTTCAAACATGTGGAGAGTGACTAAACTTCAGAACTGAGTGAAAACTCTCTTGAAGACCTTGGTTGAAGTTACAATATTGGAAGTGTATAGCGTACCTTGGAAGAAAAATATTGAATTTGTCTTGGAAGCACAATATTAGATTTATAGAGCCATTGGAGGTAGCTCCAAGAGACCACTTGAAGCATAATTAAAGCATCACTTAAAGAAGGCCTTCCAAGCCTAACCTTATGCAGTGAAGACATATTGTTGGAGTGTAGAAGACCCAGAGTTGTGGATCTTGGAGCCATTTGAAGACATCTTAAAGACTTATTGAAAATATCTTATTGAAGGATCATTGAAGTCTTGTTGAAGCAACATGTTGAAGGACATTGTATGTAGACCTATTGAAACCTATTGGAGACACTCTTTGGAGAACCATTGCAGACCTCTTTGGTTGAAAACATTGTGAAGCACTTGAAGAATTGTTTGGTGTAGACTTTGAATAACTTATTGAAGATTCTTGGAGATCATGATGAAGCCCTCATAATGTAACCTTGGAGAAGTTTGTTTGGGTAGCATGAAGAGTTGTGGAGACACCTTCTAAGAAGGTAAAGTTGTCACTGATGATCTAAGTGCTTTGGAGATCAATTAATGGCATTGTTGAAGGTGAAGATTTTGTTAGGGCTGGTTGCAGAAGATATTGGGAGCCTTGAAGAACTGTTGAATCCGTCTTGAAGAATTGAAGCTGTGGGTTGGAGCCCTAGAGGATAGGAGTCCTCAAGAAAATTAGGTTGGAGCCCTAGAGGTTGGTGCCTCATAGAGACAAGGTTAGAGCCTTGGAGAAGATAGGGTTGGAGCCTCAACACACAAGAATCAACACCTACATCTTCAATAACTTTAATAAACAATTCACCCATATATTGTGCATCATTGTATTGTCCAAGTGCATCCACTTCTTTTAAGAAAACTGGACCATTCAAGGAAGACACCATGAAGTTGATGAGTGGGTGTCGTGCTGGATCTATCCATCCATCCATCCATCCATCAGATACAATGCTAACCCCAGATGTTGGCCATGATGCTTTAATCGACTCAAACATTTTCTCCACCTCTTTTTTTGCCTTCATCAACAATGTGGTTCTAAGCTTCTCTGACCCAGGAGGCACATACCCTGATGAAGCCCCTTGAGTTAGAGCTCGACACATCTCACTAAATAGAGGTGAGCATGCAACATTGAAGGATATGAAGTTTTGATAGAAAAAAAAGGCAATGGTGAGATCAAGCTCTCTTCCCGTTTCTCCTTCTGAAAAATCTTGTCCATTGGACCAAGTGAAATTGCCTTTCTTTTTGCTGCTTGTCTCCCACTAGAATGTTAAAATTTGGGTACCAGAGGACAAGTGGTTCCCTAAGGCTTTGATCTTTGGCGTAGGGAAAAGTGTCCAAATTTATTTGTACTTTTCTCCTAAAGTAACTTTCTAAGTGGTAAAGTCAATTTAATTTAAAAGTGACTTTATAAGTGGTAAAGTTACATTCTAATTTGAAGGTGGCTTTATTAAAGTGAATGAAGGATTAGAAAGTGAAAAAGTGACTATGGAAATAAAAGGCTAAGTAGGTCTTTATTTAAGTGGGTGAGTTAAAAAATAGAAAGTGAGAATTAAATGTATATTTATTCTCATCCCTAGATCTAAATGAATTTCAGCGATTAGATCTTAGGGTAACCCAAAAGGTCATTTAGAGAGTAAAAAGAGAAGAGAAGAGAAAACGATGAATTCATTCTTTTATGGGCATTTGAGAGAAAGAGAAGAGAGAGCAAGGGGAAAATTTCTCAGCAGTGAGGAAGTGAAGGAGAGCAACAAGAAGACATTTCGGCAAATCTGGGTAGCAACATTTATTGGCATGCATCCCAAGGCAAAACCGTACAACAGGAGAAAGGCACAAAAATCAAGGAAGAGTGACAAGAGCAAGGGCATGAATTTCGAGGTAGGTTTTGGGCACGAATTTCGAGGCAGGTTGTACATCATTTAATGTTGTTTTATTGCTGGGAAATTTTTTGTTTTAGCAGTTTGTTGATTGGCACGATTCTCGAGGCAGAGTTCAAGCACAAAAATCGAGATAAGTTGTAATTTGTGGTTGCTCACTGTATATTTCAGTTTCTCTGTAAAAACATTTTTAGAAATAAAGAAGAGCTCTCAAGCTGGTTTTCCCCAAGAGTTGTAGGGGGTTTTTTCAGGGTCACATTGACCAAAAATCACTGTGTTATTTTCTGTGTGGCTGTCATAATTTTGCTGTGTTTTATTTTTGCAATTTCAGCAGTTGTGAAATCTTTAAATTTGTGTTTTTAGAAAATATTGTCATTTCCAGATTTTAGAATTTTTATCATGCTTGGATTTAAAACTAAATGCATGGAGTGATAAGGAACACTGATAACCGGAGTGAGGGTTGAAATTCTTCATGGTATCAGAGCTTGGTTGACTGAAAAGTGCAGTTTGGGACGGCAAAGTGAAAATTACAACAAGCTGATTTTTACACAGAAAACAAAAACCTTTACCACAGATTTGAAAATTTCAGTTTGGTAGGACAGTGAAACATGTCTTTGGGTTTGAGAGTTGAAGACAGGGTGGATGGGCAGAACAACTACAGTGCATGGAAGGAGAGAATCCAAAGCATCTTTGAGAAAGCAGAAGTTTGGGGCGTTATGGTAAATACCACACAGAACCTAGTAGCAGTACCTACTGACCTTGTATAGTTGGCAGAGTTTAACAAAAAGAATGTTAAGGCAAAAAGATTGATTCTGGAAGGAGTCAAAGTTCATGTCATTCCTCATGTGAGAGGAAAGAGTCATGCACATGAGATGTGGACAACCTTGGCCAGTCTTTACCAGAGCTCAAATTAAAACAGAAAAATGGTCCTAAAGGAGAAATTGAAGGCCATTAAAATGGCTAACACTGATAATGCTACAACATACCTCACAAAGATCACTTCAATGAGAGATGAGTTGGTAGCCGTATGCGAGATCATTGCACCCACTAAGTTGGTGAGGATTGCTTTGAATGGTCTTCCTAAGGCTTGGGGAGAATTTCGTGGATGGCATTGTTGCACGGGAAAACCTTCCCGGATGGGAGAGGTTGTGGGATGATTACATTCAAAATGAGATCAGAAAGAACCATCTTGGTGCAACAAAATAGGTGGAGGAGGATGACAATGTGGCATTGTTAGCAAGAGGCAAGAAGGGCAGAGCAAAGAAGCAAGCTTCCAACAATGGAGGCAAATGCAAAGGTAAAGGCAAGCAACAGAACAAGGAGAAGGACTATTCCAAAGTCAAATGTTGGAATTGTCAAAAGTTGGGACACTATGCTATTGTGTGTCCGGAGAAGAAGAACAAGAAAGGGAGAGACAAACCCATGGCAACTTTTGCAAAGATAGAGAGCTTCTCAGAGAGCTTTGATCGGGAGTTTGGGTTCATAGCTTGTGAGGCCCCTAGTGCAGGATCAACTACCATACTGGTTTAGAGGGAGTGTGCACTCTCCACTACTAGCAAAGCATCTTCTAGCGTTTGGTATGTTGACAGTGGCGCTTTTCGCCACATGACAGGAGTCAGAGAGTACTTCTCAGAGCTTTCAGAGCATGATACTGATATGGAGGTAGTACTTGGTGATGACAGCATGGTTACAACAGTCGGTGTGGGGACATTGACATTTGATAGGGGACCCAAACCTCCATTGAAAGTGTCAAATGTTCTATATGTGCCTGGAAGAAGAAGAACCTGATATCCGTCTCAGCACTTGAGGATAGAGGGTATGATGTGTTGTTAAGGAGAGGGCAGGTGCTTATATATCCTAGGGGAACTCTAGCTTCTTCAGTTAGAGTGGTTGGTGTGCGCCATGCCAAGGTGTACAAGTTCTCATTCCAGCCCTTGATGGCATTGAGTAGCAGCACCCGAGATAGGACCAACAACAAATCTAGTAGTTCAGAGTTGTGTGAGATTTGGCACCGCAGGATGGGGCACATGTGTCATGGGGCCTTGAGTACATTGCGGGAGATCACCACTGGTGTGCCAGATTTCAGTTATGATCACCTTGATGTATGCAGAGGATGTGCTATGGGGAAGTTTGCCAGATCCCCTTTTCCTAGCAATGACAGCAGAGCGACCGGGATCCTTGACTTGATTCATACAGATGTGAGTGGTCGGATGTCTCATGTATCCTTGAGTGGTTATGAGTACTATGTTTTATTCATTGATGACCACTCCAGGAAGACCTGGATTTATTTCTTGAAAACCAAGAGTGAGGTCTTCAAACAATTTCAAGAGTTCAAAGCTCTTGTGGAGACCCAGACAGGTAGGAAGATCAAGATCCTTAGGTCGGACAATGGAGGGGAGTATACCCTTGGTGAGTTTGTTGATTTTTGTGCTGAGACAGGCATTAGGAGGGAGTTCACAGTTACTTACAACCCCCAGCAGAATGGGGTTGTGGAGAGGAAGAACAGATCCATTGTAGGGGCTGCCAAAGCCATGCTTCATGATCACGGGTTACCTTTATTTTTGTGGGCAGAGGCTTGCAACACTACTGTGTACTTGCAGAACAGGAGTCCACATCGTGCCTTGGGGAATGTGACTCTAGAGGAGGATTTTTCTGAGAAGAAGCCTAATGTTGGGCACTTTCATATCTTTGGGTGCCTTACATATTCCTATGTCCCCAAGGAGAACAGGACCAAGCTAGAGCCCACTGCAAACAAGGGCATCTTTGTGGGTTATAGCGAGACCTCAAAAGCTTATCAGATTTATATTCCTACGCAGAGGAAAGTGGTTGTTAGGCGGGATGTGAAGTTCGAGGAGGAGAGAGCTTTCAGGAGGTCACGCGAGTTAGAGTATCCAAAGTCACCAGACCCTCAGGAGCAGTTGAGTTAGTCACAGGGATCCAGTGGTCAGGGATCAGGAGGTACATTGGTTACGGTGTTAGGTCCATCAGTGAGCAGTGGCTCTCAGAGTTAGGTGGGTGGTAATTCGGGCAGCATGCAGGGCAGTTCACAGGGTAGTCCACTAATGGACACTTCGCACGGTACTTTAGCATCTACAGGCACGAATTTAGGCATGAGGTTAGTTGGCATGCCTTCAGGAGTTCAGGCTTCTGATGATGATGAGGATTCTTTCACTTCGGTGGGAGAAGTATGCTCAGGGAAGAGGAAGCCCAAGTGGCTTCAAGATACCTTGCGTGAGGCCACATCAGTTGCTGGGCCAAAGAGATAGGTTAGAGAGAGTAAACCAATTGAGCGGTTCTATAGTTACATGGCATTGGTAACAAGTATTGTTGACTCCGAGCCTTCTAGTTATGAGGAGGCAACCAACCAGCAGGTTTGGAGAGAGGCCATGATGGAGGAGTATTCTTCTATTATGAAGAATGATGTTTGGGAGGTAGTGCCGAGGCCTGAAGGTAAATCAGTTGTTACTTCCAGATGACTCTACAAGATAAAGCATGCTGCAAATGGTAGCATCGAAAAGTTCAAGGCTCGATTTGTGGCGAGAAGGTTCTCATAGGTAGAGGGAGTTGACTATGAGGAGACCTTTGCTCTCGTAACTCGGTATACATCTATTCACTCCATTATATCTATGGCAGTAGAGATGGGTTGGAAGATCCACCAGATGGATGTGAAGACCACATTTCTCAATGGCTTCATTTAGGAGGAGGTTTATATTGAGCAGCCGTAGGGCTTTGAGGTGCATGGGAAGGAGTCACATGTATGCAGATTGAAAAAGGCACTTTATGGCCTGAAGCAAGCTCCTAGATCTTGGTACTCGAGGATTGATACATACTTGCAGCAGTTGGGTTTCACAAAGAGTGAGGCTGATCCGAACCTATACTTCATTGTGGTGGGTGAGGAGCCTCTCATTCTGGTGTTGTATGTTGATGACTTGATCATCACTGGTGCAGAGAGACTCATTGAGGGCTGCAAGAGAGATCTTGCTTCAGAGATTGAGATGAAGGATATCGGCTTGATGCATTATTTTCTGGGATTGGAGGTGTGGCAGGAGGAGGGGCATTTCTTCTTGGGACAAGGGAAGTACATTGTGGATATTCTTAGCAGATTTCACATGGAGGACTGCAAACCCATGTCTACACCTATGATCACTAACTGGAAGAAGCTTCACGCTTCTGATTCCGAGTTGGTGGATCCCACTCTATACAGATAGCTGATTGGTAAATTGATGTATTTGGTCAACATTCGACCAGATATATGTTTTGCAGTTAACACTCTGAGTCAGTTCATGTGTGAGCCCAGGAGAGTGCACTAGGTGGCTACAAAACACATTCTTAGTTACTTGCAGGGGACTGTGGATTTTGGTCTGGATTATAGACACGGTGATGGAGTGGGATTGGCAGGGTACATGGATTCAGATTGGGCAGATTGTGCTTTAGATAGGAAGAGTACTTTCGGGTGCGGTTTTGGGTTGGGTTCGACAGTTGTGTCGTGGATCAGCTGGAAACAACAGTCAGTTGCATTGAGCTCAACTGAGGCAGAGTATATGGCTGCTAGTTTGGCTAGTTGTGAGGCGATATGGCTTCGCAAGATGTTGTTTGATCTATTTGGTCAGGCATTGAGACCTTCAGTAATTTACTGTGATAATCAGAGTTGCATTAAACTCTCAGAGAATCCAGTTTTTCATGACAGGTCAAAGCATATTGAGATCAAGTATCACTTCATTAGAGACCATGTCCAAAAGGGAGCTGTCAAGCTTGAGTACATTTCCACAAATGAGCAGGTAGCGGACATTTTCACCAAAGCCTTACCACGGAGCAAGCATGTCTACTTCAGAGACAAGATGGGAGTGGTGAGGAACACTTTCCTTGGTAAGAGGGAGTGTTAAAATTTGGGTACCAGAGGACAAGTGGTTCCCTAAGGCTTTGATCTTTGGCCTAGGGAAAAGTGTCCAAATTTATTTGTACTTTCTCCTAAAGTGACTTTATAAGTTGTAAAGTCAATTTAATTTAAAAGTGACTTTATAAGTGGTAAAGTTACATTCTAATTTAAAGGTGACTTTATTAAAGTCAATGAAGAATTAGAAAGTGAAAAAGTGACTATGGAAATAAGATGCTAAGTGGGTCTTTATTTAAGTGGGTGAGTTAAAAAATAGAAAGTGAGAATTAAATGCACATTTATTCTCATCCCTAGATCTAAATGAATCTCAGCCATTAGATCTTAGGGTAACACAAAAGGTCATTTAGAGAGTAAAAGAAGAAGAGAAGAGAAAAAGATCAATTCATTCTTTCATGGGCATTTGAGAGAAAGAGAAGAGAGAGCAAGGAAAAAATTTCTGAGTAGTGAGGAAGTGAAGGAGAGCAACAAGAAGACATTTCAGCGAATCTTGGCAACAACATTTATTGGCACGCATCCCAAGGAAAAACCGTACAACAAGAGAAAGGCACATAGATCGAGGAAGAGGGACAACAATAATGGCACGAATTTCGAGGTAGGACGTACAACATTTAACGCTGTTTTATTGCTGGAAAAATTTCTGTTTTGGCATTTTGTTGATTGGCATGATTTTCAAGGCGGAGTTCAAGCACTAAAATCGAGATAAGTTGTAATTTGTGGTTGCTGGAATTTTTACTATGTATTTCACTTTCTTTGTAAAAGCATTTTCAGAAATAAAGAAGAGTTCTCAAACTGGTTTTCCCCAATAGTTGTAGGGGGGTTTTTCCAGGGTCACATTGACCAAAAATCACTGTGTTATTTTCTGTGTGGCTGTCATAATTTTGCTGTGTTTTATTTCTGCAATTTCAGCAGTTGTAAAATCTCTAAATTTGTGTTTTCAGAAAATATTGTCATTTCCAGATTTTAGAATTTTTATCATGCTTGGATTTAAAACTAAATGCATGTAGTGATAAGGAAAACTGATAACCAGAGTGGGGGTTGAAATTATTCTTGTTGTACTCCTTGTAGATAGTGAGGGCATTTGTATGGTTTTGTACAAAGTTATGGATATGTCGTACATCCTCAATAATGTTACCAATCCAAAGACATCAGAAGCAATAGATTTCAGTGCTAAGTTCAATGAAGGGACAATGCAAGGTGTCCAAAACACTTTTGGATATTTAGCTTCCATAATCATGCCAACAACCTTGCAAACAAGTGCATTATCTGTAATGATTTGCACACAAGAATCAACACCTGCATCTTCAATAACTTTAATAAACAACTCGCCCATATATTGTGCATCCTTGTATTGTCCAAGTGCATCCACTGCTTTCAAGAAAACTGGACCATTCAAGGAAGACACCATGAAGTTGATGAGTGGGTGTCGTGCTGGATCTATCCATCCATCAGATACAATGCTAACCCCAGATGTTGGCCATGATGCTTTAATCGGCTCAAGCATTTTCTCCACCTCTTTTTTTTCCTTCGTCAACAATGTGGTTCTAAGCTTCTCTGACCCAGGAGGTACATACCCTGAAGAAGCCCCTTGAGTTAGAGCTTGACACATCTCAATAAATAGAGGTCAGTGTGCAACATTGAAGGATATGATGTTTTGATAGAAAAAAGGCAATGGTGAGATCAAGCTCTTCCCATTTCTCCTTCTGAAAAATCTTGTCCATTGGACCAAGTGAAATTGCCTTTCTTTTCGCTGCTTGTCCCCCACTAGAACTCTCAAATGGGAACTTGTTGTTGCCTTTCCTCAAGAATGGAAGTGGGTCATCATTCTTGGCTTTTTTTTTTGTAAATTTTGCAGCTACATTTTCCATACCAACATTGGACTCTCTTTCCATTTCTTTCCTCTTTGATAAAGGCACCTTTGTACAAGCTCCAATCCCACAACCTGGTAAAGCCAACAAATGACCTTTCACACGAAAATATGTGCTCGTGAAAGTATTGTGGCAATAACTGCATTTCCAACTCACATTGCCTCCTCCCTTCACCTTGTTGCTTGGCCCTTGCTTTCTTGTGAGTCTGTGACATATTTCCACAAGGGATATTTGTCAATGTTACATTGAGGATGAAGTCTTCCCTCAACATTACTTGCAACAGACTCTGATGAAATTGAGATAGGAGGGGCATCTCCAATGGGGACATTCTTCCCCTTCCTTTGCCCCTTCCCTGCTGCCCTTGATTGAGCCATGAATACTGTAAAAAAAAAAAACAAAAAATGCACAAATTTGTAAAAGAAATGCATTTGCAAATTGCTATAATAAAAATGCAAAAATATTAGAGAGAAAACGCACTTACCTATTGCTTGAATCTTCTTGAAAATGCTCTCACACCCTTTGCTTCTTGCTCCCGAACACCCACATCAAACCCACAACAAAGTAAATGAGTGAATGTGCAAAAAGAAATGAGGAAAGCCCTCTTAAAAAGCTGTGCGGGTCGCTGTTTTGCCGAATTCGTGTCCAGAAATTGTGACACGTAGTGTCCGATCGAACACGATCCGGATTCGATTGTGTCCCGATCAGACACGACGTGTCATGATATTCGGACACGAATCCGTACGAATCGTGTCGGATTCTCTGGATTCACGACACGTAGCCCCTGTAGGATGAATCTAGTTACATAGGTCTTGGAGTGGTCAGGGGCACGACCTCGTCTGGCACCAGGCCAGGCCGATGGCAATTGTATGGCTTATCCCTGTGTCTGTGGAATTTGGGGTTTGCTTGTCGCGGATGGGTGCATGCAGGGTAGGAGTTGAATATAGGGATGATGAAGGCCTCCCTCCCATGGGGCTAGCAAAGCGGACAGAGGGTTGGCTCTGCGGAGTTCGGGGGGGTGGTTCAACCAGAGTCGATAATGACAGAGCACGGGGCTCAAGATACCCCAGATACACCATCTGGTGGTTTGGGGGGAAGCAACGAAACCAGGTCGGCCAAGCCTCGGGTCAAATTGGGCCTCTGGCTTCATTCTTCCTTGGTTGGGTTCCTTGGTGTGGGTGACACTCAGTTTAGAGATTGGGGGAGGGTTTGGGATTCTGCTGAGAAATTGAAACCAACCCTACTTAGTTCAGGTTTAAATTCCAGTGTCCAAGCACCCTGTAAGGGGTCGTTGTGCAGAGGGTTTGGGGGAGATGGGCTCAGCCCCACGAAAAGCTTGCAACCCATTCCAGTCCTAGTAACTGTGTTTGGCTGATTAATTTGAATGTTGCTAGAAGCTTTAACTATATTATGGATGATATGACGATTGTCGGTATGGCTCTACTCTGTCTGGTTCAACTCTGCAGTGGGTAGAGGAAGGCTTGTAATCATGAGGATATAAGAATCCTGTGTTGGTATTCAATCCATAGAAGACAATGGAAGGAAACTCTTACTCGACTGGTATCCTTTCACTTTGTAGTAGGTCTGCTAGAGGGGCGAGACCACTGGTTGTGTCGAGTTTCCAATCCGCGGCCCTAGGCAACATAAAAGGTGAAAGAGCAAGGAGGAGAAGAGAATTCGATAGACAGAGGTAGCAACATGGCTCGAGCGAAGGGGGTAAGAAACAATGGAGGAGGGAACCGTGGCCGTGGGCTGCAGAGAAAGGTTTTCCTGGCTCCGGGCAAACTGCACAGGGAAGGGTCGTGGGCGCAAGCCGACCTCGCGTATCGTTGATGAAGCAGTTGTGGGTGCAAGCTGACCTTGCTTATCATCGATGAAGTAGCCCATGCCTATCACGCCAGCATCTCGAACCCGGACAAGCAATTAATTGCAGAGTGGGAGGAGGAAATCTGCCAGATAGTGGAAAATTTCGAGTTGGACCTAGATGAGTGGCAAGAGGTGGCACCACACCTATGTCATACCAGAGGTAGAGTAACCCAGTATAAGCAGACTGTACGTCTGTTTTGGATGATGAAAAGTATCCCAGTGAAGGTTATGGAACAGTTCCCTCTGGACCAACTTGCATGCCCTCGAGGGAATTTAGAGAAGTTAGAGTTTACTAAGGAATTGCAAAAAATCCAGTTTCAGTTGCAGCAACAGAGTGGAAGGCTGAGCCAGATTGAGTAGCATATCCCGTGCATTCCTCACTCAGAGCTTCTTGGTTCTACAGTGAAGGACCCTACTGCAGTTGATTCTGCTGATGATGAACAGTGACATTGCACCCCTGATCTTTTTTTTTGAATGTTTTTATATAGTTATAGACTTATTAGCAGTTATGTTTACAACATCTAGTGTATAGGAAGTGCAAAGATTCTCAGGTGTCTATGGCATGGCTGGACAAACTTATTTTTTTCTTGTTTATGGATGGCTTATTTTGTAGATAGGTGGCCAACACACCTGGTTTCCCACTGGGCAGGTTGAGGCCACCTAACTCATGGATATATGGACGTAACCTGCCTTATTTATGAAAATTAATAGAAAGGTACGACCAAGCTTACAAACATATATATATATATATATATATATATATATATATATATATATATATATATATATTTTTTTTTTTTTCTCTCTCTGGTGGTTCACGGACACCCACGGTCACTGGGTGGCTGCTATGTCCATGGAAATACGTGAGCTTGATCAAGGGTATCAAGCCCCGCGACCAATAGCTAGGCCTAACCCCAAGGGATTCGGGGAGAATTGACCCTGTGACCTCCCGAACGGCGAGTCACTTATTTGACCAATTGAGCTAACCCTTGGGGCTTATATATATATATATTAGTATTTGGTGATATGACTAAAAAAATGAATTTTACTCTATTATCTATTTTATAGAAAACAAAAAACCTAACTTATTACAAATTAACTATTAAACATGATTTGCCTGACATATTTTGCACATTTTTCTCTTCATTTTCTCCTTTCGGTGTTTTCTTTCCCCGTTTCGGGGGTATGCTAGTTTATTATATGTTTTATTTGTGATATAGATTTGCTTTGTGTAGGCATGAACTGCAACTCTATAACTCAACAATATATGAAAGTCAAATGGTGAAGATACTACAAAAATGCAACAAGGGATGGGTAAAGAATGGTTTTCTCCTACAAAATAATGTTGTCCTTCAATTCTCTGTTATAATGTTGATCTACATATGACGATTCCATAGGAGTTGGCACTTGGTAAGTGCAGGCAGGTATGTGTATGGCTAATTCATTGCTTTGTTTAGTTGTTATTTAGTTTTTTCCATGATTTATTCATGTTCTCGTATACAATTTTATTTTGTGCAGTGAGTGATTACAAATTTAGAAGGTTGATTGAGTGAAAAAGATACCTCAAGAAATATAGATGCAACACATAGGTATGTTTGCGATCTACATATGACGATTCCATAGGAGTTGGCACTTGGTAAGTGCGGGCATGTATGTGTATGGTTAATTCATTGCTTTGCTTAGTTGTTATTTAGTTTTTTCCATGATTTATTCATGTTCTCGTATACAATTTTATTTTGTGCAGTGAGTGACTAGAAATTTAGAAGGCTGATTGAGTGAAAGAGATACCTCAAGAAATATGAGTGACTAGAAATTTAGAAGGTTGATTGAGTGAAAAAGATACCTCAAGAAATATAGATGCAACACATAGGTATCTTTGCTACTATGAATAATTATTGTGTTTAATTCTAAAGTTTAACTTCTATAATGATTCTAATATTTTATTATCTATACCCTAAACACTAGAAATGTGGAACATGGGAAAGGTGAGCAATGCTTTTCTCTATTATCTATACCCTAAACACTAGAAATGTGGAACATGGGAAATGTGAGCAATGCTTTTCTCCTACAAAATATTGTTGTCCTTTAATTCCTTGTTATATTGTTCATCAACATATGATGTTTCCTTCAATTCCCTATTATATTATTGATCAACGTATGATGATTTCATAGGAGTTGACAGTGAGAGAGGGCAAGCATGTATATGTGTAGCTAATTCATTGCTTTGTTTATTTTTTATTTAGTTTCTTCCATTGTTTATTCATAATCTCACATATAAGTTTATTTTGTGTAGAGTGACTATAAATTTAGAGTCCAAGAAAGTTGAGTTGAGAGGATACCTTTGGCAATGTAGATGCAACATAGAGGTATGTTTGCTATTATAGATAGTTATTGCATTTAAATCTAAAGTTTGACTTCCTTAATGATTCTATGTTTTGTTATGTATTTGCTGCAGATGGCATGTTGCATTGAGCATCGATAAGTAGAAAGAAAAATGGACAATTTGTCTTTATAAAACAAAGTTCATGGGAAGTATTTATTGGTTTTGAAATATGTTCATGATTACTATCACTATCTATGTGTATTTCAACCTAATTCTCCCCAATTTCTTTTTTCTTGCAGCAAAGGAGATTAACAAGAAGGAAAACACATTGCAATAAAGATGATATGTGGAGTGGGCGTTTTCAATTTTTCGTTTTTTGTTGTCTACATATTTTTGTTTGGTTGAATTTGAGCATGGCCATGCTTTGTCGTGTTTCGTACTTGTTTTCCATTGTTTTGTTTTTTTTTTTTTTCTTATTTTGTTTTGTTTATTTTTTTGTTTCTAGTTTGGTATTGGTTTGGATTGTTGGGTGTGGGAGAGGAAATGAAGATAGCATGTAGAGAAAATGAAAGAGATGAGATGAAGGTTATTCTTCATAAGTGAAGGTAATTCACTTTACCTATATGCAATACATTTTATTGAAAATTACCTATTGTTAATTTGTGACTCTATTTGCTTACTATTTAATTTATTACATGTTTTATTTGTGATATAGATCTGCGTTGTGTTGTCACGAACTGTAACTATATAACTCAATAGTATAGGAAGGTCAAATGGTGAAGATACTCTAGACACTACAAACATGCAACCGGGGATGGGTAAGCAATGCTTTTCTCTTACAAAATAGTGTTGTCATTTAATTCTTTTTTATAATGTTGATGTAGATATGACGATTCCATAGGAGTTGGCACTTGGTAAGTGCGGGCAGGTATGTGTATGGTTAATTCATTGCTTTGTTTATTTGTTATTTAGTTTTTTTCATTGCTTTGTTTATTTGTTATTTAGTTTTTTCCACGGTTTATTCATGATTTCTTATAAAATTTTATTTTGTGCAATGAGTGACTACAAATGTAAAAGGTTGATTGAGTGATTTCTTATAAAATTTTATTTTGTGCAATGAGTGACTACCACTGTAAGAGGTTGATTGAGTGAAGAAGATACCTCAAGAAATGTAGATGCAACGTATATTATGATTTATTATTGTGTTTAATTATGAAGTTTAACTTCTATAATGATTCTAATGTTTTATTATCTATACTATAAACACTAGAAATGTGGAACATGGGTTAGGTGAGCAATGCTTTTTCCTAAAATATATTGTTGTCTTTTAATTCCCAACATATGATGTTTCCTTTAATTCCTTGTTAGGTTGGTTATCAACATATGATGATTCCATAGGAGTTGGCACTAAAAAATATTGTTGTCCTTTAATTCCCAACATATGACGTTTCCTTTAATTCCTTGTTAGGTTGGTTATCAACATATGATGATTCCATAGGAGTTGGCATTGGGAGAGGGCAAGCAGGTATGTGTATAGCTTATGATGATTCCATAGGAGTTGGCACTGGGAGAGGGCGAGCAGGTATGTGTATAGCTAATTCATTGTTTGTGTATTTGTTATTTAGTTTTTTCCATTGTTTATTCATGATCTCACTATAACTGTAGAGTATAAAAAGGTTGAGTTGAGAAGATACCTTAATTCATTGTTTGTTTATTTGTTATTTAGTTTTTTCCATTGTTTATTCATGATCTCACTATAACTGTAGAGTATAAAAAGGTTGAGTTGAGAAGATACCTTAGGGAACATAGATGCAACGTAAATGTATGTTTGCTATTATGAATAGTTATTGCATTTACCTCTAAGGTTTAACTTCCTTAATGATTTTATATTTTGTTATGTATCTGTTGTAGATGGCTTGATGGCTTGTTGCATTGAACATTGATATGTAGAAAAGAAAGTGGAGAATCTGTCTTTAAAAAACAAAGTTCATGGGAGGTACTTATTGGTTTGAAATATATTCATGATTACTATCACTATCTATGTGTATTTCAACCTTATTCTCCCAATTTTTTTTGCTTGCAGCAAAGAAGAGTAGCAAGAAGGAGAGCACATTGCAGTAAAGATGATTTTTGGAGGAGGCGTTTTCAAT
Organism: Pinus tabuliformis; assembly: GCA_031772625.1. Classification (NCBI taxonomy): domain Eukaryota; kingdom Viridiplantae; phylum Streptophyta; class Pinopsida; order Pinales; family Pinaceae; genus Pinus; species Pinus tabuliformis. The sequence goes on from CM062818.1 coordinate 603,476,138, forward strand.
TTTTTGTTTTTTTGTTTTTGTTTTTGTTGTCTACTTATTTTTGTTTGGTTGAGTTTGAGCATGGCCATGCTTTGTCGTGTGTTGTACTTGTTTTCCATTGTTTTGTCTTTATCTTTTTTTTTATTGTTTTCCATTGTTTTTATTTTTTTATTGTTTATATAGTTTGGTATTGGTTGGGATTGTTGGGTGTGGGAGAGGAAAGGAAGGTAGCATGTAGAAAATATGAAAGAGATGAGATAACGGTTACTTTCATAAATGAAAGTAAGACTGAGATGAAATAAATGTTATTCTTCATAAATGAAGGAAATAAAGGTTATTTTTCATAAATGAAGGTAATTCATTTTACCTATATGCAATACACTTTATTTTAAATTTCCTATGGCTAATTTGTGACTCAATTGGTCTACTATTTAATTTATTATATATTTTATTTGTGATACTATTTAATTTATTATATGTTTTATTTGTGATATAGATTTGCTTTGTGTGGTCATGAACTGCAACTTTATAACTCAACAATATAGGAAGGTCAAATGGTGAAGATACAATAGACAATACAAACATGCAACAAGGGATGGGTAAAGAATGCTTTTCTCCTACAAAATAATGTTGTCCTTTAATTCTCTGTTATAATGTTGATCTACATATGACGATTCCATAGAAGTTGGCACTTGCTAAGTGCGGGCAAGTATGTGTATGGTTAATTCATTGCTTTGTTTTTTGTTATTTAGTTTTTTCCATGGTCATGTTGATCTACATATGACGATTCCATAGAAGTTGGCACTTGCTAAGTGCGGGCAAGTATGTGTATGGTTAATTCATTGCTTTGTTTTTTGTTATTTAGTTTTTTCCATGGTTTATTCATGTTCTTGTATAAAATTTTATTTTGTGCAGTGAGTGACTACAAATGTAGAAGGTTGATGGGGTGAAGAAGATACCTCAGGAAATGTAGATGCAACACATAGGTATGTTTTCTATTATGAATAATTATTGTGTTTAATTCTAAAGTTTAACTTCTATAATGATTCTAATATTTTATTATGTATACCTTAAACACTCGAAATGTGGAACATGGGATAGGTGAGCAATTCTTTTCTCCTACAAAATAGTGTTGTAGATGCAACACATAGGTATGTTTTCTATTATGAATAATTATTTTGTTTAATTCTAAAGTTTAACTTCTATAATGATTCTAATATTTTATTATGTATACCTTAAACACTCGAAATGTGGAACAAGGGATAGGTGAGCAATGCTTTTCTCTTACAAAATATTGTTGTCTTTTAATTCCCTGTTATATTGTTGATCAACATATGATGTTTCCTTTAATTCCCTCCACATGGGATAGGTGAGCAATGCTTTTCTCCTACAAAATATTGTTGTCCTTTAATCAACATATGATGTTTCCTTTAATTCCCTCCACATGGGATAGGCAAACAATGCTTTCCTCCTACAAAATATTGTTGTCCTTTAATTGCCTGTTATATTGTTGATTAACATATGATGTTTCCTTTAATTCCCTTTTATATTATTCATCAACATATGATGATTCCATAGGAGTTGGCACTGAGAGAAGGGCGAGCATGTATGTGTATAGTTAATTCATTGCTTTGTTTATTTGTTATTTAGTGTTGATTAACATATGATGTTTCCTTTAATTCCCTTTTATATTATTCATCAACATATGATGATTCCATAGGAGTTGGCACTGAGAGAAGGGCAAGCATGTATGTGTATAGTTAATTCATTGCTTTGTTTATTTGTTACTTATTTTCTTCCATTGTTTATTCATAATCTCACATATAAGTTTATTTTGTGTAGAGTGACTATAAATCTAGAGTCCAAGAAAGTTGAGTTGAGAAGATGCCTTAGGCAATATAGATGCAACATAGAGTCCAAGAAAGTTGAGTTGAGAAGATGCCTTAGGCAACATAGATGCAACATAGAGGTATGTTTGCTATTATGGATAGTTATTGCATTTAAATCTAAGGTTTGACTTCCTTAATGATTCTATGTTTTGTTATGTATATGTTGTAGATGGCTCCCAATAAGTAGAAAAGAAAGTGGAAAAATCTGTCTTTATAAAACAAAGTTCATGGGAAGTATTTATTGGTTTTGATATATGTTCACGATTATTATTACTATCTGTGTGTGTTTCAACCTAATTCTCCCCAATTTCTTTTTCTTGCAGCAAAGAAGAGTTACAAGAAGGAGAACACATCGCAATAAAGATGATTTGTGGAACTATCTGTGTGTGTTTCAACCTAATTCTCCCCAATTTATTTTTCTTGCAACAAAGAAGAGTTACAAGAAGGAGAACACATCGCAATAAAGATGATTTGTGGAGGGCGGTTTCAGTTTTTTGTTTTTTGTTATATTGTTGATCAACATATGATGTTTCCTTTAATTCCCTTTTATATTATTCATCAACATATGATGATTCCATAGGAGTTGGCACTGAGAGAAGGGCAAGCATGTATGTGTATAATTAATTCATTGCTTATTTTATTTGTTATTTAGTTTCTTCCATTGTTTATTCATAATCTCACATATAAGTTTATTTTGTGTAGAGTGACTATAAATCTAGAGTCCAAGAAAGTTGAGTTGAGAGAAGATGCCTTAGGCAATATAGATGCAACATAGAGTCCAAGAAAGTTGAGTTGAGAAGATGCCTTAGGCAATATAGATGCAACATAGAGGTATGTTTGTTATTATGGATAGTTATTGCATTTAAATCTAAGGTTTGACTTCCTTAATGATTCTATGTTTTGTTATGTATCTGTTGCAGATGGTTCCCAATAAGTAGAAAAGAAAAGTAGAAAAGAAAGTGGAAAATCTGTCTTTATAAAACAAAGTTCATGGGAAGTATTTATTGGTTTTGATATATGTTCACGATTATTATTACTATCTGTGTGTGTTTCAACCTAATTCTCTCCAATTTCTTTTTCTTGCAGCAAAGAAGAGTTTCAAGGAGAACACATCGCAATAAAGATGATTTGTGGAACTATGTGTGTGTGTTTCAACCTAATTCTCCCCAATTTCTTTTTCTTGCAGCAAAGAAGAGTTACAAGAAGGAGAACACATCGCAATAAAGATGATTTGTGGAGGGTGGTTTCAATTTTTTGTGTTTTGTTATATTGTTGATCAACATATGATGTTTCCTTTAATTCCCTTTTATATTATTCATCAACATATGATGATTCCATAGGAGTTGGCACTGAGAGAAGGGCGAGCATGTATGTGTATAGTTAATTCATTGCTTCTTTTATTTGTTATTTAGTTTCTTCCATTGTTTATTCATAATCTCACATATAAGTTTATTTTGTGTAGAGTGACTATAAGTCTAGAGTCCAAGAAAGTTGAGTTGAGAAGATGCCTTAGGCAATATAGATGCAACATAGAGGTATGTTTGCTATTATGGATAGTTATTGCATTTAAATCTAAGGTTTGACTTCCTTAATGATTTTATGTTTTGTTATGTATCTGTTGCAGATGGCTCCCAATAAGTAGAAAAGAAAGTGGACAATCTGTCTTTATAAAACAAAGTTAATGGGAAGTATTTATTGGTTTTGAAATATGTTCACAATTACTATTACTATCTGTGTGTGTTTCAACCTAATTCTCCCCAATTTCTTTTTCTTGCAGCAAAGAAGAGTTACAAGAAGGAGAACACATTGCAATAAAGATGATTTGTTGAGGGCGGTTTCAATTTTTTGTTTTTTGTTGTCTACGTATTTTCGTTTGGTTGAGATTGAGCATGGCCATGTGTTGTTGTGTTTCGTACTTGTTTTCCATTGTTTTGTTTATTTTTCTCTTTTTTTAAATTGTTTTCCATTTTTTTTAATTGTTTTGTTTTTTTCTTTTCTTTTTTAATAGTTTGTTATTGGTTTGGATTGTTGGGTGTGGGAGAGGAAATGGAGATAGCATGTAGAGAAAATGAAAGAGATGAGATGAAGGTTACCTTCATAAATGAAGGTAATTTACTTTACCTATATGCAGTACATTTGATTTATTTGATTTAAAAGTACCTATTGCTATTTTGTGACTCAATTTGCTTACTATTTAATTTATTATATGTTTTATTTGTGATATAGATCTACTTTGTGTAGTCACGAACTACAACTCTATATCTCAACAGTGTAGGAAGGTTAAATGTTAAAGATACTCTAAACACACCACAAACATGCAACAAGGGATGGGTAAGCAATACTTTTCTCCTACAAAATAGTGTTGTCTTTTAATTCTTTGTTATAATGTTGATTAGATATGACAATTCCATAGGAGTTGGCACTTGGTAAGTGCGGGTAGGTACGTGTATGGTTAATTCCTTTCTTTGTTTATTTGTTATTTAGTTTTTTCCATGGTTTATTCATGATCTCTTATAAAATTTTATTTTGTGCAATGATTGACTACATATGTAAAAGGTTGATTGAGTGAAGAAGATACCTCGAGAAAGTAAAAGGTTGATTGAGTGAAGAAGATACCTCGAGAAAGTAAAAGGTTGATTGAGTGAAGAAGATACCTCAAGAAATGTAGATGCAACATATAGGTATGTTTGCTATTATGAATAATTATTGTGTTTAATTCTGAAGTTTAACTTCTATAATGATTCTAATGTTTTATTATCTATATTTTAGACACTAGGAAGGTTAAATGTTGAAGATACTCTAGACACACCACAAACATGCAACAAGGGATGGGTAAGCAATGCTTTTCTCCTACAAAATAGTGTTGTCTTTTAATTCTTTGTTATAATGTTGATCTAGATATGACAATTCCATAGGAGTTGGCACTTGGTAAGTGCGGGCAGGTACATGTATGGTTAATTCTTTTCTTTGTTTAATTATTATTTAGTTTTTTCCATGGTTTATTCATGATCTCTTATAAAATTTTATTTTGTGCAATGAGTGACTACAATGTAAAAGGTTGATTGAGTGAAGAAGATACCTCAAGAAATGTAGATGCAACATATAGGTATGTTTGCTATTATGAATAATTATTGTGTTTAATTCTGAAGTTTAACTTCTATAATGATTCTAATGTTTTGTTATCTATACTTTAGACACTAGAAATGTGGAACATGGGATAGGTGAACAATGCTTTCTCCTACAAAATATTGTTGTTCTTTAATTCCCAACATATGATGTTTCCTTTAATTCCTTGTTATATTGTTGATCAACATATGATGATTCCATAGGAGTTGGCACTGGGAGAGGGCAAGCAGGTATGTGTATAGCTAATTCATTACTTTGTTTATTTGTTGTTCAGTTTTTTCCATTGTTTATTCATGATCTCACATATAAGTTTATTTTGTGTAGAGTGACTATAACTGTAGAGTATAAGAAAGTTGAGTTGAGAAGATACCTTAGGTAATAGAGATGCAACGTAAAGGTATGTTTGCTATTATGAATGGTTATTGCATTTAACTCTAAGGTTTAACTTCTTTAATGATTTTATATTTTTGTTATGTATCTGTTGTAGTTGGCTTGTTGCATTGAGCATTGATATGTAGAAAAGAAAGTGGAAAATCTATCTTTATAAAACAAAGTTCATGGGAGGTACTTATTGGTTTGAAATATATTCATGATTACTATCACTATCTATGTGTATTTTAACCTTATTGTCCCCCATTTCTTTTACTTGCAGCAAAGAAGAGTAGCAAGAAGGAGAGCACATTGCAGTAAAGATGATTTATGGATTGGGCATTTTCAATTTTTTGTTTTTTTTGTTGTCTACATATTTTTGTTTGGTTGAGTTTGAGCATGGCCATGCTTTGTCGTGTGTCGTACTTGTTTTCCATTTCTTTTTTTTTTTTTAATCTCTTTTTTTATTGTTTTCCATTTTTTTTAATAGTTTCCATTGTTTTTTTTCTTTTTTTTTTATTGTTCTCCATTTTTTTTAATAGTTTGGTATTGGTTTGAATTGTTGGGTGTGGGAGAGGAAAGGTAGGTAGCATGTAGAAAATATGAAAGTGATGAGATAAAGGTTATTCTTCATAAATGAAGGTAATTCACTTTACTTATATGCAGTACATTTGTCACTCAATTTGCTTACTATTTAATTTATTATATGTTTTATTTGTGATATAGATCTGCTTTGTGTAGTCACGAATTGCAACTCTATAACTCAACAATATAGGAATGTCAAATGGTGAAGATACTTTAGACACTACAAACATGCAACAAGGGATGGGTAAGCAATGTGTTTCTCCTACAAAATAGTGTTGTCCTTTAATTCTTTGTTATAATTGTTGATCTACATATGATAATTCCATAGGAATTTGCACGGTAAGTGCAGACAGGTATGTGTGGTTAATTTATTTCTTTGTTTATTTGTTATTAGTTTTTTCCATGGCCTATTCATGATCTTGTATAAAATTTTATTTTGTGTAGTGAGTGACTACAAATGTAGTGTCTAAGAAGGTTGAGTGAGGAAAATCACTCAGGAAATGTAGATGCAACACATAGTTATGTTTTCTATTATGAATAATTATTGTGTTTAATTCTAAAGTTTAACTTCTATAATGATTCTAATGTTTTATTAGCTATACCCTAGATACTAAAAATGTGGAACATGGGATAGGTGAGCAATGCCTTTCTCCGACAAAACATTATTGTTCTTTAATTCCTTGTTATATTGTTGATCAACATGTGATAATTCCTTTAATTCCCTGTTATATTGTTGATCAACATATGATGATTCCATAGGAGTGCTATAGTTGGCACTGGGAGAGGGCAAGCATGCATGTGCATAGATAATTCATTGCTTTGTTTATTTGTTATTTAGTTTCTTCCATTCTTTATTCAAGATCTCACATATAAGTTTATTTTGTGCGGGGTGATTATAAATGTAGTGTCCAAGAAAGTTGAGTTGAGAAGATACCTTAAGTAATGTAGATGCAATGCAGAGGTATGTTTGCTATTATGAATACATTGCATTTAACTCTAAGGTTTAACTTCCTTAATGATTCTATATTTTGTTATGTATCTGCTGCAGATGGCTTGTTGCATTGAGCACCGATAAGTAGAGAAGAAAGTGGACAATCCGTTTTTATAAAACAAAGTTCATGGGAGGTGCTTATTGGTTTTTGAAAAATGTTCATGATTACTATCACTATTTATGTGTATTTCAGCCTAATTCTCCCCAATTTCTTTTCCTTGTAGCAAAGGAGTATAACAAGGAGGAGGAGTATAACAAGAAGGAGAGCACACTGCAATAAAGATGATTTGTGGAGTGGGCGTTTTCAATTTTTTTGTCTTTTGCTGTCTACATATTTTTGTTTGGTTGAGTTTGAGCATGGCCATGCTTTGTCTTGTGTCATACTTGTTTTCCATTGTTTTGTTCTTTTTTTTTTATTGATTTCCTTTTTTTATAGTCTGGTATTGGTTTGGATTGTTGGGTGTGGGAGAGGAATGGAAGGTAGCATGTAAAGAATATGAAAGAGATGAGATCAACGTTATTATTCATAAATGAAGGTAATTCACTTTTAGTACACTTTATTTAAAATTACGTATGGTAAATTTGTGACTCAATTTGCTTACTATTTAATTTATTTTATGTTTTATTTGTAATATAGATCTGCTTTGTGTAGTCACGAACTGAATCTCTATAACTCAACAATATAGAAAGGACACATGGTGAAGATACTAGCCACTACAAACATCCAACAGGGATGAGTAAGAAATGCTTTTCTCCTACAAAATAGTGTTGTCCTTTAATTCTCTGTTGTAATGTTGATTTACATATGATGATTCCATACAAGTTGGCACTTGGTAAGTGCGGGTAGGTATGTGTATGGTTAATTCATTGCTTTGTTTATCTGTTATTTAGTTTTTTCGATGGTCTATTTATGATCTCGTATAAAATTTTATTTTGTGCGGTGAGTGACTACAAATGTAGAAGGTTGATTGAGTGAAGAAGAGGCCTCAAAAATGTAGATGCAACACATAGGTATGTTTGCTATTATGAATAATTATTGTGTTTAATTCTATATTGTTGACCAACGTATGATGATTCCATAGGAATTGGCACTGGGAGAGGCAAGCAGGTATGTGTATAGCTAATTCATTGCTTTATTTATTTGTTATTTAATTTCTTCCATTGTTTATTCATGACTTCACATATAAGTTTATTTTGTGCAGAGTGACTATAAATGTAGAGTCCAAGAAAATTGAGTTGAGAAGATACCTTAGGCAATGTAGATGCAACACAGAGGTATGTTTGCTATTATGAATAGTTATTGAATTTAACTCTAAGGTTTAACTTTTTTAATGCTTTTATATTTTGTGATGTATCTGTTGCAAATGGTTAATGGTTTGTTGCATTGAGCACCGATAAGTAGAAAAGAAAGTGGACAATCTGTCTTTATAAAACAATGTTCATGGGAGGTACTTATTGGTTTTGAAATATGTTCATGATTATTATCACTATCTATGTGTATTTCAGCCTAATTCTCCCCAATTTCTTTTTCTTGCAGCAAAGGAGATTAGCAAGGAGATAAGATGGAAGTAAAGATGATTTTTGGTGTGGGTGTTTTCAATTTTTTGTTTTTTGTTGTCTACATATTTTTGTTTGTTTGGTTGAGTTTGAGCATGGCCATGCTTTGTCATTCTTGCTTTCCATCGTTTTGTTGTTTTTTCTCTCTTTTCTTTTCTTATTGTTTAATTTTTATTTTCTAGTTTGGTATTGGGTTGGATTTTTTGCGGTGTGGAAGAGGAAAATAAGGTAGCATGTAGAAGATGTGAAAGAGATGAGATGAAGGTTATTAATCATAACTGAAGGTAATTCACTTTACTTATATGCAATACATTTTATTTAAAATTACCTATGGCTAATTTGTGGCTCAATTTGCTTACTATTTAATTTATTATATGTTTTATTTGTGATATAAATCTGCGTTGTGTAGTCACAAACTGCAACTCTATAACTCAACAGAGTAGGAATGTCAAATGGTGAAGGTACTCTACACACTCCAAATGTGCAACAAGGGATGGGTAAGTTGTTAAATTATGATATGTTCTATGCTTAGAGCAGTTTACTTCTTTCCTTCTTATTAGCCACAGATTAGAAATCACATATAGATTAAGTAAAGTGTAGATAGAACATTAAACGATCAATAGAAAACAAGCCAAGACAAGAGACACAAGATGTGGCGGCTAGCCAGGGACAAACCCCCATGCGGGGAGACCCTTTGATCAAATCTTGTTTTATCTTCAATAGTTCAACAGAGAGAAATAGTACAAAATCAGAATTCTGTAATTTTATATCAGCAGCAGCAAACCCTAGATCAACAAAGTCAAACTTGGTCAAACGAGTTGAAATTGACCTCCAATATGCTTGGTCAATTTCCGGTCAACTAGCCCTCAAACAACCTGAAGAAACAGCCCTTGAACGGCCTCAAAAACACAGTCAAACTGTTGTTGACTGAAGTCAACCTGCTGCCCAAAACTAGGGCAGTCAACACTGGTCAAACCTGTGGACGGATTGCCTCAATTTTTGTGACAAAATCTGCGGCTTGCCTAGGAGAGGAAGCCACACCAAAACCACACCCTTGATGAGTCAATGCTTGGTCAACGCAGGTCAAAGAGACCTTTAGCAGCTTTTGCGTGCTCCTTTCAGCGTCCTCCTCCTTCCCACGTGTGAGTTGCTCCTTGTATAACCGAAAGCTAAGGAGAGAGAGAGAGAAGAATGAGTGAGATGAGACGATGAGAAAATGAATCAACCTCTCTTGTATTTGTATGATTCACTGGGCATGTGTGCCACACATTTAACTGTTGGCCGACCTTGACAATTTGTCAAGTAAATACAAATAAATTCATCTCCATAAATACTTGTCGGAATCGGATGATCTTTAGATCAATCCTACACCTCTCGACAAGAGGAATCTAGGAAAAATATCAGCTGCCATAAATGAGGTGACCCACATGGAGTTTGGCCCTAGTTGCCAATTTTAACACTCCCTCTCAACTAGGGAGAACTCCATCTGCAATCCGTCTGACCGTCGCTACTATCCCAACCATCAAATGCACTGCCCTGCATTGCTTGGCCCTGCTTTGCTTTGCTCTGCTCTGCTCGAACTATGAAGAAGAAGAAATGATCAAGGATGTATCATACCATCCTCCATTGACTCGAAGTCAGTCTTAGAGTGTGTCATACCACTCTCACTGATCCCAGATCAGTATCATTGATCCCAAATCAATGGAGGTCATCCTAACATAGGGTGTACAGTGGATACAATGATGCATCCATCGATAGTACTACTAATGGTCCCCAACCCCATTTCCCTACACATTGATCAGATGAGAGGTATTTCCCATGAGTCCTCGACTGCATGGGTAGGATGCCTCGACAGGAGAACTAATCATCCTGTCCACAGGAGAATGAATCATCCTGTCCAACAACAGCCACAGGAAAACTAATCATCTTGGCCCACAAGAGAACTAATCATCCTGTTCCACAGTCGCCATGGAGAACTAATCATCCTAGCCCACAGGAGAACTAATCATCCTATTCCATAGTCGCCACAGAGAACTAATCATCTTGGCCCACAAGAGAACTAATCATCCTGTTCCATAGTTGCCACGGAGAACTAATCATCCTGGCCCACAGGAGAACTAATCATCTTGTTCTATAGTCGCCAAGGAGAACTAATCATCCTGTCCTACCGCTGCCACGGGGTGTCACAGGGGAAGGTTGAACCTTTCACCCTGTACATAGTGCACCACCAGGGGATGGTGAGTCGCTTTGTGGTCGCATGTCGCTCCAAGAAGTACCTCGCGCCCCCCTGGAGCTCCTAGAGCTTAATACATCATACTCGACCCTCATAAGAGGGTCTCTGAATGACACCAAGTCGTTCTCGGAAAGTCAAGAATTTGACCTTTCCCAAGGGCTTCGTCAAAATGTCAACGACCTGTTCATCTGTACCAATATGTCGGAGCCTTATTGCTCCCCACTGCACCATATCTCGAATATAGTGGTACCTGATATCGATATGCTTGGAGTGATCATGAAATACGTGATTCTCTGATAAATGAATCCCGCTCTGGTTGTCACACAGGATTACGGTGGTATCCAATGTAAATTCAAACAACTCACTGAAGAGCTTTCGCAACCAGACCGCCTCACAGGAGGCCATACTAGCAGCAATGTACTCTGCCTCGGTGGTGCTCAAAGCCACCGACTTCTGCTTCCTGCTCATCTAGGATATCGAGGCAGATCCCAAAGAGAAACAACACTTGGAAGTGCTCTTTCGGTCCAACACACCGCCTGCCTAATCAACATCGATATATCCAAGTAGTCTCACATCTCCTGCAGTGTATCTCAACCCATGAGTGTTTGTGCCACGAAGATATCTCAACAGATTCTTGGAACCAATCCATTGTGTGTGGTGAGGCTCAACCATATGTTGACTCAACGTGTTGACTGCAAAGCATATATTTGGACGGGAGTTCACCAAGAACATCAATGCTTCGATGAGTTGACGATATTCGGTAACATTTCATAAAACAGGTCCGGTAGTACTACTGCTTAACTTCTTGAAGTCAAGATCCATCGAGGTTGTCATGGGCTTGCAGTCCACCATACCGAATCTCTCCAATATTTTCACCACGTATTTTCCCTAAGATAGGAAAATCTCCCCTGGTTTCTGCTAGACTTCTAGTCCTATGAAATAGTGCATCAGTCCTAGGTCTTTCATTTCAAACTCGGAAGCCAACTCCCTCTTACATTTGAGAATGAGAGGGTCTGCACCTTTTAGAAAGAGGTTGTCAACGTACAACACTAGTATGAGAGGTTTGTCATCTTCAACCTTAAAGTAAAGGTTAGGGTCGGCTTCACTCCTAGTGAATCCCAGCTTCATCAGGTAGCTATCGATCCTCTCATACCACGCTCGGGGTGCCTGCTTTAGCCCATAGAGGGCTTTCTTCAATCTGCACATGTGAGATTCTCAATCATGAATCTCAAATCCTTCAGGTTGCTCCACATAGACCTCCTCTTTGATCGAACCATGTAAGAACGCGGTCTTGACATCCATCTAATGTAGGTTCCATCCTTGCGAAGCAGCAAGGGCTATGATCGAGCGGATGGTGGTATATCGGGCAACAGGTGCAAATATCTCGTCATAGTCTATACCTTCCTTCTGAGAGAAGCCACGAGCGACAAAACGAGCCTTATACTTTTCCGCACTTCCATCAACTGCATGCTTTATCTTGTAAAGCCATTTCGAAGTGACAATTGCTTTGTCCTAGGGTCTGGGGACCACATCCCAGACATCGTTTTTCATGATGGACTCATATTCCTCAGTCATAGCATCCTTCCATACTTGATGCTTGATAGCTTCTGCGAATGACGAAGGCTCATTTTGGATGATCGTGCTCATGATGGTCAAGTATCCCTGATACCTGGTCGACTTCTTACTTTCCCGGAAGGTTCCCCTAGGTGCAACGTGCCCTTCAACATCATCAAGTGTCCCCCTTAGCCATGAAGGCCTCTTCCTAGAAGAGGAAGGCTCTTGCGGAGGGGGATCAATAGGATCCATAGGTTCTTCCACATCGGGCATCGTCTCATCTTCGTTTCCCTTTGGTTCCCTGGTGCCAGCTTCTTTAGATCCCCTTTGAGTAGGAGATTGTCAACTTTGCTAAGAGCCATATCTTCGTCAAAAGTGATGTCATGGCTAATCTTGATTTCCCTTTAACAAACCACATAGATTCTATAGCCCTTAGAGTTTTCTCTATAGCCCACAGAGATTCCTTTCTTTCCAGATGCACCCAATTTATTCCTCTTCTCCTTCGCCACATGAAAATATACCGGACTTCCAAAAATTCTAAAATGAGATATGTTAGGTTTCTTACCAGTGAACATCTCTTCGGGAGTCTTGGAACCCAATGCTTGATGAGGGCATCGGTTTTGCACCTATATGGCGGTATTCGTAGCTTTGGCCCATAGAAACTTTAGAAGTCTTTGATCGTGAAGCATAGCACGGACAGCTTCCACAATCGTATGATTCTTCCTTTTCGCCACACCATTCTTCTCAGGAGTATATGGTGTTGTAGTCTCCCTCTTAATGCCAGCTTCTTTCCAAGAGTCATGGAACTCATTGGATTCATACTCAGTCCCATTATCAGTCCTTAAGATCTTGATTTTCTTTTCAGTTTGATTCTCGATCAAGGCTTTGAAGTGACGAAACCAAGTGAACACTTCATCCTTCTTTTTCAAGAAGTATATCCAAGTCTTGCGAGAATAGTCATCTGTAAAAGTGAGGTAATATAAATATCCTCCCAAGGAGTTCACAAGCATCATACCAGATATGTTTGAGTGAACCAATTGCAATATATCAGAGGTCTTGCTTAGGCTTGAGGGTAATGGTCCCCTTTTGAGCTTCCCTTCGGCACATCTCGGACATACACCTTCTTGCTCTACTTGGAACTCGGGCATCCCTGCCACCATTTGTCTTGCATTGGGTAGAGCTTTATAATGAAGGTGAACAAACCTCCGATGCCATAGTTCGGACTGAAGTGATGTGTCACAAGACATGACACCCAGCGGACTTCCTCCGACCCGATATAATGAATCGACTCGAAACCCAAGAGTGAAAGCTTCTTTAAAATTCTTTTTCCATACACGTACCTTGCCATCAATGAAGGTTACCTTGTAGCCTTTGTCTTCCATTGCCGAAACAGACACCAAGTTCCTTTTGAGATCAGGTACATATAGGACTTCTTGCAAATGGATTGTATTACCCTGATTCAATTGAAGAGTGACATTCCCTATGCCTTTCACGAGATATTTTGCGTTGTCCCCAAGAACAATTTCCAGGTTGGTCTCCTTCTCTATCAGATTAGAGAGAGCTTCTTTGAAACCAGTGAAGTGCCTTGAGGCACCACTATCAATAAGCCAATTTCCCAGTGTGTCCGGGGGAGCAGTAGTAGAGAGGGCCACTGGTAGACAATATTCATCTTGCTTATTGTTAACAACGTTAGATTCATACCTAGAGTTTCTTGCCTTCTTGAAGGGTTGTCCTCTTCCTTGATTTCCGACATTTATTTTTCCTCTGCCATTTGACCTGCCATTCCTTTGATTGCCTTGAGAGTGATTTTGGTCATCGTCATGGTGTGAGTCCCTTTTATCAGGGCACTCCCTCGCATAGTGGCCCATTTTATTGCAATTGTAACATCGTCCTTTTCTTCCACCCTTCGGTCTAGCCTTTCCTTTGGATTTAGCCCCATAATTGTTTCTTCTTTTAGCATGAGAAGAAAAGGCAGAGGGATGGCCTTTAAGTGCGGGCATTTCTTGCTCTTCCATCCTTGTCTCTTCTTGAATACATCTAGCCATCAATTCCTCAAATCCTGGGATGACATTATTGTTGAGAAGAGTAGTCCGGAATATATACCATTCAGGGGGCAGTCCTCCAAGAGTTGTGATAGTCATTTCCCTGTCAGGTTCTACTTCCCCAATAGATAGGAGATCATTCTTGATCTCGGTGATCCTTAAGAAATATGCTTGCATACTCTCATCTTTGCCCTTCTTAATTTCCTTCAGCTTATTTCTAAGGAAGAGAACTTGATTTGCATCATTAAATTTAAATAAACTCACCAGTCTATCATAGATTTCCTTGGAGGTTGTCAGCTCGGAAACATAGGCCACCAGGTGCTTGTCGATAGAGTCTCGGATGATTTTCCTTGCTTTGACTTTTCCCTTGGACCACTTGCTTTTGGCAGCAGCAGATGCATTTGATGGAGGCGCAACAACATTGCCTCTCACATGGTCCAACACTTCCTGATCTTCTAAAGTCAGATCGAGAGACATCTTCCATCCGTGATAGTCAGACTTCTCACGGAGCTTGTCTTCGGCGGGGAAGAGTGTTGAGGACCCCATAAAGTTTTTAGGATAGTTTTGTCAACCTTCTCTTCGGTGATTGCTCTTGCTCTTGCTCTTGCTTGGGCTTTGTCTTCACCTCAGCTCTGATACTATCTTCTATTATGGTATGTTCTATGCTTAGAGCAGTTTACTTCTTTTCTTCTTATTAGCCACAGATGAGCAATCACATATACATTAAGTAAAGTGTAGATAGAACATTAAATGATCAACAAAAAACAAGCCAAGACAAGAGACACAAGATGTGGCAGCTAGCTAGGGACAAACCCCAATGCGGGGAAACCCTTTGATCAAATCTTCTTTTATCTTCAATAGTTCAGCAGAGAGAAATAATACAAAATCAGAATTATGTAATTTTATATCAGCAGTAGCAAACCCTAGATCAACAAATTCAAACTTGGTCAAACGAGTTGAAATTGACCTCTAATATGCTTGGTCAATTTCTGGTCAAACAAGTTGAAATTGACCTCTAATATGCTTGGTCAATTTCTGGTCAACTAGCCTTCGAACAGCCTGAAGAAACAACCCTTGAACAACCCCAAAAACACAATCAAACTACTGTTGACTGAAGTCAACCCACTGCGCAAAACTAGGGCAGTCAACGCTGGTCAAACCTGTGGACGGATTGTCTCGATTTTTGAGCCAAAATCTGTGGCTTGCCTAGGAGAGGCAACCACACCAAAACCACACCCTTGATGAGTCAACATTTGGTCAATGCAGGTCAAAGAGACCTTCAACAACTTTTGTGTGCTCCTTTCAACGTCCTCCTTGCTCTAATGCATCCTCCTCCTTCCCATGTGTGAGCTGCTCCTTGTATAACCCAAAGCCAAGGAGAGAGAGAAGAATGAGTGAGATGAGACGATGAGAAAATGAATCAACCTCTCTTGTATCTCTTGTATTTATATGATTCACTGGGGCATGTGTGCCACACATTTAACTGCTGGCCGACCTTGACAATTTGTCAAGTAAATACAAATAAATTCATATCTCCATAAATACTTGTTGGAATCGGATGATCTTTAGATCAATCCTACACCTCTCGACAAGAGGAATCTAAGAAAAATATCAGCTGCTAGAAATGAGGTGACCCACATGGAGTTTGGCCCTAGTTGCCAATTTTAACATAAGCAATATTTTTCTCCAACAAAATAGTGATGTCCTTTAATTCTCTGTTATAATATTGATCTACATATGATAGTTCCATAGGAGTTGGCACTTACTAAAATTACCTATGGCTAATTTGTGACTCAATTTGCTTACTATTTAATTTATTATATGTTTTATTTGTGATATAAATCTGCTTTGTGCAGTCACAAACTGCAACTCTATAACTCAACAGTGTAGGAATGTCAAATGGTGAAGGTACTCTAAACACTACAAATGTGCAACAAGGGATGGGTAAACAATGTTTTTCTCCAACAAAATAGTGATGTCCTTTAATTCTTTGTTATAACGTTGATCTGCATATGACAGTTCCATAGGAGTTGGCACTTGGTAAGTGTGGGCAGGTATGTGTATGGTTAATTTATTGCTTTGTTTATTTTTTATTTAGTTTTTTCCATGGTTTATTCATGATCTCATATAAAATTTTATTTTGTGCAATGAGTGATTACAAATGTAGTGTCTAAGAAGGTTGAGTGAAGAAGACACCTTAGGAAATGTAGATGCAATGCATAGGCATAGGTATGTTTGCTATTATGAATAATTATTGTGTTTAATTTTAAAGTTTAACTTCTATAATGATTCTTTGTTTTATTATCTCTCCGCTGAAGATGTCTTGTTCCATTGATCAATAATAAGTGGTACAAAGATATACTTCTAAGTTTCAGAGTTAGAAGAATTTTCCTTTCGAACCTCTCCCATAAAAAAGGGACAACAAAAAAGGTTGATTGAGTGAAGAAGAGGCCTCAAAAATGTAGATGCAACGCATAGGTATGTTTGCTATTATGAATAATTATTGTGTTTAATTCTATATTGTTGATCAACGAATGATGATTCCATAGGAATTGGCACAAGCAGGTATGTGTATAGCTAATTCATTGCTTTATTTATTTGTTATTTAATTTCTTCCATTGTTTATTCATGATTTCACATATATATGTTTGCTATTATGAATAATTATTGTGTTTAATTCTATATTGTTGATCAACGGATGATGATTCCATAGGAATTGGCACAAGCAGGTATGTGTATAGCTAATTCATTGCTTTATTTATTCGTTATTTAATTTCTTCCATTGTTTATTCATGATTTCACATATAAGTTTATTTTGTGCAGAGTGACTATAAATGTAGTGTCCAAGAAAATTGAGTTGAGAAGATACCTTAGGCAATGTAGATGCAATACAGAGGTATGTTTGCTATTATGAATAGTTATTGAATCTAACCCTAAGGTTTAACTTTTTTAATGCTTTTATATTTTGTTGAGTTGAGAAGATACCTTAGGCAATGTAGATGCAATACAGAGGTATGTTTGCTATTATGAATAGTTATTGAATCTAACCCTAAGGTTTAACTTTTTTAATGCTTTTATATTTTGTGATGTATCTGTTGCAAATGGTTTGTTATAGAGTCCTAGAAAATTGAGTTGAGAAGATACCTTAGGCAATGTAGATGCAAAACAGAGGTATGTTTGCTATTATGAATATTTATTGAATTTAACTCTAAGGATTAACTTTTTTAATGTTGTTATATTTTGTGATGTATCTGTTGCAAATGGTTTGGTGCTCAATAATGGTTTGTTGCATTGAGCACCGATAAGTAGAAAAGAAAGTGGACAATTTGTCTTTATAAAACCATGTTCATGGGAGGTACTTATTGGTTTTGAAATATGTTTATGATTATTATCACTATCTCTATGTGTATTTCAGCTTAATTCTCCCCAATTTCTTTTCCTTGCAGCAAAGGAGATTAGCAAGGAGAGAAGATGTTGGTAAAGATGATTTTTGGTGTGGGCGCTTTCAATTTATTTTTTGTTTTTTTGTTGTGTTTGAGCATGGCCATGCTTTGTCATTCTTGCTTTCCATTGTTTTGCTTGTTTTGTTTTGCTTGTTTTTGTTTTTTTTGTTTATTTATCTTTTTCTTTATTGTTTAATTTTTATTTTATAGTTTGGTATTGGGTTGGATTTTTTTGGGTGTGGGAGAGGAAAATAAGGCAACGTGTAGAAAATGTGAAAGAGATGAGATGAAGGTTATTAATCATAACTGAAGGTAATTCACTTTACTTATATGCAATATACTTTATTTAAAATTACCTATGGCTAATTTGTGGCTCAATTTGCTTATTATTTAATTTATTATATGTTTTATTTGTGATATAAATCTGCTTTGTGTAATCACAAACTGCAACTCTATAACTCAACAGTATAGGAATGTCAAAGGGTAAAGGTACTCTACACACTACAAATGTGCACCAAGGGATGGGTAAGCAATATTTTTCTCCAACAAAATAGTGATGTCCTTTAATTCTCTGGTATAATGTTGATCTACATATGACAGTTCCATAGGAGTTGGCACTTACTAAAATTAGCTATGGCTAATTTGTGACTCAATTTGCTTACTATTTAATTTATTATATGTTTTAGTTGTGATATAAATCTGCTTTGTGTAGTCACAAACTGCAACTCTATAACTCAAGAGTGTAGGAATGTCAGATGGTGAAGGTACTCTAAACACTACAAATGTGCAACAAGGGATGGGTAAGCACTGTTTTTCTCCAACAAAATAGTGATGTCCTTTAATTCTACATTATAATGTTGATGTTATAATGTTGATTTGCATATGACAATAGTGATGTCTTTTAATTCTACATTATAATGTTGATGTTATAATGTTGATTTGCATGTGACAGTGCCATAGGAGTTGGCACTTGGTAAGTGCGGGCAGGTATGTGCATGGTTAATTTATTGCTTTGTTTATTTTTTATTTAGTTTTTTCCATGGTTTATTCATGATCTTGTATAAAATTTTATTTTGTGCAATGAGTGATTATAAATGTAGTGTCTATGAAGGTTGAGTGAAGAAGACACCTTAGGAAATGTAGATGCAATGCATAGGCATAGGTATGTTTGCTATTATGAATAATTATTGTGTTTAATTTTAAAGTTTAACTTCTATAATGATTCTTTGTTTTATTATCTCTTTGATAAGTGGTACAAAGATATACTTCTAAGTTTCAGAGTTAAAGTAGTTAGAAGAATTTTCCTTTCGTACCTCTCCCATATGATTCCATAGGAAATGGCACTGGGAGAGGCAAGCAGGTATGTGTATAGCTAATTCATTGCTTTATTAATTTGCTATTTAATTTTTTCCATTGTTTATTCATGATTTCACATATAAGTTTTTTTTGTGCAGAATGACTATAAATGTAGAGTCCAAGAAAATTGAGTTGAGAAGATACCTTAGGCAATGTAGATGCAACACAGAGGTATGTTTGCTATTATGAATAGTTATTGAATTTAACTCTAAGGTTTAACTTTTTTAATGCTTTTATATTTTGTGATGTATCTGTTGCAAATGGTTTGTTGTAGAGTCCAAGAAAATTGAGTTGAGAAGATACCTTAGGCAATGTAGATGTGAGGTATGTAGTTGAGAAGATACCTTAGGCAATGTAGATGTAAAACAGAGGTATGTTTGCTATTATGAATAGTTATTGAATTTAACTCTAAGGATTAACTTTTTTTAATGCTTTTATATTTTGTGATGTATCTGTTGCAAATGGTTTGTTGCACTGAGCACCGATAAGTAGAAAAGAAAGTGGACAACTTGTCTTTATAAAACCATGTTCATGGAAGGTACTTATTGGTTTTGAAATATGTTCATGATTATTATCACTATCTGTGTATTTCAGCCTAATTCTCCCCAATTTCTTTTCCTTGCAGCAAAGGAGATTAGCAAAGAGAGAAGATGTTGGTAAAGACGATTTTTGGTGTGGGCGTTTCAATTTTTTGTTTTTTTTTGTCTACATATTTTTGTTTGTTTGGTTGAGTTTGAGCATGGCCATGCTTTGTCATTCTTGCTTTCCATTGTTTTGTTTTTTTTTTCTCTTTTTTTTATTGTTTAATTTTTATTTTATAGTTTGGTATTGGGTTAGATTTTTTTGGGTGTGGGAGAGGAAAAAAAGGTAGCATGTAGAAAATGTGAAAGAGATGAGATGAAGATTATTAATCATAACTGAAGGTAATTCACTTTACTTATATGCAATACACTTTATTTAAAATTACCTATGGCTAATTTGTGGCTCAATTTGCTTACTATCTAATTTATTATATGTTTTATTTGTGATATAAATCTGCTTTGTGTAGTCACAAACTGCAACTCTATAACTCAACAGTATAGGAATGTCAAATGGTGAAGGTACTCTACACACTACAAATGTGCACCAAGGGATATAGGAATGTCAAATGGTGGAGGTACTCTACACACTACAAATGTGCACCAAGGGATGGGTAAGCAATATTTTTCTCCAACAAAATAGTGATGTCCTTTAATTCTCTATTATAATGTTGATCTACATATGACAGTTCCATCGGAGTTGGCACTTACTAAAATTACCTATGGCTAATTTGTGACTCAATTTGCTTACTATTTAATTTATTATATGTTTTATTTGTGATATAAATTTGCTTTGTGTAGTCACAAACTGCAACTCTATAACTCAAGAGTGTAGGAATGTCAAATGGTGAAGGTACTCTAAACACTACAAATGTGCAACCAGGGATGGGTAAGCGCTATTTTTCTCCAACAAAATAGTGTTCTTTAATTCTCTGTTATAATGTTGATTTGCATATGACAGTTCCATAGGAGTTGGCACTTGGTAAGTGCGGGCAGGTATGTGCATGGTTAATTTATTGCTTTGTTTATTTTTAATTTAGTTTTTTCCATGGTTCATTCATGATCTCGTATAAAATTTTATTTTGTGCAATGAGTGATTACAAATGTAGTGTCTAAGAAGGTTGAGTGAAGAAGACACCTTAGGAAATGTAGATGCAATGCATAAGCATAAGTATGTTGTGTCTAAGAAGGTTGAGTGAAGAAGACACCTTAAAAAATATAGATGCAATACATAGGCATAGGTATGTTTGCTATTATGAATAATTATTGTGTTTAATTTTAAAGTTTAACTTCTATAGTGATTCTTTGTTTTATTATCTCTCTGCTGAAGATGTATTGTTCCATTGATCAATAATAAGTGTTACAAAGATATACTTCTAAGTTTCAGAGTTAAAGTAAGAAGAATTTTCCTTTCGTACCTCTCCCATGAAAAGAGACAAAAAAAAAAAAAAGGTTGATTGAGTGAAGAAGAGGCCTCAAAACATGTTTGCTATTATGAATAACTTTTGTGTTTAATTCTATATTGTTGATCAACGTAGGATGATTCCATAGGAATTGGCACTGGGAGAGGCAAGCAGGCAAGCAGGTATGTGTATAGCTAATTCATTGTTTTATTTATTTGTTATTTAAATTCTTCCATTGTTTAATTATGATTTCACATATAAGTTTATTTTGTGCAGAGTGACTTTAAATGTAGAGTCCACGAAAATTGAGTTGAGAAGATACCTTAGGCAATGTAGATGCAACACAAAGGTATGTTTGCTATTATGAATAGTTATTGAATTTAACTCTAAGGTTTGACTTTTTTAATGCTTTTATATTTTGTGATGTATCCGTTGCAAATTGGTTTGTTGTAGACTCCAAGAAAATTGAGTTGAGAAGATACCTTAGGCAATGTAGATGCAACACAGAGGTATGTTTGCTGTTATGAATAGTTATTGAATTTAACTCTAAGGATTAACTTTTTTAATGCTTTTATATTTTGTGATGTATATGTTGCAAATGGTTTGTTGCATTGAGCACCGATAAGTAGAAAAGAAAGTGGACAATTTGTCTTTATAAAACCATGTTCATGGGAGGTACTTATTGGTTTTGAAATATGTTCATGATTATTATCACTATCTATTTGTATTTTAGCCTAATTCTCCCCAATTTCTTTTCCTTGCAGCAAAGGAGATTTTCAAGGAGAGAAGATTTTGGTAAAGATGATTTTTGGTGTGGGCATTTTCAATTTTTTGTTTTTTTCTACATATTTTTGTTTGTTTGGTTGAATTTGAGCATGGCCATGCTTTGTCATTCTTGCTTTCCATTGTTTTGTTTCTTTTTGTTTTTTTTTTTATTGTTTAATTTTTATTTTATAGTTTGGTATTGGGTCGGATTCTTTTTGGGTGTGGGAGAGGAAAATAAGGTAGCATGTAGAAAATGTGAAAGAGATGAGATGAAGGTTATTAATCATAACTGAAGGTAATTCACTTTACTTATTTGCAATACACTTTATTTCATAACTGATGGTAATTCACTTTACTTATTTGCAATACACTTCATTTAAAATCACTTATGGCTAATTTGTGGCTCAATTTGCTTACTATTTAATTTATTATATGATTTATTTGTGATATAAATCTACTTTGTGTAGTCACAAACTGCAACTCTATAACTCAACAGTATAGGAATATCAAATAGTGAAGGTACTCTACACACTACAAATGTGCACCAAGGGATGGGTAAGCAATATTTTTCTCCAACAAAATAGTGATGTCCTTTAATTCTTTGTCATAATGTTGATCTACATATGACAATTCTACATATGACAGTTCCATAGGAGTTGGCACTTACTAAAATTACCTATGGCTAATTTGTGACTCAATTTGCTTACTATTTAATTTATTATATGTTTTATTTGTGATATAAATCTGCTTTGTGTAGTCACAAACTGCAACTCTATAACTCAACAATGTAGAAATGTCAAATGGTGAAGGTACTCTAAACACTACAAATGTGCAACAAGGGATGGGTAAGCACTATTTTTCTCCAACAAAATAGTGATGTCCTTTAATTCTCTATTATAATGTTGATGTTGATCGGCATATCACAGTTCCATAGGAGTTGGCACTTGGTAAGTGCGGGCAGGTATGTGTATGGTTAATTTATTGCTTTGTTTATTTTTTATTTAGTTTTTTCCATGGTTTATTCATGATCTTGTATAAAATTTTATTTTGTGCAATGAGTGATTACAAATGTAGTGTCTAAGAAGGTTGAGTGAAGAAGAAACCTTAGGAAATGTAGATGCAATGCATAGGCATAGGTATGTTTGCTATTATGAATAATTATTGTATTTAATTTTAAAGTTTATTTGATTAAGTGAAGAAGAGGCCTAAAAAATGTAGATGCAATGCATAGGTATGTTTGCTATTATGAATAATTATTGTGTTTAATTCTATATTGTTGGTCAACCTATGATGATTCCATAGGATTTGATTCCATAGGATTTTGCACTGGGAGAGGCAAGCAGGTATGTGTATAGCTAATTCATTGCTTTATTTATTTGTTATTTAATTTCTTCCATTGTTTATTCATGATTTCATGTATAAGTTTATTTTGTGCAGAGTGACTATAATGTAGAGTCCAATAAAATTGAGTTGAGAAGATACCTTAGGCAATATAGATGCAACATAAAGGTATGTTTTCTATTATGAATAGTTATTGAATTTAACTCTAAGGTTTAACTTTTTTAATGCTTTTATATTTTGTATTTTGTGATGTATTTTTTTTGGTGTAGTTTCTCCTGCCACATGGATAACAAATTTTCTAGTTTTGTATAAAACAATTATCCTTTTAATGAAAAGAAAATAAACACAAACACTAAGAGAGTTCAACTTAAACATGAGAAATAAGTTGGTAAACATTAATGCGTAGTGAACTCAATGGAAAATAGCACCTACAAAAAGATGTCTTTATTGTGATAAACCAATGTATTTGGTGTGCTAAAACATTTTCTTTGCTTTGATGATGTTTTATAACAAATTTTCTAGTTTTGTATAAAACAATTATCCTTTTAATGAAAAGAAAATAAACACAAACACTAAGAGAGTTCAACTTAAACATGAGAAATAAGTTGGTAAACATTAATGCGCAGTGAACTCAATGGAAAATAGCACCTACGAAAAGATGTCTTTATTGTGATAAACCAATGTATTTGGTGTGCTAAAACATTTTCTTTGCTTTGATGATGTTTTATACTGCATTCCAGTATGGTAGCACAAATTTAGACCAAAAGATGTTTGAAACTCAATGGAAAATAGTACCTATGTTGGAAACACTGAGAGGGGGTGAATCAATGTTTCCCTAATTTTTCACAATTGGTTAGATTATCTTTTAGACATTCACTAGATCAAATAAAAAAGAAGCATCACTGCATCAATACACAATAGATTTGCTCAACAAGCTTTGGTTATGTATGGTTTACGTACAAGTTTACCAGTTGAACTGGATTGAAGTACAAGACTCCTCGAGGGTTTTACCTCCAAAGTTGGAAGGAAGCAATGCTCCTTGAATGAGTTTGGGCTCACATACCAGGGATAATGGCCCAATTACAATCAAGTTGCTGCCTCTGCTACTGCACTTCACTGCCACTGTTGTCCATTGCTACCACCACTTCTACCACTCTTGTCACTATTGCTCACTGATGCCCACTACTGTCCACTCTCACTGCCACTGACTTTGTCCACTCTTGCTGAAACTGTTGCTGCTTCTACTCCCATTGTTGTTGCTGCCCACTTTTGATTGCTGCGGTCCACGCTGTCCCCTGCTAGCACAGTTGCTATCTATAATTGCTCTCAACACTCTCACTGTTCAAACATCATTCTCAAAGAGACACTGTCATAAACATATGTCATCACATCACAATCATTACTGTCATCACAACATCATCACCATCACAATTATCACTATCATCATTGCTGTCAAGTCACAATAATCATAGATGTCATGAGTCACTGCCTCAACAATCCAAACCCTAGCTGTTGCTGTCCAATATTAGTCGTGCAACCACCACTGCTACATGCAACAAGGTCTCTGTAAGTAAATTACTGTCACTGTCAATCATTGAGGTCATTGTCAAGCACAACACTCTGCCTTGGTTAGTCAAATCAAATGTCTATACTTCCTGCAAACTTGACATGACAATCTCCTCTTGCAAACATTTATTCTGCCAATGATCTGCCATCAATCTTATGTCATATACTTCTCAAATCAACATCTATAGGTCTCACAGTTATATGATTGGTAAAACCTGATCCAACTGCAAGCTCATACTACACAAAATTCTCAAGGATACCTTCAGGATGTTGATGTACCTCTCCCATCTTTTACTTGCTGATGCCTTCAAGGTACTTCTAGTGATAAATCTGTATAGAACTTCATTGCAAATTGATCAATGAAACCATAACTATTGTATGATAGTGTCAATGACACTAACATAGAGATACTTTCAAGGGGCATTGTCATACACAACAATACATCAAGGTTATTGCTATAAGAAATGTTGCCATACACCTCACTGTCATATAGATCACAAAGTTATATCATAGTCGAGCCATGTCATATATTATTGTCACATAAGATCACCGACATTTAGTGTTGTCATCCCATCCTCCTCATTGTTAAGTTTAATGTTGCTAGTAGCCAATGCCCTTATATAATCTGTCCATATAGCACAAAAAAAATGGTTGTAAGCTGAGTTGTTGAGGCAAGAGCCATCCCTGTGGACTTAATAAATTTATAGCCCTCCTCCCAATCTGTGCCAAGGAATAGAGACCCCTATCTTGGAGCCAAATGATAAGATCCACAGGTAATGGGAAAGCCTCATAGCATCCAAACCATGGATTGATACCAAGCCCAAAGCATGATCTGTTCCCAATCTTCCAAACCTGACCATTTTCATTAGTGGGAAATGAAGAGATAACAACTTTCCAGATCAATGAACAATTGTGTGTCTATTTGATTGGTGACTAGATCCAGTCTTCAATGGAGAGAGGGTGTATGTACTTCTGAGAAACCACAATTGACTAGAGACTTGTTGAGAAGATGAGTATCTAGCCTGATATAGTAGCCAAAGCTTTTAAGAAGAGAGGTAAATGCTTTAGCCCCCAGCCCCCCAGGCCTTTGGGAGGGCAATATGGTCCCATTTGACCCAAGGGAAGGCATAGTTTTCCAACGACCCAACCCAAAGGAACTTATAGCAAATTCTCCTCATATTTGTTAAAATGCCCGTAAACTGTGACAAGAACCAACCTTCCAGTTCTAGATAGCCAACGAAGGCTCCAGTTGCTGAGTCACCTCTCCAATTTGGCTAAAATCCAATTCCAGTCTACTTTCTTATAGGAGTTTGGTTTAAGATGGAATTTGAGACACCTGAGACCACCATCCATAGCTATTAGTTCAAATGGGAATAAATTTTGAATGTATGTTAACTCTTCTGCATTTAGTTCGAAAGGAGATAACGAAGGATTCATCTGGTTAATTATCATACCTATGGTAACTTCAAAGAGGGTAAGGGCATCATTAATAATCGAGATATCTCTATGTGAACCATTACAGAAGATAAATATATCATCTACAAATAATAGATGGGTAATGTTGTAACCTGGAGCCACAAATATGCTCGCCAGTAAGCCTCTTCTTTTAAAATCCGCCAATGATCCGGTGAGATCTTCAGCAATCTAGAGAAATAGTAGTGGGGACAGTGGACAACCTTTGTCTCAGATTGTGGTCAACAGTGAAGAAAGGGGATGCTGACCCATTTATTAGAATAAAGAATGAGATTGAGGAAATACAACTCAAAGAAAGGGGATGTTGACCCATTAATTAGAATAGAGAATAAGATTGAGGAAATACAACTCATAATCCAATTGATGAAAGCTAAATCAAACCCCAAATATCCCAAATGTGTGAGGAGCAGCCAGATATATAGCTAGTTAGCCCTATCAAAGGCCTTAGGTCTCTTTTCAGTATAACCCCTTTTAAACCCTATCAAAGTCCTTAGATAGGTCTCTTTTCAGTATAACCCCTTTTAAACGACGAACCTTCATACTATGGAGCCCTTCGGGAGCCACCCCTATGGCCTCATGTATTTGTCTCCCCTGTAAAAATGCAAATTGTTCCCCAGAGATCACATTGGAGAGAGAGAGGATGGGCTTAAGCTTGTGGACAATGACTTTTGCAATAACCTTATAAATGTAGTTGAGGGATATAGGGCAAACATTGTCAAATGTGTCAGGAGAGTCCACCTTGGGGATTAGTGCGATGAATGTCGAGTTGAATCACTGATGGGTCCTACCTGTAGCTCTCAACTCCTCAACCACCCTCAGAAGATTAACACCAATGATGTCAAAAAAAACAAGAAAGAACTCAACTGACCAACTGTTCGAGCTCGGACTCTTGTCCTTCTAAAAATTGGATAAAGCGCCAAAAGTTCTTCTTTGGTGACCACTGCCATCAAATGCTTGTTATCAACTTCATATGCATAACAAGGGAAGATCATAGTTGTCCTGACGACTTCAGCAATAGAGGTACCTTGTGGAGACATGAATAGGCCATTGAAATGTGAACAACCCAAATTTGCCAGATCAAAAAAGATGAAACATAATTGTTTTCTTGATTTGTGAACAACCCAAATTCGCCAGATCAAAAAAAATGAAACATGAAACATAATCGTTTTCTTGATTTTTTAACTTCCAGATGGTATTGTCCATTCTTCTACCTTTTGTGTAGTTTTGAAAGAACTTGAGTTCTCATCCCCTGCCTCAAGCTGGACAACTCGACTTTTAAGATGCCATGTTGCCTCTTGGTCATTTAACAACTTCCTTCTATGGCCTTCCAACTCTAGCTTTGGCTACCTCCACTTCATAACCATCTCTCTCTTCCTTAGAGATGTCTTTGAGAGCCTCTTCAATAGCCTTGAGCTAAAGTGAATCTTGAGTTCTTTTGACAACCAACCACGCGATCATAGCTTGTTTGATAGTTTTGAGACTCGCTTGGAATTCTACTCTTGTAGAAGAGCTCTTCAAGGGATTGAAAACCTACCAAGCAGATTTGGCAAGTTCAATATAGGACTCATCCTTGAGCAATGTAGCATTGAGCTTGAAAGGGCTTGAGGGTTTCCTGCCATGTCTTTTAAGCTCCAAATAAATAGGTGAATGATCTGAATCTCCACCCTCACCAATCCATTGTCGAACAAGGGGCAACCTTTTGGATCCAACATTTTGGCGATTCTGGCCAAATCAGTCTTGTTCTTTCTCCATGTAGGCTTAAGTTTGGTAGGAGCAACATCAGTAAGTTGGCGAGCCCTTATATAGTAGAGAAAAAGGCCGAATTAGGATCAACATGTGCTTTCGGCCCCAACTTTCTGCAAGCCCAATAGAGAAATTAAAGTCACCACCTATAATAAGATTACTTGCTATGAGAAACGAGGAATTAGCAAGAGCCTCCCCAAAATGAATTTTGTCCTTTTGGGGACCATAAACATTTAGGAGCAGAAGATATTTGTCCGAATTTGAGCGGAAAGAATGCCCTAGAGTTGAAAGCATCCCCCAAGAGTTTTTCTCCTAGAAAGGTTTTTCTCCTACAAAATATTGTTGTCTTTTAATTCCTTGTTATATTGTCGATCAACATATGATAGAAATGTTTTTCTCCTACCAAATATTGTTGTCCTTCAATTCCGTGTTATGTTGTTGATCGACATATGATAAACATTTAGGAGCAGAAGATCTTTGTCTGAAGCAGAAGATCTTTGTCCGAATTTGAGCGGAAAGAATGCCCTAGAGTTGAAACGATCCCCCAAGAGTTTTTCTCCTACAAAATATTGTTGTCTTTTAATTCCTTGTTATATTGTCGATCGACATATGATAGAAATGCTTTTCTCCTACAAAATATTGTTGTCCTTTAATTCCGTGTTATATTGTTGATCGACATATGATGATTCCATAGGAGTTGGCACTAGGCAAGGGCAGATAGGTATGTGTATAGCTAATTCATTGCTTTGCTTATTTGTTATTTAGTTTCTTCCATCGTTTATTCATGAGCTCACATATAAGTTTACTTTGTGTAGTGAGTGATTATAAATGTCGAGTCTAAGAAAGTTGATACTTTGTGTGGTGAGTGATTATAAATTTGGAGTCTAAGGAAGTTGAGTTGCCACGAGCTCACATATAAGTTTATTTTGTGTAGTGAGTGATTATAAATGCCTCTAAGGAAGTTGATACTTTGTGTGGTGAGTGATTATAAATTTCGAGTCTAAGAAAGTTGAGTTGTCATGAGCTCACATGTAAGTTTATTTTGTGTAGTGAGTGATTATAAATGTCGAGTCTAAGAAAGTTGATACTTTGTGTGGTGAGTGATTATAAATTTCGAATCTAAGAAAGTTGAGTTGAGAAGATACATGTGGCAATGTAGATGCAATGCAGAGGTATGCTTGCTATTATGGATGGCTTGTTACATATAAATGTAGAATCTAAGAAAATTGAGTTGAGAAGATACTTTAGGCAATGTAGATGCAACGTAGAGGTATGTGATTATGAAGAAAGTTGAGTTGTCATGAGCTCACATATAAGTTTATTTTGTGCAGTGAGTGATTATAAATGTTGAGTCTAAGAAAGTTGATACTTTGTGTGGTGAGTGATTATAAATTTCTAGTCTAAGAAAGTTGAGTTGAGAAGATACATGTGGCAATGTAGATGTAATGCAGAGGTATGCTTGTTATTATGGATGGCTTGTTACATATAAGTGTAGAATCTAGAAAAATTGAGTTGAGAAGATACTTTAGGCAATGTAGATGCAACGCAGAGGTATGTTTATGATTATGAATAATTATTGCCTTTAACTTTAAGGTTTAATTTCCATAACGATTCCAAAATTTTGTTATGTCTCTGGTGTGGATGGCTTGTTGCATTATTTTGCATTGAGCACCGATAAGTGGAATAGAAAATGGAAAATCCGTCTTTTAAAAAAAAATGTCAATGGGAGATACTACTTGGTTTTGAATATGTTCATGATTACAGTTACTATGTGTATTTCAACTTAATTCTCCCTAATTTCTTTTCCTTGCAGCGAAGGGGAGCACATTGTAGTAAAGATGATTTGTGGAATGAACGTTTTCATTTTTTGTCTACATATTTTAGTTTTTGTCGAGTTTGTTGAGTTTGAGCATGGCCATGCCTTGTGTTGTTTGTCATTTTTTGTCTACATATTTTAGTTTTTGTTGAGTTTGAACATGGCCATGCTTTGTGTTGTTTGTCGTGTGTGTCGTTCTTGTTTTTTTTTTTTGTTTTTGTTTGTTTGTTTGGTGTTGGTTTGGATTGTTATGTGTGAGAGAGGAAAATAAAAAAACATGTAGAGAAATTGAAAGAGATTGTTATGTGTGAGAGGAAAAGAAAACAACATGTAGAGAAATTGAAAGAGATTGTTATGTGTGAGAGGGAAAGAAAACAACATGTAGAGAAATTGAAAGAGATGGGATGGAGGTTATGCTTCATAAATAAAGGTAATTCACCTTCAAATTACCTATGGCTAATTTGGGATTCAATTTGTTTGTTATTTAATTTATTATATGTTCTATTTGTGTTCTCATGTTCAATTATATAACTCTTGCAACTCTATAACTCTACAGTATAAGAATGTAAAAATGTCAAATGGTGAAGATACCCTAGACACTACAAACGTACAACAGGGGATGGGGGATGGGTGAATGATGTTTTTCTCCTACAAGATAATGTTTCCCTTTATATCTCTGGGTGAATGATGTTTTTCTCCTACAAGATAATGTTTCCCTTTATATCTCTGTGATAATTCTCTGTTAAAATGTTGATCAACATATGATGATTCCATAAGAGTTGGCACTTGGTAAGTGCGGGCAGGTATGTGTATGGTTAATTGTTTATTTGTTATTTAGTTTTTGGTTTATATATTTGTTATTTAGTTTTTTCCATGGTTTATTCATGATCTTGTATAAAATTTTATTTTGTGCAGTGCTTGCAATGCAAAACCCTCAGGCTGTCTGATATAAATGTCCTCTTTCAGGCCCCTATGCACTCTATAACTCTACAGTATAAGAATGTAAAAATGTCAAATGGTGAAGATAACCTAGACACTACAAACGTACAACAGGGGATGGGTGAACGATGTTCCTCCCCTACAAGATAATGTTTCCTTTTATATCTCTGTTATAATGTTGATCAACATATGATGATTCCATAGGAGTTGGCACTTGGTAAGTGCGGGCAGGTGTGTGTATGGTTAATTGTTTATTTGTTATTTAGTTTTTGGTTTATTTATTTGTTATTTAGTTTTTTCCATGGTTTATTCATGATCTTGTATAAAATTTTATTTTGTGCAGTGCTTGCAATGCAAAACCCTCAGGCTGTCTGATATAAATAACTCTATAACTCTACAGTATAAGAATGTAAAAATGTCAAATGGTGAAGATAACCTAGACACTACAAACGTACAACAGGGGATGGGTGAACGATGTTCCTCTCCTACAAGATAATGTTTCCCTTTATATCTCTGTTATAATGTTGATCAACATATGATGATTCCATAGGAGTTGGCACTTGGTAAGTGCGGGCAGGTATGTGTATGGTTAATTGTTTATTTGTTATTTAGTTTTTGGTTTATTTGTTTGTTATTTAGTTTTTTCCATGGTTTGGTATGTGTATGGTTAATTGTTTATTTGTTATTTAGTTTTTGGTTTATTTATTTGTTATTTAGTTTTTTCCATGGTTTATTCATGATCTTGTATAAAATTTTATTTTGTGCAGTGCTTGCAATACAAAACCCTCAGGCTGTCTGATATAAATGTCCTCTTTCAGGCCCCATGCAATAACGCTATCTTGCGTCCCAACCTAAAGATCTGTTTCATGTCTAATCTACGATAAGTGGTACAAATATTTTTCTAGATAAGTGGTACAAATATGCTTCTAACATTCAGAGTTAAAGTAGATAGAAGAATCTGCCTTTCTAACCTCTCCCATAAAAAGGGATAACAAAATGAGCATGGAGAAGCTCGTGGATAGTCACTTTTGTTCAACCCAAGCTGCAGTTACAGTGCTCTGAAAGGTATAGCTTAAATTTTGATTTTAGGGGCAGGTGGGTTACCTTTGTTAGATTCAGAAATGGTTGGATTCTGATTTTTTACATCCAACTTTGCTACAAAACAGAGTTTATGACTGGTTTTGTTTCTCGTGCTACGTGGATAACAATTTTTCTAGTTCTGTATAAAATAATTTTTTTATTGAAAAGAAAATAAACACAAATACTAAGAGAGTTCAACTTATACATGAGAGATAAGCTGGTAAACATCAATGCAATGTGAAACTCAATGGAAAATGGCACCTACTGAAATGATCTCTTTATTGTGATAAACAAATGTATTTGGCGTGCTAAAACATTTTCTTCGCTTTGATGATGTTTTATGCTCCATTCCAGTATGGTTGGTAGCATGAATTTAGACCAAAAGATGTTTGATGTTTGTCCCACGCTGGGTACGCAGATTCAATGCATCACAATCAGTATGTACATAATTTTACAACAATTTATGAAGAGGTTGTTGAGTTAAAACGTGTCAATATCATATAATGCAATTGATTTGGCCGTTAGTCAGCTATGTTGTACACAATGACTGAGCTTGGACATATCAGAATGCATTCAAGAACTGATAAGCCCGTGGCTTAGTTTCAATGTCTAAGATTATATGTTTATTCGTCTGATCATTCAGGGAACAAGATCTCATGTTCTTCTCATTCCAAAAATAACATTGTGACATTTATGTATAAATTTTTTGTCCAACTACTTTGAACACCATCAGAATTAGCCCGACAGTCGGGAGTGATTATGACTTATAACAGTATTTTTAATGTTGCAGGGAAAAACCTCTGATATTGAAGACAATAAAGCAATCAGCTGAGCTGTTCAGTGTCTGCCACAGTGCTACCATATATGCAAATGCAGTCATGCATGCTGGAACCACTGTAGACACATTTATGAGAGAAAATCTGGTCATATGCCTTTCTTTTTTGGCTCACCTACTTACTGCATTTTTTGGGATTTATTTTAATCAGCTAGAATTCCAACTTCTAGCACATCCTCTCACCAGGAATGGCTTAGCAGAGCCACAAATTGGGCAAAGTTCAGTGCTACCGTTGGTTTAGGTATCATTCACAGGGGTCACGTTCAACAAGGTCAATCTTTGATGGCTTCTTATCTTCCTCAGAATGGTTCATTTGGGGTAGAAGCCCATATTCGGAAGGTGGAGCCTTATATGCTTTAGGGCTTATCCATGCAAACCATGGGGAAGGCATTAAAGAGTTTCTTCGTGAAAGCTTTCACAGTAAAAGTGTTGTAGTGTCCACCTAACTTTCAGCCACTGGTATCATTTGATGCATAGAACCTTGAATGAAAAATGCGTTGTTAAAATTAAATATTTGTTTTCAAAGCACTTTGACAAATTTGTGGTGATTGCAAAAGATAATTCAATATGGTGCATGTTTGACTGCTTTGGGAACTACCGATGAAGAGATTTATGAGCATGTCAAGAACGTTTTTTTCTTAGATAGTGCAGTTGTTGAAGAGGCTGCGGGCATAAGTATGGGCTGGCTTGCTTGCTTATGGTTCGAACTGCAAGTGAAAAGGCCAGTGAAGTGCTTGCATATGGACATGATACTCATCATGAAAAGATTATCAGGTATTGTTGGTTACTTTTGAACTTTGAAAAGTCTTTCACTTGAAAATACCATTCGAAGAATTATTTTTCCTTGACTAATTCTACTCAAGTTTAAACTTTCCACATGTTTTTAATATGTTTATTTGTAAACAATTGTGTACAGAGGTCTGGCCCTTGGAATAGCACTCTCTGTGGAAGAGAAGAAGAGGCTGATACACTTATAGAGCAAATGACTCGTGATTAGGATCCAATTCTACGCTATGGTGGGATGTATGCTCTGCCCTTCGCATAGAGGGGCACATCCAATAATAACAAAGCCATTCGTCGTCTATTGCACTTTGCTGTTTCCTGTTTCCGATGTTAATGATGATGTGAGAAGAACTGCGGTGCTGGCACTTGGATTTGTTTTATATTCCAAACCTTAGCAGGTTTATATGCTATCCTACAGTGTACCATGTTTTTATTATTTGATCAATTTAGACTTGATTTCTTATAACTTTTGTGCTACATCTTGATGGAGCATTTGGCTCATTATTTTAAGAATAATATCAAGGGGGTCAGTCTATTCTGTCTTGATCCTTTATGCCGGTGCTAAATCAAACTCTACAAATTTTACAGACCCCACGAATAGTTACTTTGTTGTCCGAGTCATATAATCCAAATGTCAGAAATGGAGCAGCCTTGGCAGTGGGTATCTGAGATCTCTCGTGCAGGCACAGCATTGAGGCCATTTCGCTGCTGGGACCGTTAACATCAGATGTGGTAGATTTTGTTCGTCAAGGTACTCTTATAGCCATGGCTATGTTTCTTGTTGAAACAAATGAGGCACGTGAACCTCATTGACTTAACTTCTAAATTTTGGCATTTCAACGTAGAATTATATTTATATCCTATAGAGACTGATGGTGCTATTATATCGCATTCAAAACTCCAGGTTTTCCAGGTTTTGCCGTAGTAGATCTTTTTATCATCCTCACAATGTTTTTATTTCTTACTTCAGGCCTCAACCTGAGAAGATCATTCTCGACAAACATGGAGACACCATGAGCAATTTGGGTGCAATTTTAGCTTCTGGTATTTTAGATGCAGGTGGTCGGACTCAATTATGAACTGAAGGTCCCAAAATTTGAGTTTCTTTCACAAGTGGTCGTACAACTTGTACTCAATTATGAACTGAAGGTCCCAAAATTTGAGTTTCTTTCACATGCCATGCCCTCATTATTTGAGTACCCTCATCCTACAACACCTCCAACAACAACTTGTGCAGTAAAATTGCCAACTGCTGCTTTGTCTACAGGAGCAAAGGTTAAAGCTAGAGCAAAGAAAGAAACAGATCAAGAAACTGCTCATACAAACTGCTATGAATGAGGGAAACATTTCTGGTGAAGCTGGACCCATGAAAGGCCCAAAATCTAGTGACAAGGAGGGGAAGCAATGCAGGTAATTGCCACCTGCAATTTGATTCCATATTTTTACCACTTATTTGTTCTTTTCCATTTCATAGCTATAATATCTGTCTTATTGCAACCTTATGATATGTAATGATTTTTTCTTAAATGAAAATGGTGCCATATTTTTACCACTTATTTGTTGTTTTCCATTTCATAGCTTAGCTATGATATCTCAGTCTTATTGCAACCTTATGATATGTAATGATTTTTTCTTCAGTTAAAATGGGCCTTTAGGGAATATTGTCCTAGAGATCTAGGAATGGAGTGTATCACACCATTGTTTATGGTCATGGTTGTAATGAGAAAATCAGGGTCAATTTAACACTGTTGTTTAAAGCTTTAACTTTATGATCTTACGATCTTGGGCTTCTTCTACCTTTATTCTTATTCAGGTTAATTTCATTTTTTCAGGTGGATAATGCACCTGAAAAGAAGGCTTCAAGGCTTCTTCTACCTTTATTCTTATTCAGGTTAATTTCATTTTTATTCAGGTTAATTTCATTTTTTCAGGTGGATAATGCACCTGAAAAGAAAGCTGAAGCCGATCCATATTGTGAAATTCTCTCAAATCCTGTTCGAGTTTTTCCAGCGCGGAAAAATATATAAAATTTAATGAAGAGAGTAGATATGTGCCCATTTAATTAATGCCTTCATGGTTTGTTTTACTAAGGGTCACCAAGCCATCAGAACCAGAAGTGTATTTTGACTGATTCATCACCTTCATACTAAGGGTCACCAAGCCCTCAACCAGAAGTGTATTTTCACTGATTCATCACCTTCATCATTAGCGTCATCTGGAAATTCGTCAATCCCCCAAGCACTTGCATCGGCTGTGTCTGTTGAGGATGGATAACCTTAACCACCACAATCTTTTGAATATAACAAATGATCCAATATTGACCCCCAAGCACTTGCATCGGCTGTGTCTGTTGAGGATGGATAACCTCAACCACCACAATCTTTTGAATATAACACATGATCCAACTGATTGGACATCGGCTGTGTCTGTTGAGGATGGATACCTCAACCACCACAATCTTTTGACTATAACACATGATCCAACTGATTGGACAGTTTTTTACGGGAGGGAAGAAATCGTTTATTGAAAGTATTTCGAAACGACATACCTTCCAAAAGGTCCTCTTTATTTCCATTTTTCATAATTTTTCAGAAGTCATTATGTGGCTTTGTTTAATTTTACCCATCTCTTTATCTTCTCCAAAAAGAGGCACTTAGTAATCTTGTTGGCAGAACTTATATTGTTATGATGGTCATGAATACATTTAAATACATTTGAAGTTTGTATGTGCCTCTGAAGTATGGAAGTTTGAAGTTTGTATCTGAGCAGATGAATCATAAGTTAGTCCAAAAAGAGGCACTTAATAATCTTGTGGGCAGAACTTATATTGTTATGATGGTCATGAATACATTTGAAGTTTGTATGTGACTCTGAAGTTTGGAAGTTTGTATCTGAGCAGATGAATTAGTGTGAGTTTGGACCATAATGGCACTGAATAATCTTGTTGGCAGAACTTATATTGTTATGATGGTCATGAATACATTTGAAGTTTGTATGTGCTTCTGAAGCTTATAAATTTGTATCTGAGCAGATAAATGTTGTATCTCGTCCAAAAAGAGGCACTTAATAATCTTGTTGGCACAACTTTTATATTGTTATGATGGTCATGAATACATTTGAAGTTTCTATGTGCTTCTGAAGCTTATAAATTTGTATCTGAGCAGATAAATGTTGTATCTCGTCCAAAAAGAGGCACTTAATAATCTTGTTGGCACAACTTATATTGTTATGATGGTCATGAATACATTTGAAGTTTGTATGTGCCTCTGAAGTATGGAAGTTTGTATCTGAGCACTTGAATCATAAATTAGCGTGAGTTTGGACCATAATGGCATTTAATAATCTTGTTGGCAGAACTTATATTGTTATGATGGCCATTTTGTATCTGAGCACATGAATCATAAATTAGTGTGAGTTTGGACCATAATGGCATTTAATAATCTTGTGGGCAGAACTTATATTGTTATGATGGCCATGAATACATTTGAAGTTTGTATGTACCTCTGAAGCTCAGAAACTTGTATCTGAGCAGATAAATCATAAATTAAATTATAATTTATATCGTTATGATGGTCATGAATACATTTGAAGTTTGTATTTGCCTCTGAAGCTTGGAAACTTGAAGCTCAGAAACTTGTATCTGAGCAGATAAATCATAAATTAAATTATAATTTGTATTGTTATGATGGTCATGAATACATTTGAAGTTTGTATGTACCTCTGAATTATGGAAACTTGTATCTGAGCAGATAAATCATAAATTATATTGTTATGATGAAGTATGGAAACTTGTATCTGAGCAGATAAATCATAAAGTATATTGTTATGATGGTCATGAATACATTTGAAGTTTGTATTTGCCTCTGAAGCTCAGAAACTTGTATCTAAAAAGATAAATCATAAATTAGTGTGAGTTTGGACCATAAATTTTATGGTGTCTTTTTATGTTAGACTTTTACCAACAACAATTCTCTGATATCTTTTTTCACCAACAACAATTCTCTGATATGTTAGACTTTGCCTGTATTATTTTTCACCAACAGGTCTCTGATATATTTTTTCTTTTTTTTTTCAGAGAGAAAATCCACATATGGCCGAAGCCTACAGATATTTTTTACAATACGGCCGAAGCCAGCAGAATACATATGGTCGAAGCCTACAGATATTTTTTACAATACGGCCGAAGCCAGCAGAATATGGCCGAAGCCAGCAGAATTTTTCTTTTTTTTTTCAGAGAGAAAATCCACATATGGCCGAAGCCTACAGATATTTTTTACAATACGGCCGAAGCCAGCAGAATACATATGGTCAAAGCCTACAGATATTTTTTACAATACGGCCGAAGCCAGCAGAATATGGCCGAAGCCAGCAGAATACGGCGTAGCCGTTCGAAATTGCCCAGCGAGGGGCCGCCGCAGGACTCGATCACGGCTGGGGGTGCGAAAGCCAACCGCCCCAGCCGTCCTAACATGCACGTCATGTGCTCTGATATATTTTTTCACCAACAACAATTCTCCGATATGTTGGACTTTGCCTTTATTATTTTTCACCAACAACAATTCTCTGATATCTGGGTATGATGGAAGGATTCTACCCTTGAAGTTTCACCAGCATCAGTGCTATGATTATGATATGTGGGTTTGATTAAGAGTTTCGACCCTTGAAACTCAACAATTCTCCGATATGTTGGACTTTGCCTTTATTATTTTTCACCAACAACAATTCTCTGATATCTGGGTTTGATTGAAGGATTCTACCCTTGAAGTTTCACCAGCATCAGTGCTATGATTATGATATGTGGGTTTGATTAAGAGTTTCGACCCTTAAACTCAACAATTCTCTGACATCTGGGTTTGATTGAAGAATTTTACCCTTGAAATTTCACCAGCATCAGTGCTCTGATATCTGGGTTTGGTTAAGGGAGTCTACCCTAAACTCCTTGATGAGCGACATTTTGTATCCAGATTTAAATTCTTAATATTGGAAAAGAAAAAGCATTTTTCACTATTTTTCATAGAATATGAATTGT
Organism: Pinus tabuliformis; assembly: GCA_031772625.1. Taxonomy (NCBI): domain Eukaryota; kingdom Viridiplantae; phylum Streptophyta; class Pinopsida; order Pinales; family Pinaceae; genus Pinus; species Pinus tabuliformis. The sequence continues at coordinate 603,514,613 of CM062818.1, forward strand.
AATATCATATTAATTTATATATTAATATTTCGTTTAGAATATTCTATTAATTTATATATTAATATAAATTAATATTTCGTTTAGAATATCCTATTAATTTATATATTAATATTTTATATGTATTATATATATATGTATTTCGAACATATAAAGACGGAAAAGAAATACCAATTTTCACTATATGAAATAAAAAATATGAATTGTAATATCATATTAATTTATATATTAATATTTCAAAAGTATATCACATTAATTTATATATTAATATTTCAAAAGAAAAAGCAATTTTCATATTTTGATTAGAATATGAATTGTAATATCATATTAATTTATAATATAGTTATAATTATTCATATTTTTCATATTCAGTTGAGAATGTGAGTTATAATATCATATTTTGTTTAGAATATGATAATTTTTTGTGTTTTGTTGAGATTCTGTTATATTTTATGGAGATTATTGTATAAAGATTTAAATTGTTAATCTTTATGGACTTTTATGGAGATTATTGTATAAAGTTTTAAATTTTTAATTTTTATAGAGTAACCATAAATTAGATGAATGTGGTGGTATCTTTCTTTGTTATATGTTGATGTGGAATCTAAATTTTAGGGAAATAGTTACATGAGTGTGGTGACATCTTTCTTTGTTATATGTTGATGTGTGGTGACATCTTTCTTTGTTATATGTTGATGTGGAATCTAAATTTTAGGGAAATAGTTACATGAGTGTGATGACATCTTTCTTTGTTATATGTTGTGGAATTTAATTTATAGGGAAATAGATGCATGAGTGTGGTGGTATTTTTCTTTGGTATATGTTGATATGGAATCTAGTTCATAGGGAAATAGTTACAAAGCTATAAGTATATGGAGTTAGTGTAATCTACTTAGTGTTGGGTGGAGAGGCAAAAGGGCGTAGGGGAAAGGCGAAGGGTGTAGGGGAATTGTATTTTTGGAGTTGGTTAGCTGGTAAGGGATATTATGGCCTTTTTATTTTAAAAATATTTGCTATAAAGATTAGATTAGTGTAGGTGTGAGTATTTGCTATAAAGATTAGTGGATAGATGGCTAGATGGAAGTAGTAGTTGTAGGGGAATGGTATTTTCCATTAGTTGTGCACGACTAAGGGCATTCATCTTCGAATAATGTGATCGTACTCCCAACAAATAGCATGGTGAGGGAGCCTCAATAACTCGCATGGAGGGATAGAATCCCACCTCGAGAAGACTTGTAACTTTCCTTCGAAAGGAAGGGTAATTTATTAGCTTCGTGCTTTCATAATCATGAGTGTACCATTTGACTTTTTTAATCTTAAAAATACCATTCTAACATTCTTTCAAAAAGAAAACTAATTTATTAGTTTTGTGCTTTCAAAATCACGCTAGAGAGATTTGCGTTTTTTTTTTTTTAAAGTTTGATCGAATTTCAAGCCTTGTTTTAAGAATGTCTAATATATCATATTTTATTGTTGTTCATTGAAGCTTTGACTTAATACACATTGGTAAATAAGAGGCTTACTTATCTCCATATGGAAGTTTTGCCCTCAAATAAATGAAATACTATTTTTAAATAACCAAATTAAACACTAAGTAAAACTAAGTGGCTTAAACAAGATAGAATTTCAGACCTTGTTTTAAGAATGTCTAATATAGCTTATTTTATTGTTGTTCATTGAAGCTTAATACACATTGGTAAACAAGAGGCTTTTTTTTTTAATAAGTTTGATAGAATTGCAAACCTTGTTTGAAGAATGTCTAATATAACATATATATAGAATGTCTAATATAGCATATTTTATTGTTGTTCATTGAAGCTTTGAATTAATACGCATTGGTAAACAAGAGGCTTACTTATTTGCATATGAAAGTAAAACTACTATTGAGAAAGTTTTTTGAGAAAATTCTAATTAATGATTTTGAATTTTTACTTTTGAGAAAGTTTTGAGAAAGTTCTAATTAATGATTTTGAAAAAAAATCATTTGCAAATGAGTGCTTTAGGGTTTTTAATATTATACCCATGAGTCTCTCATATTATTAATAACTATTATTGTATTGTTACTTATCATCTGTCACTCATATTATTAATCACTTCTTGAAGTTTATATAAAAGCTCAAGCTTGTCCACTTCAAAATTACCTCAAGCTCAATATTCAATTGTTTAGCTAGAACATAGGAACTATTTCATTATTGATTTTTGGAGTGTGTTTTTTTTTTCCTTTATAAAAACTCATGCTTATCTGCCTCAAAATTACCTCAAGCTCAATACTCAATAGTTTGGCTAGAATATAAGAACTATTTAATTATTTATTTTATTTGCTTTCAATTCCAAAATTGTTTATATTTCTTTTTATAAATGAAGTACTATTCATTATTTACTGGTTACTCATTACTTATTGTAAATTCCAAATTGTTTAAACTTTTATTCATTAAAAGTTTATTATATAGAATATTTTTGGAGGTATCTTTTTCCCTTCAAATAAAGTCTTGTACTTCTTCCAACTCTTTTTCTTTGTTTCCAATTATCTTGTACTTTCCAACTTTTTTGTTTCCAATTATCTTGTACTTATTTACAACTCTTCGTTTAGCAATCTAAACTATCTCGTTTGATCCATAATGAATTAAGCAAAGTCTTATGATAGAAATCACATAAGATAAATTTTGGTCGTTGCTCTCTATTTAAGCCTTTTCATCTGATCTGATGATACACTGTTAAATCTTTGCCATGTCATGCTTCTTCCTCACGATTATTTCTCTTATGTGATTTCTAGTGAAAGACTTTGCTTAATTAAATATGATGATAAACTGTTAAATCTTTGCCATGTCATGCTTCTTCATCACGATTATTTCTCTTATGTGATTTCTAGTGAAAAACTTTGCTTAATTAAATATGATTTAACCATTCGTTATTTATTTATTTAATCAATCTAGGGTTTAAAATTAATAATTAAAAAATCAAAAGTTAAAATCTTATTAATTCATATTAAAGTAAATTTACATCGACTTGTTACACCAGCAAAATTTCTTTTGGAAATGGAAATCAAACTAAATTATTATCAAAATCGAATTACAATATAAATTTTAAATTACTTAAAAATATTTTTAATAAACATTTAAATCACAAATTTAAACCCTCTCTCAGATTTTAAAACACCGACTCTATGGGTAACTGGCAGAACAAAACTATATTTTGATTGCACATTTTCCATACTGTACCACCAAAGAGAATAATCTTTTAGTCTCCAAATGATGAGAATATCCCCGAATAGCACCGTCCATACCAATAAGGAATAATGGTGCCGTGAGTCTAGTAAAGTACAGAGGGCCAATGGCAGCAACCGTAGCTAAATCCGCAATAAACAGAGGAACAGATTCCATTACTTACCCTACAATGGTGCCGTGAGTCCAGTAAAATACAGACTGCCAATGGCAGCAAGCGGTAGCTAAATCCGCAATAAACAGAGGAAAATACAGACTGCCAATGGCAGCAACAGTGGCTAAATCCGCAATAAACAGAGGAACAGATTCTATTATTTACCCTACAATGGTGCCGTGAGTCCAGTAAAATACAGACTGCCAATGGCAGCAACCATAGCTAAATCTGACCGCCCAGATGTGGCAAGATTCGACGGTCCAAATCTGCTCAAATCTGACGGCCCCGATCTGGCGAGATCCAACGGCCAAGATCGACGGAAATCCAACGGCCCAGATATTCTACAATGGTGCCGTGAGTCCAGTAAAATGCAGACTGCCAATGGCAGCAACCATAGCTAAATCTGACCGCCCAGATGTGGCGAGATTCGACGGTCCAAATCTGCTCAAATCTGACGGCCCCGATCTGGCGAGATCCAACGGCCAAGATCGACGGAAATCCTACGGCCCAGATATTCCAGATCTGGCCTCGATCTGGCGAGATCCGACGGCCAGGATCGACAGAAATCCAACGGCCCAGATATTCCAGATCTGACGGCCTCGATCTGGCGAGATCTGACGGTCAGGATCGACCGAAATCCAACGGGCCAGATATTCCAGATCTGACGGCCTCGATCTAGGGAGATCTGACGGCCAGGATCGACCGAAATCCAACGGCCCAGATATTCCAGAACTGACGGCCTCGATCTGGCGAGATCCGACGGCCAGGATCGACAGAAATCCAACGGCCCAGATACTCCAGATCTGACGGCCCCGATCTGGCGAGATCCAACGGCCAGGATCGACCGCAATCCAACGGCCCAGATATTCCAGATCTGACGGCCTCGATCTGGTGACATTCGACGGCCAGGATTTATCGAAATCCAACGGTCCAGATATTCCAGATCTGACTGCCTCGATCTGGCGAGATTCGACGGCCAGGATTTATCGAAATCCAACGGCCCAGATATTCCAGATCTGATGGTCGAAATAATAACTAGATGAGGCTATTATTTTATAACCAGATAAGCTTATAGTATTATAAATACATTGGCTTATCTTCTTATAAGCAGTTCAGAATATCAGCTTATAAGTCCTAGGGCTTATTAGTTATAACCCGATAGCTTATAGCATTATAAGCATGGGAACTTATCAGTTTATAATCAGATGAGCTTATAATTTTATAAGAGTCAAGACCTATCGGTTTATAAGCTATCAATTTATAGCCAGATAAGCTTATAATTTTATAAGCGTGAGGACCTATCGGTTTAGAAGCTATCAATTTATAACCAGATATGCTTATAATTTTATCAGCACGAGGACCTATCGGTTTATAAGCTATCAATTTATAATCAGATAAGCTTATAATTTTATAAGTGACAGGACCTATTGGTTTATAAGCTATCAATTTATAATCAGGTACGCTTATAATTTATAAGCGTGAAGACCTATCGGTTTATAAGCTATAATTTATTATCAGATAAGCTTATAATTTTATAAGCGTCAATACCTATCGGTTATAAGCTATCAATTTATAACCAGATAAGCTTATAATTTTATAAGCGTGAAGACCTATCGGCTTATAAGCTATCAATTTATAATCAGATACGCTTCTCAATTTATAATCAGGTAAACTTATCATTTTATAGCCTATCAATTATAAGCCCATAAACCCACGGGCAAATAACCTCTTCTGTTATCGGTTTATCTGCTTAGATCTGACGGCCAGGACAGACCGAAATCCAATGGCCCAGATCTTCCAAATCTGACGGTTGAGATATGTCAGATCCGACGGCGCAGATCTGGGAAGATCCGACGACCCAGATCGCCCGATGGCCAAGATCTGCTACATCTAACGGACTAGATTAGCTGATATCCGATGGCCGAAATTTGTTAGATCCGACGGTCCATATCTATCGAAATCTGACGGCCTAGATCACCGGAGATCTGACGGCCAAGATCGCCTGAGATCCAACGGCCCAGATCTTCTAAATCTAACGGCCTAGATTGGTTGATATCTAACGGCCCAAATTTGTGCTATTCGACGGCCCAGATCTATCGAGATCCGACGGCCAAGATCGCCAGAGATCCGACGGTCCATATTTGTTAGATTCGACGGCCTAGATCTTCGAGATCTAATGGCCTAGATTAGCGATATCTGACGGCCCAACTTTGTGCTATCCGACGGTCCAGATCCATGAAGATCAGACGGCCCAACTTTGTGCTATCCGACGGTCCAGATCCATGAAGATCAGACGGCCCATATTTGCTAGATCCTACGGCCGAAATATGTCAGATCTGATGGTCCAGATTGCCCAAGATCCGACGGATGAGATCTGGCGAGAGGTCGAGATATTCTGCAATATCGAGCTTCCTCCTGGTCCAGACCAGCAGCATCATGCACTAATCCCTGCCACCATTCCCAGCGTTATGATTCCTGCAAGCCATCCCGTTTTCATGAAACTGTAACGCAGAGCTACAGGCAATCGACGCCTGCTCCAACAATGGCGATCGAGATATTGCTGAAATATTTATATACTACTGAACTGGCCGCGACCCTGACTTCTCCGACTGTGACGAACTGGGTAATAGAGGCGAATCCTCGCAAGGCAGAGAGCGATTCGCGCTCGTGCCCTCTGTGGGAACCATTTTGGGTAGAGTGCTATTTTCTCTGTTAAATTTGATGAAATTGGTGTCAATTTGAAGATTTTTTAACCCTAATTCAAGGTCAATCGGCGGAGCTACAGGAAAAGAATTTATGCAATGCGTTTCTTTCAGAAAACGTTTTATATTTGATGGCCAATTCTGTTTTAGGGTTAGAATGTGGGCTCAGAGTAGATTCTTGAATTAGGGTTACCAGCATGTGCTAGCAGGAACCTATGGAATTCATCAAATTTTTGGAAATTTGGCAAGAAACTACAAAATTTTGGAAATTTGAACTTCTGCGTTTTGGCAGAAAGCTACCACGCTTTGGAAACTTAAAAGTTCAAATCATGGAACACCCAACCACGCCAAGCCAATCCAATCTGGCAATGAAATCCTAAACTTTATTAGCAATGTAGAAAATTGACTAGCTTTTCAATACACTTGTCCTTTTGTTTTGTTTGTTTTGAAATGCTGATATCACGGGAACTTGAAAAAGGGAATTCGGTTATTATTTTCATAGTATAGTAGTATTTTTGAAATAGGTATATTGTTTGATTTTTATTATAATTTTATTATTAGTTGTTATTTTTTATTTATCACAAATTTTCAAGGAAAACCATGTTCCTTAGAATTATTAGTGTTTAGAATTACTTTATTGGTGGTTAGATATCTTTAGGTCTTGGCTCATTAATTCATTTGCTTAGATAAGATGAAGATGAGCTTTATGTCAAGTAAAAATAATTTTAACACAGTCTAACTCTGACTAAAATTTAACCTAATTAAAAAAATATTTCACTTTAAAAATACTATTTTTATAATTTTTGATATTATAAAATATATATATATATATATATTTTTTTTTAATTTTAATGTTAAAAGAGTAATATTTTTCTGACTTTAATGTTATATTTTGTGATTTTGTTATATATATATATATATATAAAAGGTGAATATGTTGTTAATAATATGAGAGATTGAATGTTAAAGCTCATGCTTGTCTATCTCAAAATTACTTTAAGCCCAATACTCAATTATCATCTTGTGATTTTGTTTTATATATATATAGATATAAAAGGTGAATATGTTGTTAATAATATGAGAGATTGTATGTTAAAGCTCATGCTTGTCTATCTCAAAATTACTTTAAGCTCAATACACAATTATCATCTTTATTGAGAACATTGGTATCTATTGATCTTGCTAATTACCTCAAGCTTATTGGTAGCTATTGATCTTGCTACATCTTCAACTTCATATAAAAGTTAATGCTTATCTACCTCAAATCTACCTCAAGCTTATTGGTAGCTATTGATCTCACTACATCTTCAACTTCATATAAAAGTTAATGCTTGTGTCTACCTGAAAATTACCTCAAGCTTATTGGTAGCTACTGACCTTGCTACATCTTCAACTTCATATAAAAGTTAATGCTTGTATACCTCAAAATTACCTCAAGCTTAATACTCAACTCTTTAGTAGAAAATAAGAACTATTTCATTGTTGATTTTTGGGGTGTATTTTTTTTCTTTAAATAAATAATTTCATGCTTGTATACCTCAAGCATGAGGTAAACAAGCATGAACTTGAGTAACAATAATAGTCTCTTAATAATATGAGAGACTGAGTGTATGTTAATAATATGAGAGGCCCTTAGGTATAATATAAAAGACCCTTGGGCACACTATTGGCATTAGTCAACGCCACTTAGTAAGGGTGGGTGACATGTTATGAGCCAACTGACTGTGTAGTTTAACTTTGTTTGCCTTAAATGTAGTTTAACTTTGCGTTCCCAGTGGGTTGCCTTTTGCCTTAATGTAGTTTTTGTGTTTCATATTGCAGTGACAAATATCTAGTGTTACTATATGTTAGAATAGTTTTTTGAAGATGAAACAATTCAAAATAAAAAGCCCATAATATCCATTTAACAACTAACCAACTCCAAAAATAACAAGATGTAGCTGATCAAGGACTTCAAGGGTAAAACCCCTCAATCAAACCTACATAATTGCTCATCCACATATCAGAGCAATAATGCCCATGAAAAAAATAATATGCAAAGCCATCATAAAAATTACACTCCAAACTCACTAATTTATGATTCAAATTTAGCTGATCAAGGACTTCAAGGGTAAAATCCCTCAATCAAAAATTACACTCCAAACTCACTAATTTATGATTCAGATGTAGCTGATCAAGGACTTCAAGGGTAAAATCCCTCAATCAAACCTACATAATTGCTCACCCACATATTCGAGCAATAATGCCCATGAAAAAATAATATGCAAAGCCATCATATAAAATTACATTCCAAACTCACTAATTTACGATTCAAATGTAGCTGATCAAGGACTTCAAGGGTGAAATCCCTCAATCAAAAATTACACTCCAAACTCACTAATTTACGATTCAAATGTACCTGATGAAGGACTTCAAGGGTAAAATCCCTCAATCAAACCCACAATTGCTCACCCACATATAAAATAATAATGCCCGTGAAAAAATAATATGCAAAACCACCATAAAAACTACACACAAAACTCAATAATTTATGATTCATCGGATCAGATACAAAGACCATAATATCAATAGAAGTTCTGCCAACAAGGTTATTAAATGCTTTTTTAGAAAGTTTAAAAAAAAATTAGTTTCAATTCATATGAAATACAATATCCCAAACACAATCTTATTACACTCCAAACTCACTAATTTATGATTCATCGGATCAGATACAAAGACCATAATATCCATAGAAGTTCAGCCAACAAGGTTATTAAATGCCTTTTTTTGGGAAAGTTTAAAGAAAAATTAGTTTCAATTCATATGAAATACAATATCCCAAAACAAGGTTATTAAATGGCTTTTTTGGAAAGTTTAAAGAAAAATTAGTTTCAATTCATATGAAATACAGTATCCCAAGCACAATCTTGTATGGAATGGGCTTGACGGCTAAGTGCTCCCTTCACTTGTCTTGAGGAGATTTTCAACATGTGGAAAGCAAGAGGTGCAGATCTTACAAAATGACATGGCTAAAACTAAACAAAGCCACGTAATGACTTCTGAAAAATAAAAGAAAGAGGACCTTTTGGAAGGCCTGTCATTCTTTCAAGGAACGATTTCTTCCAATGAAAAAACTGTCCCATCAGTTGGATCATGTGTATATTCGAAAGGTCGTGGTGGTTGAGTTTCTCCATCCTTCAACAGACAGTGCAGGTGTTTGGGACATTGACGAATTCCCAGATGACGCTAATGATGCATCAGTCAAAACAAACGCTTCTGGTTCTGATGGCTTGGTGTCCCTTAGTAAAACAAACCCTGAAGGCATTAATTTAATGGGCACATATCTACTCTTTTCAAAAAACTTAATATACTTTTCCTGCGCTGGAACAACTCGAGCAGGATTTGAGAGAATTTCACAAGATGGCATGGCTTCAACTTTCTTTTCAGATGCATTACCCACCTGCAAAACTGAAATTAACCTGAATAAGAATAAAGGCAGAGTAGGTTATGTAGATGGACAAATCCAAAAGAAGCCCAAGATCATAAAGTTAAGCAACAAAAAGCATTAAACAACAGTGTTAAAGTGACCCTGATTTTCTCATTACAACCATGACCATAAACAACACTCATGTGATACACTCCATTCCTAGATTTCAACTACAACATTCCTAGATTTCAACTACAATATTCCCTACAGAACCTTTGTGCCCATTTTCACTGGAGAAAATTATTACATATAATAAGGTGGCAATAAGACATAGATATCATAGATATGAAATGGAAAATAACCAATAAGTGGTGGCAAGACCAAAATAGCTATGATATGAAATCTGACAAATAACCTTCTTAACTATAATAAGACAGGAGCTCTACAAAAGCCAAGAAGAGATGTTGACTCAAGAACGACCTTTTAATTAAAATACCTCCATTTACTTGGATTAAACATTTCCGAATCCATCACACAAAATTTTGGAATCCAGAAAATGTTTAAGCTAAATAATTCACATCACAGTCTAAACTCTGAAATACTCAAAGTATATTAAACATTTCCGAATCCATCACACAAAATTTTGGAATCCAGAAAATGTTTAAGCTAAATAATTCACATCACAGAAATCTAAACTCTGAAATACTCAAAGTATGGAATAAAGTTGCAGTGGCAATTACCTGCATTGCTTCCCCTCCTTATCACTAGATTTTGGGCCTTTCATGGGTCCTGCCTCACCAGTAATGTTTCCCTCATCCATAGCAGTTTTCTGTATGTTTCTTTCTTTGCTACTTTAGCCTTTGCTGATGTAGACAAAACAACAATTGGCAATTTTACTGCAGAAGTTGTTGGAGGTGTTGTAGGACGAGGATACTCGAATAATGAGGGTTTGGCATGTCGAAGAAACTCAAAATTTGGGACCTTCAGTTCATAATTGAGCCCAATCAAAGCAGTGGGTTCAAAAGAGAAGCTCAGAAAAATATACAAGTGGATGCCAATACCAAAATTGACTAAATACTGCCATACCAATGACAATAATAATTCTGTCATGCTTAGTCCTGGATGACAACTTAATTGAGACATTTCGACCACCTGCATCTAAAATACCAGAAGCTAAAATTGCACCTATCTTGTTCATGGTGTCTTCATGCTTGTCAAGAATGATCTTTCAAGTGACGCCTGAAGTAAGAAATAAAAACAATGTGAGGATCATAAAAAGTCTATTGCGGCAGAACCTGGAGTTTGAATGCAATATAATAGCACCATAAGTCTCTATAGGATATAATTTCACCTTTACACGAGGTTCACGTGCCTCATTTGTTTGCACAAGAACCATAACCATGGCTATAAGGGCACATTGACGAACAAAATCTACCACATTTGATGTTAATGGTTCCACCAACAAAATAAATCCAAGTGCTAGCACTGCGGTTCTTCTCAGATCATCACTAACAACGGAAACAACACAATGCAACAGACGACGAATGGCTTTGTTCTTGGATGTGCCCCTGTATGCGAGGGCCAGAGCTTACATCCCACCATAGCATAGAATTGGATCCCGATCACGAATCATTTTCTCTGTAAGTGTGTCAACCTATTTTTCTCTTCCATAGACAATTGATGCTATTTCAAGTGCCAGACATACTGTTTACAAATAGACATATTAAAATCTGGTGGAAAGTTTAAACTTGAGTAGAATTAGTCGAGGAAAAATAAATCTTCGAATGATATTTTCATATCACATGAAAAGTATGTCTACAAATAGACATATTAAAATCTGGTGGAAAGTTTAAACTTGAGTAGAATTAGTCGAGGAAAAATAAATCTTCGAATGATATTTTCATATCACATGAAATACTTTTCAAAGTTCAAACGTAAGTAACCAACAATACCTGATAACCTTTTCATGGTGAGTATCATGTGCATATGCAAGCATCTCACTGGCCTTTTCACTTGCAGTTCCAACCATAAGCAAGCCCATACTTGTGCCTAAAGCCTCTCCAACAACTGCACTAAGTAAAGAATGTCTTGACATTCTCATAAATCTCTTCATCAACAGTTGCCAAAGCAGCCAAATCCAGTGCCAAACATGCACCGTGTTGAATTATCTTTTGTAATCACCACATTTGTTGTAAGTGCTTTAAAAACAAATATCTGATTTGAACAACACAATTTTCATTAAAAATTCTATACATCAAATGACACCAGTGGCTGAAAGTTAGGTGGACACTCACTTCAACACTTGTACTGTGCAAGCTTTCACGAAGAAACTCTTTAATGCCTTCCCCATGGTTTGCATGGATAAGCCCTAAAACATACAAAGCTCCACCTTCCGAATATGGGCTTCCACCACCAGATGAACCATTCTAAGGAAGATAAGGAGTCATCAAAGATCTACTTTGTTGCAGGTGGCAATTACCTGCATTGCTTCCCCCTCCTTATCACTAGATTTTGGGCCTTTTATGGGCCCTGCTTCACCAAAAATGTTTCCCTCATCCATAGCAGTTTTCTGATCTGTTTCCTTCTTTGCTCTCACTTTAGCCCTTGCTGATGTAGAAAAAACAACAGTTGGCAATTTTATTGCAGAAGTTGTTGTTGGAGGTGTTGTAGGACGTGGATACTCAAATAATGAGGGCTTGGCATGTGAAAGAAAGTCTAATTTTGGGACCTTCAGTTTATAATTGAGCCCAATCAAAGCAGTAGGTGCAAAAGGGAGGCTCAGAAAAATATACAAGTGGATACCAATACCAAAATTGACTAAATACTTCCATACCAACAACAGTGATGTTGTCATGCTTAGCCCTCGATGAAAAATTAATTGAGACATTCCGCCCACCTGCATCTAAAATACCAGAAGCTAAAATTGCACCCATCTTGCTCATGGTGTCTTCATGCTGGTCAAGAATGATCTTCTCAAGTTGACGCCTGAAGTATGAAATAAAAAAAAACGATGTAAAGGTGATAAAAAGATCTATTGTGGCAAAGCCTGGAGTTTGAATGCAATATAATAACAACATCAGTCTATATAGGATATAATTCTACCTTTAAATGCCAACATTTAGAAGTTATTATTTCAATTGGGAACTTTGCATTAAAAATTAACAATAGAAGTGCAACTACAATGGCAACAATGAACATTTGTTTCCTAAATAAAAGCTTACAACATTGTATAATAACATACCTGAAGCTACCTACCACGAGGTTCACGTGCCTCATTTGTTTGCACAAGAACCATAACCATGGCTATAAGGGCACCTTGATGAACAAAATATACGACATTTGATGTTAATGGTTTCAGCAGAAAAATGGCCTCACTTAATGCTGTGCCTGTACAAGAGACCTACTGCCAAGGCTGCTCCATGTCTGACATGTGGATTATATGATTCGGAAAGTAAAGAAACTATTAGTGGGGTCCGTTAAATTTGCAGAGTTTGATTTAGCACCAGCATAAAGGACCAAGCCAGCATACACTGATCCCCTTGATATTATTCTTAAAATATTGAGCCATATGCTCCATCAAGATGTAGCACAAAACTTATAACAAATCAAGTCCAAAATTGATTTAATAATAAAAACATGGTACACTGTAACTTGTTCAGGTTCGGAGTTTAAACCTGCTCAGGTTCGAAGTTTAAAACAAATCCAAGTGCTAGCACCGCAGTTCTTCTCACATCATCACTAACATCGGAAACAACGAAGTGCAATAGACGACGAATGAATTTGTTATTGGATGTGCCCCTGTATGCGAGGGCCAGAGCATAAATCCCACCATAGGATAGAATTGGATCCTAATCATGAGTTGTTTGCTCTATAAGTGTATCAGTCTCTTCTTCTCTTCCATAGAGAGTTAATGACATTTCAAGGGCCACTATAAGTGTATCAGTCTCTTCTTCCATAGAGAGTTAATGACATTTCAAGGGCTAGAGAGTTAATGATATTTCAAGGACCAGATCTCTGTACACAATTGTTTACAAATAGACATATTAAAATCTGGTGGAAAGTTTCAACTTGACTAGAATTAGTCAAGGAAAAATAAATCTTCGAATGATATTTTCACATGAAATACTTTTTTAAGTTCAAACGTAAGTAACCAACAATACCTGATAATCTTTTCATGTTGAGTATCATGTGCATATGCAATCATCTTACTGGCCTTTCCACTCGCAGTTCCTCTCCAGCAACTGCACTATCTAAGTAAAGAACATTCTTGACATCCTCATAAATCTCTTCATCAGCAGTTCCCAAAGCAGCCAAATCCAGTCCTAAACATGCACCATGTTGAATTATCTTTTGCAATCACCACAAATTTGTTATAAGTGCTTTGAAAACAAACAATTGATTTGAACAACGCATTTTTCATTAAAGGTTCTATACATCAAATGATATCAGTGGCTGAAAGTTAGGTGGACACTCACTTCAACACTTGTATTATGCAAACTATCATGAAGAAACACTTTAATGCCTTCCCCATGGTTTGCATGGATAAGCCCTAAACCATACAAAGCTCTACCTTCCGAATATGGGTTTCCACCCACAGATGAACCATTTGACGAAGATAAGGAGCCATCAAAGATCGACCTTGCTGAAGGTGACCCCTGTGAATGACACCTAAACCAGCGGTAGCACTGAACTTTGCCCAATTTGTGGCTCTGCTAAGCCATTCCTGGTAAGAGAATGTGCTAAACGTTAGAATTCTAGCTTATTAAAATAATATCCCAAAAAATGTAAAAAGTAGGTGAGCGAAACAGCTTGAAAAACAAAGGCATATGACCAGATTTTCTCTCAAGAATGTGTCTGGGATTACAAACTACTCATAGTGTTTTGTAAAACTATATTAAAAGCGGAATTGTGATTTGGTCGTGCTTCTTGAATACCAGATTTGTAGAGAATAATAATATATATTAATATCAATCAATTCAATCCACTTCGACTCTTCCCCTTTATAAGCACTATATTCATTGCTCCCTTAGGCTTATTAATTCTTGAATGCATTCTGGTATGTCCAAACTCAGTCATTGTGTACAACATTGCTGACTAACTGCGAAATCAATTGCATGATAAGAGATTGACACGTTTTGATTGGAATGGAGCATAAAACATCATCAAAGCAAAGACAATGTTTTAGTATGCCAAATACATTGGTTTATCACAATACTGAGATTTTTTGAGTAGGTGCTATTTTCCATTTGAGTTTCACATCGCGTTGATGTTTACCAACTTATTTCTCATGATTACGTTGAACTTGAACTCTCTTTTAGTGTTTGTGCTTATTTTCTTTTCACTAAAAGGAAAATTGGTTTATACAAAATTAGAAAATTTGTTATCGACGAAGTAGGAGAAACTATAGTAATTATAAACTCATTTGTAGTTACTTTTGTTGGAAAATCAAGAGACTTGTAGATTATAGTTGACTTATCTTACTTGATAATTACTTGTGATATTAGTTCGTCTTTTATTACTTATTATTGCTTGTTCATCAAGCAATTACCAAAACAATGAAGATCATAAAGAGACAAAGTATATAAGATATAGGCTCCAAGCCAGGGCAAAACCCCTCCGAGGGGAAAACCCAAAAGGAATACTTCTCTTCTTATAGAATCAATTCAAAATGAGACTTCCAAAACCCAAAGACCAAAGCCAAAAATCCTCCCAAGCACCAAGTCAACCCACTAGCAAGATCTCTTTCAAATGAACCAAATTCTTCCAAAGTCAACAAAAGTCAAGCTCGGTCCAAGCAGCTTCAACTTAGAATCTCGACCCTGCAACTTGAATTTGCAATTTCGGCCTCTAAAACTCACACAAAAACCCTAGACAACTTTGCACGTGTGGACAAAAAAAGATGTTTCACTAAGAGACCTTCCTTCGACTTCTTCCTCTTCTTCTTGTCTTCCTTGCTCTTTTTCTTCCTTCGCTATTGCAAATCGAACTTGAGTGAATTGGTGTATCAAGTGAGTCGAAGTCCGTCTTATTGATAGCCTTCTTGAGGGATTGAATAGCCCTCTTTAGGCCGACTTCATCATGACTAGGCCGTCTTGGTCTTGGAGGATAAATTAGCTTTCTTGACTAAAAAATAATTATTTTCTTTTGTTGCAATGAGTCCAAATGGGACTATAATACATGACAAAACTTCTTTTTTGACCTACAAAGTCCTAGAAGCATGAAGAACATGGTTTGACCTAGAATTGAGCATAAAACCCATGCTTTAACAAATAAAAAATAATTTTCTCTTTTTAAATACAAAATATACAATGTCACGTTTACAAAGATCATTGTGAAGACCGAAACTAGTTACATTATCCAACAACTTAATTTGGAAGCACTGAGAGTAATCATCTGAGATCTGCCAAATAGTTTGTACTATCTTGAGCACAACACTTCTATAAAGGAAGTCTAGACCATTTGAAGACTTTTACTTGCCCATTTATTAAGAGTTGGTTAAAGAAACTTACTTTCATGAAGTATTCCTTGGAGATTTGTATCTATAAGTCGACCTGCTATATTTTGTCCTTTGTTGATAGTTGGAGGATGTTGTTTCTTTACAATGTTAGATGGAGGCAGAATACAAGCCCTACAAAAACTACAATGGACCATTAATCTTGATACATTTACTTATATTGATATCAAGATGGAACATCGTTGATTGTTTGATGACATGATGGATTTTATCACATATACTGAGACATGGGGACTCTATGAATTTGGAAATTTGGATATGGAAAAAAATTTGCATATGACAAAGTCTGTTGGACTTACAAAAGGTGTAAATGAAAATTGTAAATCTAGGGTTTATAAACCGTAGAAGACTTAAAGTCTTGGATGTGAATTCCCTAAGGACTATGGATAAAATCCTTGAGTTGGAACTAGATCGATGATTTCCTTGAATGGAGAAACCCTAGCTCACACAAGGAAAGGAAAGGAAAACAACGTGCTGATGATGAAGACAAGGGTGTTTGCAATAAGGAAAGGATCAAGAGGGAGTCAACGAATTCCCTACAATCTTCAAAATATAAGTACTTCATATATCTATGCTTTGTTTATTATTTTTGTTAGCCTCTTGCCTTTGTTTCCTTTTGTTGGGTTATAATCGTTCTTCCATGGCCTCCTAGTGAGGATTGAAGGTACACCATGAAGACTGCCAAGGCTCTGGTAGCAGATATAAAGTTTTTAGAAGAACAAAGCAAGATTTGTGGCAAGAGGATTCTCTCTGGAGTGATTCATGTTCAAGAAGGAGAAATTGTACTGACATCCATAATCATACCTGATGACTAGAGAAGCTACTAGTACAAAAGGAGCAAGCAGGCCAACAAGTTTGAAGGATGTCATTGTGTCGAGATCTATGGAAAGTTAGTGATGAGTTCAAAGTGGATTTATAAGATCAAGCATTTGGTAGATGGTAGCATAAACTGAGGATTCTCCTAGGAAGAGGAAGAGGACTATGAAGAGACATTTGCTCTAGTTGTCAGGAAGAAGAAGTGTACAAGGAAAAACCTTTGGACTTTGAGGTACATGTTTGCAAACTAGAGAAAGCTTTGTACGAACCTCGAGCTTGGTATGGATATTTGAGAAAGCTTGGTTGATCTTGTTTCTAATGAGAGTGGATGGACTCACTTGTTATAGGGAGTGACAATTGTATGAAGATTTTCTTCCATGATAGAGGGAGAAGTCATGAAAAAGGAAGTTGATCTCTAGGATCAAGATGAAGGATCTTGGTTGGATATATTACTTCTTGGGACTAGAAGTGTGGCAGAAGCCAAATGAGATCTTCCTGGCTCAAAAGGAATTGTATTATTATGATCCTTCAGAGATTTAGGATGATGGACAACATGTCCATGGTCATTCCCATGGTATCTAATCTGATGAAGTTGAGTGGCAAAGGGAGCAGTCTGGATTGTCTCAGCAAAATTTGTTTCAGTGTTAAAGGGAGCACCCAGTGAGAGTGATCAGAAAACAACTGTGGTGATGGATTGAAGCTGGTCAGTTTATGGTTGAGCCAAGGCATGTGGCACAACATTCATTGAGGTATGGGCATGGTACAATTGGATATGGATTGAGATATATCTCATATAGTTACAAGGATTGACAAATTTAGCTTGGGGTTTGCTATAATGAACAGGAAGTTGTTAGCACTACTGAAGCAGAGTATATTGTAGTTTGTTGGGCAAGTTGTGAAGCAATGTGGCTTTAGAGGCTACTCGCAGGACTATGCGAGAGACAACCATGTTGACAAGTCAAAGCACATGATACAAAAGGAATAACGAGGCTCCTATGTATTTATGTAATTGAGCTTGTTGCTGACATTCTCAAAGCCTCTATCCTTGGATGACATTTGCATACTTTTCGGACAAGATTGGAGTGATTGAGAATGCTTCCCTTGGTTGGAGGGAGTGTTGATGTTGTAGCATCAAGGGGCATAATCTCCTTTAGGTCAAGGGTATTGACCCGGAAGCCATGGTTTATGGTTGGGAAGATTGGCCTAGTTAGCATAGAGGCCTGGATTACTCCCTCGGTCAAGGGTTATCTGACCATATTGCCATGGGGTTTGGCTAGTGTGTTGAGCTTGTGCCTTATAACATCGGGTGATTTTTTTACGATTCAATTGCATGTGACATGTGGGAATGGTAAATGGGCCCCGGTTGTCACCATGGGTCAAGTGGGTTCTTGACAAGACTCTAAGTGATGACTTGGTAGATTGGTGACTTCACTATGGGTCAAGTGGGTTCCTCACAAGACTCCAAGTGTCAACTTGGTAGATTGGTGACCTAAGGACTAGTGGGTAGCTAATTCATTTATTTGATGTTGATGCGGGGATGATTTCCACATGGTTCTAGTATAGAACATGAGGTGGATGGATTCATCAACATAGTTGAGCTCGTTCAACCTTTTCTTGGTATAGAGATTTTTCAACAAGAAAACATTTGAAGAAGTCATTACGAATACCTCCCTAAGAGGGAGTGTTGAATTTTTGTAGCTATGGTCAGTGCTCATATGAAGGAAAATGATAAATATAATTTGAATCTAAAGTCCCCGTTTCAATATAGGGAAAATCAATTTTTGAAATTTAAATTATTTGTCTCCTCTAAGTCAAGTCATCCCCAAATGGATAAGTCGACCCAACCCAAGAGACACACCACTTAGGGGCATATTTGATCACTATAAATTCACACTCGTCCTCCTCCATTTGAGAGGAATTCAGATCACCATATAAGGCAGAATAAGAACGAATCTAAGGCATCAAGAAGGACAATTTCTGAGGTAGTAGACCAAAATTTCTAAGGAAAGTGTAGGAGGTTGAAATTTCAAGAAGCCAAATTTGTCTCTATTTGACCAAGTTTGAGCTGGGTTTGGTTACTCGTCAATTTGTATTTGCTTTTGATTGGGAAACCAGATTGTATCTCTTGTTGAATTGGACAATTTCTCTAAGAAAAGGTTGTTGGGTTTTTCCCTGGTTAGGGTTTTACCAAGATAAATTTTGTCTCTTGTTTGGCTCTCATTTGTCTCCATTTGAGAGGAATTAAAATCACCATAAAAGGCAGAATAAGAACGAATCTAAGGCATCAAGAAGGACAATTTCTGAGGTAGTAGACCGAAATTTCTAAGGAAAGTGCAGGAGGCTGAAATTTCAAGAAGCCAAATTTGTCTCTATTTGACCAAGTTTGACTTGGGTTTGGTCACTGGTCAGTTTGACTTTGCTTTTGATTGGGAAACCAGATTGTATCCCTTGTTGAATTGGACAATTTCTCTAAGAAAAGGTTGTTGGGTTTTTCCCTGGTTAGGGTTTTACCAGAATACATTTTGTCTCTTGTTTGGCTCTCATTAGGATCCTATTAGTTTTATTGTTTTATTGTTAA
Organism: Pinus tabuliformis; assembly: GCA_031772625.1. Lineage (NCBI taxonomy): Eukaryota > Viridiplantae > Streptophyta > Pinopsida > Pinales > Pinaceae > Pinus > Pinus tabuliformis. The sequence continues at coordinate 603,534,001 of CM062818.1, forward strand.
ATAATTTGTGTAATTTTTTAATAATGAATGTCACATAAGTTAAACTAATGAAGAAATCATTGAGAGTAATTATCAATCTAGAAAATTTTGAAAAATCAACATATTGTAGAGTTATAGAGTTGTAATTCATGACTACAAAAAACAGATCTATATCACCGAGCATGAGAACACAAATAAAACATATAATATACTAAATATCAAGCAAATTGAGTCACAAATTAGCCATATGTAATTCCAAATAAAGTGCACTACACATATGTAAGGTGAATTACCTTCATTTATGAATAATAATGTCCATCTCCTCCATCTCATCTCTTTCAATTTCTCTACATGTTGCCTTCCTTTCCTCTCCCACATCCAACCATTCAAACCAAGAAAAAACAAAAAAAAAACGACGAAAAAAAAGAAGCGAAACAAAGGAAAATAAATCTGACACACGAGAAACAACATAAAGCATGGCCATGCTCAAACTCAACAAAACAAAAATATGTAGAAAACAACAAACAAAAAATTGCAAACGCCCACTCCACAAATCATCCTTCTTGCAATGTTCTCTCCTTCCTCCTGCTCTTCTTCACTACAAACAAAAGAAATTGGAGAGGATTAGGTTGAAATACACATATATAGTGATAGTGAGCATAAACATATTTGAAAACCAATAAAGACCTCCCATGTGCTTTGTTTTTATAGAGACATATTGTCCACTTTCTACTCCACTTATCAGTGCTAAATGCAATAAGCCATTTGCAACAGATACATAATAAAACATTAGAATTGTTACGGAGATTAAATCTTAGTAGACGCAATAATTATTCATAATAGAAAACATGCCTTTGCATTGCATCTATATTGCTTACGATATCTTTTTAACTCAACTTTCATAGACTTGATATCTAAGTCACTCAATTATAAAATCATGAAAATGATGGAAGAAACTAAATAACAAATAAACCAAGCAATGAATTAACCATACACGTACCTGCCCGCCCTTGCCTAGTGCCAACTCTTATGGAATCATCATATGCTGAGCAACAACATAACATGAAATTAAAGGACAATAATATTTTGTAGGAGAAATGCATTACTCACCCATCTCATCTTCCATATTGTGTTGTCTAGGGTATCTTCAACATTTGACATTCAAGCAATGAATTAACCATACACATACCTGCCCACCCTTGCCTAGTGCCAACTCTTATGGAATCATCATATGCTGAGCAACAACATAACATGAAATTAAAGGACAACAATATTTTGTAGGAGAAATGCATTACTCACCCATCTCATCTTCCATATTTGTGGTGTCTAGGGTATCTTCAACATTTGACATTCCTATATTGTAGAGTTGTATTTGGTGACTACACAAAACAAATATAGAGTTGATTATGAGAACACAAAAAAAACATACAATATATTTTACAACATACAAATTGAGTGACAAATTAGCCATAGGTATTTTTAAGTAAAGTGCACTAGTAAGATGAATCACCTTAATTTATTAACAATAACTCCCATCTCATCTCTTTCATTTTCTCTTCATGTTGCGACAACAATATTTTGTAGGAGAAATGCATTACTCACCCATCTCATCTTCCATATTTGTGGTGTCTAGGGTATCTTCAACATTTGACATTCCTATATTGTAGAGTTGTATTTGGTGACTACACAAAACAAATATAGAGTTGATTATGAGAACACAAAAAAAACATACAATATATTTTACAACATACAAATTGAGTGACAAATTAGCCATAGGTATTTTTAAGTAAAGTGCACTAGTAAGATGAATCACCTTCATTTATTAACAATAACTCCCGTCTCATCTCTTTCATTTTCTCTCCATGTTGCCTCTCCCCACATCCATCAGGACCAAACTACAAAAAATGAGGGAAAAATGCAAAACAAAAGAAAACAAGTAAGACACGTGACAAACAACGCAACAGGGTCATGCTCAAACTGAACAAAACGAAAATATGTAAACAACAACAAACAAGAAATTGTAAACGTTCGCTCCATGCATCATTGTTCCTGCATTGTGCTCTCCTTCGTTAAATGGAGAAAATAAATTAGGGTGAATTAGTTTGAAATACACATAAATAGTGATAGTAATGATAAACAAATTTCAAAACCAATAAGTACCTCCCATGGAGTTTATTTTATATAAAAAAAAAGATAATCTACTTTGTATTCCCCATCAATAACAAGTTATCTACAACACATAACAAATAAAGCATTAAAATCGTTATAAAAGTTAAACTTTAGAATCAAACGCAATAATTATTCATAATAACAAACATACCTCTGTGTTACATCTACATTCTCTAAAGTATTTTCTCCACTCAATCTTCCTAGACACTACATCTACAGTCACTCAATGCACACAGTAAAATTTTATATGAAATCATGAATAAATAATGGAAAAAACTAAATAAAAAATAAACGGAGCGATGAATTAACCATACACATACTTGTTCGCCCTTTCCCATGGAATCATCATATATTGATAAACATTATAATAGGGAATTAAATGACAACATTATTTTGTAGGGCAAAAACATTGCTCACCCATCCCCTATTCCACGTTTGTAGTGTCTAGGGAATCTTCATCCGTAGAGTTGTAGGGCTGCAATTGGTGACTACACAAAGAAGATATAAATTTGAGCATGAAAACACAAATAAAACATATAATCAATTAAATAGTGATCAAATTCAATAGAAAATTAGCCATAGGTGATTTTCAGTAAAGTGCATTGCATATAGGTCAAGTGAATTACCTTCATTTATGAACAAGAACCTCCATCTCATCTCTTTCAATTTCTTTACATGCTACCTTCCTTTTCTCTCCCACACCCAACAATCCAAACCAAAACCAAAATAAACAAAAAAAATGAACAAAAAAACCAAAACAAAGATAAACAAGTACAACACACGATAAACAACATAAAGCATGGCCATGCTCAAACTCAACAAAACAAGAAACTGTAGATAACAACAAACAAAAAATTGCGAACACCCTCCCTACAAATCATCTTTCCTGCAATGTGCTCTCCTTGTTTTTTTTCCTTCACTGCAAGGAAAATAAATGGGTGATAATTAAGTTGAAACACACAAAGATAGTAATAGTAATGATAAACATATGTCAAAACCAATAAGTACCTCCCATGGAGTATGTTTTATAAAACAATCCACTTTTTATTTCACTTAATAGTGCTCAATGGAACAACCCATCTGCAACAAATACATAACAAAATATTAGCATTGTTACAAAAGTTAAACCGTAGTGTTAAACACAATAATTATTCGTAATAACAAACATACCTCTGTGTTGCATCTATATTACCTAAGGTATCTTTTCAACTCAGCTTTCTTAGACTACATCTACAGTCACTCACTACACAAAGTAATATTTTATATGAGATCATCCAAAAACGATGGAGGAAACTAAATAAAACATAAAAGGAGCGATGAATTAACCATACACATACCTACCTGCCCTTACCCAGTGCCAACTCCTATGGGATATTCATATTTTGATCAACAATATAATAGGGAATTAAATGAAAGAATTATTTTGTAGGAGACAAGAATTGCTCACCCATGCCATGTTCCACATTTGTAGTGTCTAGAGTATCTCCACATTTGTAGTGTCTAGAGTATCTCCAACATTTGACCTTCCTATACTGTAGAGTCGTATTTGGTGACTACACAAAGCAGATCTATAAAATTGAACATGAGAACAGAAATAAAACATAATAAATTAAAAAGTAAGCAAATTGAGTCACAAAATAGCCATAGGTAATTTTAAGTAAAGTGCACTACATATAGGTAAGGTGAATCACCTTCATTTATTAACAATAACTTCCATTTCACCTCTTTCAGTTTCTCTGCATGCTATCTTCCTTTCCTCTTTCACATCCAGCAATCCAAACTCAGACCAAATTACAAAAAATGAGAAAAATGCAAAACAAAAGAAAACAAGTATGACACACGACAAACAATAGAAAGTATGACCATGCTCAAAACAAAAATATGTAGACAACAACAAACAAAAAAATTTAAAATTGTAAACATCTGCTCTATGCATCATTGTTTCTATAGTGTGCTCTACTTCGTTAAAAGGAAACAAAATGGAGTGAATTAGGTTGAAATACACATAGATAGTGATAGAAATGATGAACATATTTCAAAACCAATAAATAGCTCCCATGCAGTTTATTTTATAAAGATGCACAATCCACTTTGTACCAATTATTGATGATCAATGGAATAAGCCATCTACAACAGATACATAATAAAATATTAGAATCGTTATAAAAAGTTAAAATTTAGAAATAACGCAATAATTATTCATAATAGCAAACATACCTCTGTGTTGCTTCTACATTGCCTAAGGTATCTTCTCCACTTAACCTTTTTAGACTCTACATTTTAGTCATTCACTGCACAAATTAAATTTTTATACAAGATCATGAATAAACCATGGAAAAAAACTAAATAATAAATAAACAAAGTGATGAATTAACCATACACATACATGCCCGCCCTTTCCTAGTGCCAACACTTACGGAATCATTATATGTTAATCAACATTACAACAAGAAATTAAAGGACAACATTATTTTGTAGGAGAAAAACATTTCTCACCCATCCCCTGTTCCGCGTTTGTATTGTCAAGGGTATCTTCACCATTTGGCCTTCCTATATTGTAGAGTTGTAGAGATGTAGTTGGTAACTACACAAAGAAGATATATATAGTTGAGCATGAGAACACAAATAAAACATATAATAAATTAAATAAGAAAGAAATTGAGTGACAAATTATCCATAGGTTATTTTAAGTTAAGTAATTAAAATGCAATGCATATAGGTAAGGTGAATTACCTTGATTTATGAACAATAAATCCCATCATGTTGCCTTCATTTCTCTCCAAACCAAGACCAAACTAAAAAAATGAGGAATAAAAGAAAAATAAAGGAACACAAGTACGACACACAATAAACAACACAAAGCATGGCCATGCTCAAACTCAACAAAACAAAAATATGTAGATAACAACAAACAAAAAATTTCATATGCTCCCTCTACAACTCATCTTTCTTGTAATGTGCTCTTCTTCGCTGCAAAGAAAAGAAATTGGGGAGTATTAGGTTGAAATACACATAGATAGAGATAGTAATGATAAATATATTTCAAAACCAATAAGCACCTCTGATGGAGTTTGTTTTATAAAGACGGACAATCCACTTTCTATTCCACTTATCGGTGTTCAATGAAACAAACTGTCTGCAACAAATAGATAACCAAGATGTGAGCTGAAATTAAAGAAGATTTAAATATATTCTTTAAAATGTAAATTTAATTGGTTTTAAATAACCTAAATTCATTATGTTCAAACATAACAATAGAAAATCCAAATAAAAGAGAGATAAATTTAAAAGCTAAAAAAATTTCAAGAACTAGTAACAAACTAGGCTATAACAACCCATGGCTTCCATACTATTTGTGTATCTCTCTATTATCACCTTAAAAAATTCAATTGGTTATAAATATTGTTAAAATATTTAAATAATTTGAATCCAATACATTTCAAACATAATAATAGAAAGACCAAATAAAAGAGACATAAATTTAAAAGCTAAGAAAATTTCAAAGAACCCATATTAGGCTATAGCAACCTATGGCTTTCATACTAATTGTACATTTCTCTATTCTCACCCTAAAATTACAGATTGCTTGGAAGAAATATTAGAAAACTGAAAAGCTATTTAATTCATCAAGCAATTCTACATAGAAGATTAATTATGACAACCAAAAATAGACATCTATTTGTCAGCAATTCTTTGAAACTCATAAAAGATTACTCTCCTATGCTGCATGCAATGTCTCTAGAATAATGAGTGGAGAGGAAGAAGTGTTGAAAGATGTCAAAAAAAGATCAAAGGGCAAATATGAAAAAGCTGTCTCACTATCCTTCCCTCTTATAGAATGAGCAAGGGTAAGTTACAATTAATGTCTCTCTCTCAAAAATAGGAAAATAACTTAGTCACGACGCCCTTACATATACCAAGAAAAAATGAAGCAACTCCCTTGAATGGGTGCCTATGGTGCATGAGTACCTCCGCATTCACTCACCTTCATGCTAACAATGTGTTTCCAGGAAATAAGGTGAAAGTGCTGCCCACAAAAGGATGAAAGGTGTCCCTTTATTGCTGCCCAGAAAAGGTAAAGTAACTTGTCTAATGACTCACTAACTGGCATAATCAGCTGGTTGCCATATTTCTGCCAATTCCGACAGGATGCCAATGCCTAAAATAGGTGAGTGAAGGGTGAATATAACTCTAGGAGGAATGCGCCCTCCACTCTAGTCAAGCATAAAGCATTTAACTGTCATCGTGAAGGCATGAAGACTACATGAAAAATTAAAAGAAATTGCTGCTAGACTGCTATCATACTGGCACCCTCCAGGCTGCCACAACCTACTAAAATCAACACCTCAAATAGATTTTCAAATCAGTTGTCAGACTGTCATATAATTCTGTTAAGATACTGCCCAAAATAGGATTAGAAACTACCAGAAGCTATGCCTTTCTGACTGCTACAGGACTGTACCCTAGTGTTATCATAAAAGCTGACATACTTATGAAATCCGTTTTCAGAATAGGTTGTAGCCTGTAACAGCCATCATCAGTGCACCCTTACTCTGTCCATTATTCACCTAAGGAGGTTGCTTATATTTCTTTGGAAAGTGCAAATTTGAGAGTTGTTGTAGCTCACCTCCTATGCTACCCACTCTTGTAACGATACCATCAAATCTACTTTGAATAGAGGACCCAAAATGCTAGAAAAGGCCCTCAAAGTCAGCATGAAGCCAGCTTGAAATCTATACCAAAATTCAACCAATAAAAGTCTGAAACATCTCCACCAATATGATCTTAAAATGCTGATTTGGAAATTTGGGCTTTGTCTTTGTTTCTAAGCGTGTATTCAAAGGTTAACAATTACTCCAACTTGGGGCAGCATCCCCTACATGAAGCTGAGATTCCCGGAACTCCAGATGCTAGAGAAACTTGAAAAGTGGCAACTTGAAAACAAGTGAATGACTCAAATCAACCCGTCAAACACAACTTCTGGATTCCAAGCCCAGTGACATATGACACAACCCTAAAACAAGCCTTGTTCCCAAGTCAACTCCAACCACATGATTCAGACTCATCCCATCAACCTATGGTATCCCAAGGCACGTTGAAAACCAAAAACTCTAAAAGGAAAAACTACAACTTAACAAATATTAACCCAGACCTAACCTAAGATCCTAAACTAACCAAACATGACCGAAACTGAACAATATACTTAGATGACAATGCAACCAGCCATGGAGCTAGTGAATCTGACATGATAGCTCAAAGTACTCAACATGCCAATGTAACCAAACATGCACATTGATCTTGAAAAACTATTCATGATTGAACATCTAATGTAATAGGAAATCCTTGGTATAAGATGTATTTATATGCTCAATCATCAAAAGAGGCAATGGAGACAAACCTTCCTAAGAAATAAGGGAGAAAACCCCAGGTTCTTCTACGTCATCCTCCAGAAGAAGTTATACATGTAGGCTTGATCGGATTACCATAGCTACCTTAATCTAGGCAATGGTTTGAAAAAAAAAATGATGCTGAATACAATCAAAATGAGAAACCATAACCCAATTAGAGCATTCACAATATCTCTAGAGGACGCTCTTTTTGAAGGGACTTTGTCACAAGAAAGGAAGGTGGGCACTCATGTTGATACAAATAAATAATGACAAATGAACTAATATGCTGACAAATGAATGATAAGTCTTCTGTGCTGAGATATCTTTTATATGAGACAGGATATAATTGTTTCTATCACACTATAATTTCAGTTGTTTCAATATAAAATCCTCTCGTAAATATTTTTGTGGTGTGAATCATATCGTTATATTTTCAAATTTATCATATTGTCATTGTTCTTGTTTTTCTGAAAAGTTGTCAAACATGGTTGATAACTAAATTTTAAAGACTCGAGAATTTTAAAATGTTTATTTTTTAATTAAAATAAAAATATATCAAAAAAGGAAAATCCCTAAAAATATCAAAGCTACCAGCAATATAATAACACAAACAAAAATATTAAAAATATAACAAATCAAATCAAACATATCATCTACATTACAATTATCCATATATATTCTTTAAAATGTAAATTTAAATTGTTTTAAATAACATAAATGCGCTTCAAACAGATCTCAAACTCTCCAAATAAAAAAACTGAAAAAAGAGACAAGAATTCAAAAGGTAAGAAGATCTGAACAGATACACATATATATAATTTATAATGTAAATGTCATTTGTTCCTATATTATTTGAGGCTGTACCTGCAACGAAATGTTGGGTTGAAGTTGAGGCTGTAGCTGCAGCTGGCGATGTCCCAACCAGAGCCGCTGCAATTTACCGCACCCGCCAATTTAATCTCGAATAGATATATATTGTGTCTTGTTCCTTTCATAAAGATTCATAAATGTAACATGGATTCATAATGGAACATAGAGCACTGCAATGCTGCTTCACGCTGAAATGAAATTATGGATGAAAAGAAAAAAATTTGGGAAAAACCAATGGCCATTTCAAAGATGAAAAATCTCTGGATAGAAAAAACCTAAATAATCAAAACTGCCGATCAAAAAAAATTAAATCAATAGGCTCGTTTAGTGTGAACTTTAAGTTGAATAGCTTTCATTTTATTGAAAGGCCAACCATAGCTAAACTCTTCCAAGAACTATATGCATCAAATCCCCTTTAGCAGCTATTATCAGCACATAAGACATCCCATTATGCAAATATTTATTAATAAAGAATTATTTAAACAGGTATATATATTCAAATTAGAGAAAAAAAATTCATAAAATAAGCATACCTGCTTGACCATTCTAGTATTAGTCATAAAAAGAATCCAAACCAGAGGACTCTCTTCTCCTCGTCCATTTCTTTAAATCCTGCCCAAAAAACAAATCGACCAAACAAAAGAATGTGCACATACAAAAATATAAAAATAAGAAATCAACCCCAAAATTACAAACAAAATTAAAAGAGAAAATGGACTGTAAAAGCCAAGATGCATGGTCATGCACAGAAAAATATGAAAAAAAGAATTAACAAATTAACCAGCAACACAGCCTGGGAATAACATAACCTCGCCCAATCTCTACCCATGTTACCCGCATCCTTGACCCTTAGCAACCTAATGCCCTGTCTAGCTTTCCTTTCGTGGGTTGCCAGTCAAAGTACATTTCCATGCGCATGTAACCATGGATAACAGAGAATTGAAGCCCAGAAGCGCGCATGGGTAACAAAGAATTTAAGCGTTTCAATTTTCAGCAACACAACAGCGAGCGAACGTCAAGATTTTCTGACGGATGGATCTAACTCTGAGTACCAGGCTGAGGTTGAGCTTATGGTTGGTTCCGTCTGGAGGCAGGAATTGAATCGAGCAGAGAAGGCATTGTGTTAAGAACAATAACGGCCCCTGCCAGTTGAACTGGGAAACGCATTTCAGGGACGTTGGGAGCCACCATAGAGACCTGCATATATGCAACCACATATCAAATAAGATTAAAGATTAAGATTCATTCTGCTCTACTTTGCTGGGTTTGAAAATGAACATTATGAAAAATTCCCTTCCAATACTTACGACATTTCCTCGCCTCGCAACATATTGCAAGCATAGAGAACATAGGCGACAACACTGGTATTTGTGAAACCTCTGGTCTGGTATTGTAGACCACAGAGGTGGAGTCTCCATCTTATTACACAGTGGCAACTCTTTCTATGAAACGAATTGGGGATAAACCAATATTCCTCCATTAGAGAAAATCTACAAACCGGGCGCTACAACTTTAGAAAAAATAGGCATGTGAATTCATCCAGAATTGAATAGCTAGTTGTATGCATTTAACAAAATTGAATCAATTTGTTATATATAAAAAAAAAAGAGACACACCGAGACTATACAGAATTTTACCACACACCTTCTTAATTCTGTACCAATCAGGGCTTGTGAAGTTTGCAGCAGTTGCAGGAGGAAATAATCCTATGGTGCCATACCAAGACATGGGTAGTCTCTGTTTGCCATAGCCATAGCTTATGCAGCCTAATTAACAACTTGAAAAAGGCCGATCCCAACCTTCTCAATTCTGTACCAATCAGGGCTTGTGAAGTTTGCAGCAGTTGCAAGAGGCAATAATCCTATGGCACCACACCAAGACATGGGTAGTCTCTGTTTTCCATAGCCATAGCTTATGCAGCCTAGTTAACAACTTGAAAAAGGCCGATCCCAAATCAAATTTGTTCTTGCTCATCTCACTCATTGGGCTGATATAAATTTGAACATATATAACCAGAAAAGCAAAGAGACGCAAATAAATTTATCTACTCTACCTGGGATTCAATCCTTGCGCACACCTGTGGATTCGAAAACTGATGCTGTACCAATTCATATTTAAGTTTAGCCGGGCAATTCAATAATACTTGAACAGAGCGAGCCAATTGCATGAAATTACAAAATTCATATTAAATCCTGTAATGTATGTCGTCACTTACTAAGCTAATCTAAAATCTGTATGAAGGTTAACCTAATAAAAAGAGATGAGATTACATGTACAGAAATTTGCATACCTGGGATTGAGAAGGATGTGGGTGGATATCTCCTCGTATATATATAGCTGGAATTGAATCTCTTGGCCCCTGCTAATTAAAAATTGAATTGATGTGATATCTGCCTTCACCTCCCACACAACACATACAAACCACACAACACAACACATACAAAACATACCAAACCGCACAACACAACACATACAAAACCAGACCAGGCAAAGTTCAGACAGACCAAACCAGACACACACAAACATGACATGATATGGAGCTCCAAGAGTCATACAGACAAAACGACACATAGAGCATAGGCGACCATGGGAGGAGGAGAGGGAATGAAAAAGGCAAAGATTCAGACCAAAGTTCAAATAAATATTTGTTGGATTCAACGGTCCTGCTTTTCTTGGACTGACAACTCTGCGGAAAAGCACTTTACTTGACTGCCACCTCTGCAAAACAAAGCATAACCATCTCTGCTAAAAAGCATATGTCAGTCTGTTGTCTCCTTCACATTATGGGACAATGTTTAAAGTTCAGGGTAAGGGAACATTTTCATTTTCTTTATTATAGTTGTATTAACCAACGTGAATGACTCTTTCATCAATATATGTGTTTTTATAAGAAATTAAATATGTTAGTTTACTATGTTTTTTATAAGAAATTAAAGATGTAAAAGTGTTTTTCTGATTTTATAACAAAAATGTTATATGTCTGTGTTTTTATAAGAAATTAAATATGTTAATTTACTATGTGTTTTTATAAAAAATTAGAGATGTAAAGTGTTTTCTGATTTTATAACAAAAATGTTATATATCAAGGTTGTTTAATAAGATTTAAATAAATATGTCTTTATATCAATAATAATAGTGTAAGCTTATAAGATTTAAATAAATATGTCTTTATATCAATAATAATAGTGTAAGCTTATGGTACTGTTGATAGCTTGATATTGATTTTGTAAAGAAATGATATTTTATGGTTTAATATCTATAATGAATTGTAATTTGATTTTTTAGTTTTTTTTTTGGGAAAAAAGGTAAAAGGAAAGTGATTTATTTCATATCACCTTATATTGTATGGTTAATTTGAAAGAGACAATTCTATATTGTATGGTTAATTTGAAGGAGTCATTTTGAAGAGAAACAACTAGTTTTGTGTTAGAGACTGCCACATGAGGGAGTGCACGATGTGAAAAGATTCACAACAATGATGGGTGTGGGGAGACCATATTGGAATGATTTTTACAGGGAGAGCATCTTGGATTGCGGTTTTTGTTATTCTCGAGTGATATTTAAAGGGATAACATCTTGGATCTTTGTCATTATCGAAGAAAAAACATAAATCACATCATTCTTGAGCGAGCAAAGTATCTTAGATTGAGGTTCAAAGCACTATCCATCATCTTGATGTGGTTAACATTGAAAAAATGTCAACGTTTAAATCTTCAAAGTTTTTCCTATTTTGGTTGGAATCAAGCAATACAATTTTGAGTGAGATTGTGATTTTTTATAGTTTCAAAAGAATTTTTGAATGACAAGAACATAAATCACATCATTCTTGAGCGAGGAGAGTATCTTAGATTGAGGTTCAAAGCACTATCGATCATCTTGATGTGGTTAACATTGAAAAAATGTTGTCGTTTAAATCTCCTAAGTTTTGCCTATTTTGGTTTGAATCAAGCGATGCAATTTTGAGCGAGGTGATTTTTTATAGTTTCAGATACATTTTTGAGTGATATAAACATAAATTGCATTTGAGAGGAATTAAAATTGTCTCCATTTGAGAGGAATTAAAATCACCATATAAGGTAGAATAAGAATGAATCTAAGGCATCAAGTAGGACGACTTCTGAGGTAGTAGACCAAAATTTCCAAGGAAAGTGTAGGAGGCTGAAATTTCAAGAAGCCAATTTGTCTCTATTTGACCAAGTTTGACCTAGGTTTGGTTATTGGTCAGTTTGACTTTGCTTTTGATTGGGAAACCAGATTGTATCTCTTGCTGAATTGGACAATTTCTCTAAGAAAAGGTTGTTGGGTTTTTCCTTGGTTACAGTTTAACCAAGATAAATTTTATCTCTTGTTTGGCTCTCATTTGTCTCCATTTAAGAGAAATTAAAATCACCATATAAGGTAGAATAAGAACGAATCTAAGGCATCAAGAAGGATGATTTTTGAGGTAGTAGACCGAAATTTCTAAGGAAAGTGCAGGAGGCTGAAATTTCAAGAAGCCAAATTTGTCTCTATTTGACCAAGTTTGACCTGGGTTTGGTTACTGGTAATTTGACTTTGCTTTTGATTGGGAAACCAGATTGTATCTCTTGCTGAATTGGACAATTTCTCTAAGAAAAGGTTGTTGGGTTTTTCCTTTGTTAGGGTTTTACCAGGATACATTTTGTCTCTTGTTTGGCTCTCATTAGGATCCTACTAGTTTTATTGTTAAAGAATTTGTGTAATTTCTTAATAATGAATGTCACATAAGTTAAACTAATGAAGAAATCATTGAAAGTAATTATCAATCTAGAAAAGTTTGAAAAATCAACATATTGTAGAGTTATAGAGTTGTACTTCGTGACTACAAGAAACAAATCTATATCACTGAGCATGATAACACAAATAAAACATATAATATATCAAATAGAAATCAAATTGAGTCACAAATTAGCCATATGTAATTTAACTAAAGTGCACTACACATATGTAAGGTGAATTACCTTCATTTATGAATAATAACGTCCATCTCCTCCATCTCATCTCTTTCAATTTCTCTACATGTTGCCTTCCTTTCCTCTCCCACACCCAACAATTCAAACCAAGACAAAACTAAAAAAAGGAGGAAAAAAAGAAGCAAAACAAAGGAAAATAAATCTGACAAACGACAAACAACATAAAGCATGGCCATGCTCAAACTCAACAAAACAAAAATATGTAGACAACAACAAACAAAAAATTGCAAACGCCCACTCTACAAATCATCTTTCTTGCAATGTTCTCTCCTTCCTCCTGCTCTTCTTCATTACAAACAAAAGAAATTGGAGAGGATTAGGTTGAAATACACATATATAGTGATAGTGAGCATAAACATATTTGAAAACCAATAAAGACCTCCCATGGACTTTGTTTTTATAGAGACATATTGTCCACTTTCTATTCCACTTATCAGTGCTAAATGCAATAAGCCATTTGCAACAGATACATAATAAAACATTAGAATTGTTATGGAGATTAAATCTTAGAGTTAGACGCAATAATTATTCATAATAGAAAACATGCCTTTGCATTGCATCTATATTGCTTACGATATATTTTTAACTCAACTTTCTTAGACTTTATATCTACAATCACTCAGTTATAAAATCATGAAAATGATGGAAGAAACTAAATAACAAATAAACAAAGCAATGAATTAACCATACACATACCTGCTCGCCCTTGCCTAGTGCCAACTCTTATGGAATCATCATATACTGAGCTACAATATAACATGAAATTAAAGGACAACAATATTTTGTAGGAGAAATGCATTACTCACCCATCTCATCTTCCATATTTGTAGTGTCTAGGGTATCTTCACCATTTGACTTTCCTATATTGTAGAGTTGTATTTGGTGACTACACAAAACAAATATAGAGTTGACTATGAGAACACAAATAAAACATATAATATATTTTACAACATGCAAATTGAGTGACAATTAGCCATAGGTATTTTAAAGTAAAGTGCACTAGTAAGATGAATCACCTTCATTTATGAACAATAACTCCCATCTCATCTCTTTCATTTTCTCTCCATGTTGCCTTCATTCCCTCTCCCACATCCACCAAGACCAAACTACAAAAAATGAGGGAAAAATGCAAAACAAAAGAAAACAAGTAAGACACGTGACAAACAACACAACAGGGTCATGCTCAAAATGAACAAAACAAAAATATGTAAACAACAACAAACAAGAAATTGCAAGCGTTCGCTCCATGCATCGTTGTTCCTGCATTGTGCTCTCCTTCGTTAAAAGGAGAAAAGAAATTAGAGTGAATTAGTTTGAAATACACATAAATAGTGATAGTAATGATAAATAAATTTCAAAACCAATAAGTACCTCCCATGGAGTTTATTTTATATTAAAAAAGATAATCTACTTTGTATTCCATCAATACCAAGTTATCTAAAACACATACATAATAAAGTATTAAAATCGTTATAAAAGTTAAACTTTTGAATCAAACACAATAATTATTCATAATAACAAACATACCTTTGCGTTACATCTACATTCTCTTAAAGTATTTTCTCCACTCAATCTTCCTAGACACTACATCTATAGTCACTCAATGCACACAGTAAAATTTTATATGAAATGAATAAATAATGGAAAAAACTAAATAAATAAAAAAATAATCATACACATACTTGTTTGCCCTTTCCCATGGAATCATCATATATTGATAAACATTATAATAGGGAATTAAATGACAACATTATTTTGTAGGGCAAAAACATTGCTCACCCATCCCCTATTCCACGTTTGTAGTGTCTAGGGTATCTTCACCATTTGGCATTCCTATATTGTAGAGTTGCAGAGCTGCAATTGGTGACTACACAAAGAAGATCTAAATATTTGAGCATGAGAACACAAATAAAACATATACTAAATTAAATAGCGATCAAATTCAATAGAAAATTAGCCATAGGTGATTTTAAGTAAAGTGCATTGCATATAGGTCAATTGAATTACCTTCATTTATGAACAAGAACCTCCATCTCATCTCTTTCAATTTCTTTACATGCTACCTTCCTTTTCTCTCCCACACCCAACAATCCAAACCAAGACAAAAATAAAAAAAAATGAACAAAAAAACCAAAACAAAGATAAACAAGTATAACACACGATAAACAACATAAAGCATGGCCATGCTCAAACTCAACAAAACAAGAAACTGTAGATAACAACAAACAAAAAATTGCGAACACCCTCCTTACAAATCATCTTTCCTGCAATGTGCTCTCCTTGTTTTTTTCCTTCACTGCAAGGAAAATAAATTGGTGATAATTAAGTTGAAACACGCAAAGATAGTAATAGTAACGATAAACATATGTCAAAACCAATAAGTACCTCCCATGGAGTATGTTTTATAAAACCATCCACTTTTTATTTCACTTAATAGTGCTCAATGGAACAACCCATCTGCAACAAATACATAACAAAATATTAGCATTGTTACAAAAGTTAAACCGTAGTGTTAAACACAATAATTATTCGTAATAGAAAACATACCTCTGTGTTGTATCTATATTACCTAAGGTATCTTTTCAACTCAACTTTCTTAGACTACATCTACAGTCACTCATTGCATAAAGTAATATTTTATACGACATCATCCAAAAAAGATGGAAGAAACTAAATAAAACATAAAAGGAGCGATGAATTAACCATACACATAGCTACCCGCCCTTGCCCAGTGCCAACTCCTATGGAATATTCATATTTTGATCAACAATATAATAGGGAATTAAATCAAAGAATTATTTTGTAGGGGAAAATCATTGCTCACCCATGCCATGTTCCACATTTGTAGTGTCTAGAGTATCTCCAACATTTGACCTTCCTATACTATAGAGTTGTATTTGGTGACTACACAACGCAAATCTATACAATTGAACATGAGAACACAAATAAAACATAATAAATTAAAAAGCAAACAAATTGAGTCACAAAATAGCCATATGTAATTTTAAGTAAAGTGCACTACATATAGGTAAGGTGAATCACCTTCATTTATTAACAATAACCTCCATCTCACCTCTTTCAGTTTCTCTGCATGCTATCTTCCTTTCCTCTTTCACATCCAACAATCCAAACTCAGACCAAATCACAAAAAATGAGAAAAATGCAAAACAAAAGAAAACAAGTATGACACACGACAAACAATAGAAAGTATGACCATGCTCAAAACAAAAATATGTAGACAACAACAAACAAAAAATTGTAAACATCCGCTCTACGCATCATTGTTCCTATAGTGTGCTCTACTTCGTTAAAAGGAAAAAAAATGGAGCGAATTATGTTGAAATACACATATTTCAAAACCGATAAATACCTCCCATGCAGTTTATTTTATAAAGATGGGCAATCCACTTTGTACCACTTATTGATGATCAACAGAATAAGGCATCTACAACAGATGCATAATAAAATATTAGAATCATTATAAAAAGTTAAACTTTAGAATTAAATACAATAATTATTCATAATAGCAAACATACCTCTGTGTTGCTTCTACATTGCCTAAGGTATCTTCTCCAGTTAACCTTTTTAGACTCTACATTTTAGTCACTCACTGCACAAATTAAATTTTTATACAAGATCATGAATAAACCATGGAGAAAACTAAATAATAAATAAAGAAAGTGATGAATTAACCATACACATACCTGCCTGCCTTTTCCTAGTGCCAACACATCTGATCTTGATGATGAACCACAGAGGTTGGTTCGAAAAGTCGATACAATAAAATCATGAATGCGATGACTCCGGAAAATAACACTACAAAAAATGAAGATCGTAGAAGCCTCAAATCTACAACTTACGGAATCATTATATGTTAATCAACATTACAACAAAAAATTAAAGGACAACATTATTTTGTAGGATAAAAGCATTGCTCAACCATCCCCTGTTCCGCCTTTGTATTGTCAAGGGTATCTTCACCATTTGACCTTCCTATATTGTAGAGTTGTAGTTGGTAACTACAACAAAAAAGATCTATATAGTTGAGCATGAGAACACAAATAAAACATATAATAAATTAAATAGCAAAGAAATTGAGTGACAAATTATCATAGGTTATTTTAATTAAAGTAAATAAAATGCAATGCATATAGGTAAGGTGAATTACCTTGATTTATGAACAATAACCCCCACCATGTTGCCTTCATTTCTCTCCAAACCAAGACCAAACTAAAAAAACAAGGAAAAAAGAAAAATAAAGGAACACAAGTACGACACACAATAAACAACACAAAGCATGGCCATGCTCAAACTCAACAAAACACAAATATGTAGACAACAACAAACAAAAAATTTCATATGCTCCCTCTACAACTCATCTTTCTTCTAATGTGCTGTTCTTCGCTGCAAGGAAAAGAAATTGGGGAGTATTAGGTTGAAATACACATAGATAGAGATAGTAATGATAAATATATTTCAAAACCAATAAGCACCTCCGATGGAGTTTGTTTTATAAAGACGGACAATCCACTTTCTCTTCCACTTATCGGTGCTCAATGAAACAAACCGTCTGCAACAAATAGATAACCAAGACGTGAGCTGAAAATTGAAGAAGATTTAAATGTATTATTTGCCTTGCTATATCTAATGTATTCTTTAAAATGTAAATTTAATTTGTTTTAAATAACCTAAATTCATTAGGTTCAAACATAACAATAGAAAATCCAAATAAAAGAGAGAGAATTTAAAAGCTAAAAAAATTCAAGAACTAGTAACGAACTAGGTTATAGCAACCCATGGCTTCCATACTATTTGTGTATCTCTCTATTATCACCCTAAAAAATTTAATTGGTTTTAAATATTGTTAAATTATTTAAATAACCTGAATCAAATACATTTCAAACATAATAATAGAAAAACCAAATAAAAGAGACATAAATTTAAAAGCTAAGAAAATTTCAAAGAACCCAAATTAGGCTATAGCAACCTATGGCTTTCATACTAATTGTACATTTCTCTATTCTCACCCTAAAATTACAGATTGCTTGGAAGAAATATTAGAAAACTGAAAAGCTATTTAATTGATCAAGCAATTCCACATAGAAGATTAATTATGACAACCAAAAATAGACATCTATTTGTCATCAACTCTTTGAAATTCATAAAAGATCACTCTTCTATGCTGCATGCAATGTCTCTAGAATAATGAGTGGAGAGGAAGAAGTGTTGAAAGATGTCAAAAAAAGATCAAAGGGCAAATATGAAAAAAATGTCTCACTATCCTTCCCTCTTATAGAATGAGCAAGGGTAAGTTACAATTAATGTCACTCTCTCAAAAATAGGAAAATAACTTAGTCACGACGCTCTTACATATGCTAAGAAAAAATGAAGCAACTCCCTTGAATGGGGTGCCTATGGTGCATGAGTACCTCTGCATTCACTCACCTTCATGCTAACAATGCGTTTCCAGGAAATAAGGTGAAAGTGCTGTTCACAAAAGGATGAAAGGTGGCCCTTTATTTCTGCCCAGAAAAGGTAAAGTAACTTGTCTAATGACTCACTAACTGGCATAATGCTGTCATAATAATTGCAGATCAGCTCTGTCAGCTGGCTGCCATATTTCTGCCAATTCTGACAGGATGCCAATGCCTAAAATAGGTGAGTGTAGGGTGAATAACTCTAGAGGAATGCGCCCTCCAATCTAGTCAAGCATAAAGCATTTAGCTGTCATCATGACGGCATGAAGGCTACATGAAAAATTGAAAGAAATTGCTGCTAGACTGCTATCATACTGGCACCCTCCAGGCTGCCACAACCTACTAAAATCAGCACCTCAAATAGATTTTCAAATCAGCTGCCAGATTGTCATATAATTTTGTTAAGATACTGCCCAAAATAGGATTAGAAACTACCAGAAGCTATGCCTTTTTGACTGCTACAAGACTGTACCCTAGTGCTATCATAAAAGCTGACATACTTATGAAATCCGTTTTCAGAATAGGTTGTAGCCTGAAACAGCCATCATCAGTGCACCCTTACTCTATCCATTATTCACCTAAGGAGGTTGCTTATATTTCTTTGGAAAGTGCACATTTGAGAGTTGTTGTAGCTCACCTCCTATGCTACCCACTCTTGTGACGATACCATCAAATCTACCTTGAATAGAGGACCCAAAATGCTAGAAAAGGCCCTCAAAGTCAGCATGAAGCCACCTTGAAATCTATACCAAAATTCAGCCAGTAAAAGTCTGAAACATCTCCACCAATATGATCTTAAAATGCTGATTTGGAAATTTGGGCTTTGTCTTTGTTTCTAAGTGTGTATTCAAAGGTTAATAGTTACTCCAACTTGGGGCAGCATCCTCTACAGGATGCTGAGATTCCCAGAACTCCAGATGCTAGAAACTTGAAAAGTGGCAACTTGAAAACAAGTGAATGACTCAAATCAACCCATCAAACACAACTTCTGGATTCCAAGACTAGTGACATATGACACAACCCTAAAACAAACCTTGTTCCCAGGTCAACTCCAACCACATGATTCAGACTCATCCCATCAACCTATGGTATCCCAAGGCACGTTGAAAACCAAAACTCTAAAAGAAAAAACTACAACTTAACAAATATTAAACCGGACCTAACCTAAGATCCTAAACTAACCAAACATGACCGAAACTGATCAATATACTTAGATGACAATGCAACCAGCCATGGAGCTAGTGAATCTGACACGATAGCTCAAAGTACTCAACATGCCATTGTAACCAAACATGCACATTGATCTTGAAAAACTATTCAAGATTGAACATCTAATGTAATAGGAAATCCTTGGTATAAGATGTATTTATATGCTCAATCATCAAAAGAGGAAATGGAGATAAACCTTCCCAAGAAAGAAGGGAGAAAACCCCAGGTTCTTCTACGTCATCCTGCAGAAGAAGTAATACATGTAGTGCTTGATCGGATTACCATAGCTACCTTAATCTAGGCAATGGTTTGAAAAAAATGATGCTGAATACAATCAAAATGAGAAACCATAACCCAATTAGGGCATTCACAATATCTCTAGAGGACGCTCTTTTTGAAGGGACTTTTCACAAGAAAGGAAGGCGGGCACTCATGTTGATACAAATAAATAATGACAAATGAACTAATCTGCTGACAAATGAATGATAAGTCTTCTGTGCTGAGATATCCTTTATATCAGACACGATATAATTGTTTCCATCACACTATAATTTCAGTTGTTTCAAATATAAAATCCTCTCGTAAATACATTTGTGGTGTGAATCATATCGTTATATTTTCAATAATTTCAGTTGTTTCAAATATAAAATCCTCTCGTAAATACATTTCTGGTGTGAATCATATCGTTAAATTTTCTGAAAAGTTGTCAAACATGGTTGATAACTAAATTTTAAAGACTCTAGGATTTTAAAACTTTTATTTTTTAATTAAAATAAAAATATATCAAAAAAAAATCCCTAAAAATAACACAAACAAAAATATTAAAAATATAACAAATCAAATCAAACATATCATCTACCTTACAATTATCCTTTAAAATGTAAATTTAAATTGTTTTAAATAACATAAATCCACTTCAAACAGATCTCAAACTCTCCAAATAAAAAACTGAGAATTCAAAAGGTAAGAAGATCTGAACAGATACACACATATATATCATTTAAAATGTAAATATTATTTGTTCCTATATTATTTGAGGCTGTACCTGCTGCGAAATGTTGGGTTGAAGTTGAGGCTGTAGCTGCAGCCGACGATGTACCAACCAGAGCCGCTGCAATCTACTGCACCCGCCAATTTAATCTAGAATAATTATATATTGTGCCTTGTTCCTTTCATAATGTAACATGGATTCATAATGAAACATAGAGCACTGCAATGCTGCTTCACGCTGAAATGAAATTATGGATGAAAAGAAAAAAAATTGGGAAAAACCAATGCCCATTTCAAAGATGAAAAACCTCTGGATAGAAAAAACCCTAAATAATCAAAACTGCCGACCAAAAAAAATAAATCAATAAGCTCGTTTAGTGTGAACTTTAAGTTGAATAGATTTCATTTTATTGAGAGGCCCAACCATAGCTAAACTCTTCAAAGAACTATATGCATCCAATCCCCTCTAGCAGCTATTATCAGAACATAAGACATCCCATTATGCAAATATTTATTAATAAAGAATTATTTAAATAGGTATATATATATATATATTCAAATTAGAGAAAAAAATTATAAAAGAAGCATACCTGCTTGACCATTCTAGTATTAGTCATAAAAAGAATCCAAACCAGAGGACTCTCTTCTCCTCGTCCATTTCTTTAAATCCTGCAAAAAAAACAAATCGACCAAACCAAAGAATGTGCACATACAAAAATATAAAAATAAGAAATCAACCCCAAAACTACAAACAAAATTAAAAGAGAAAATGACTGTAAAAGCCAAGATGCATGGTCATGCACAGAAAAATATGAAAAAAAGAATTAACAAATTAACCAGCAACGCAGCCCGCGAATAAAATAACCTCACCCAATCTCTACCCATGTTACCCGCATCCTTGACCCTTAGCAACTTAATGCCCTGTCTAGCTTTCCTTTGGTGGGCTGCTAGTCAAAGCACATTTCCATGCGCATATAACCATGGGTAACAGAGAATTGAAGCCCAGAAGCGCGCGTGGGTAACAAAGAATTTAAGCGTTTCAATTTTCAGCAACACAGCAGCGAGCGGAGGTCAAGATTTTCTGATGGATGGATCTAACTCTGAGTACCAGGCTAAGGTTGAGCTTATGGTTGGTTCCGTCTGGAGGCAGGAATTGAATCGAGCAGAGAAGGCATTGTGTTAAGAACAATAACGGCCCCTGCCAGTTGAACTGCCAAATGCATTTCAGGGACGTTGGGAGCCACCATAGAGACCTGCATATATGCAACCACACAGCGAATACGATTAAAGATTAAGATTCATTCTGCTCTACTCTGCTGGGTTTGAAAATGAACATTATGAAAAGTTCCCTTCCAATACTTACGACATTCCCTCCCCTCGCAACATATTGCAAGCATAGAGAACAGAGGCAACAACGCTGGTATTTGTGAAACTTCTGGTCTGGTACTGTAGACCACAGAGGTGGAGTCTCCATCTTATTACACAGTGGCAACTCTTTCTATGAAACGAATTGGGGATAAACCAATACTCCTCCATTAGAGAAAATCTACAAACCAGGCGCTACAACTTTAGAAAAAATAGGCATGTTAATTCATGCAGAATTGAATAGCTAGTTGTATGCATTTAACAAAATTGAATCAATTTGCTATAAGAACCAACCAAAAAAAAAAAAAAAGGAGGAGGAGGAGGCACACAGAGACTATACAGAATTTTACCACACACCTTCTTAATTCTGTACCAATCAGGGCTTGTGAAGTTTGCAGCAGTTGCAGGAGGCAATAATCCTATGGCGCCATACCAAGACATGGGTAGTCTCTGTTTGTCATAGCCATAGCTTATGCAGCCTAATTAACAACTTGAAAAAGGTCGATCCCAACCTTCTTAATTCTGTACCAATCAGGGCTTGTGAAGTTTGCAGCAGTTGCAGGAGGCAATAATCCTATGGCACCATGACAAGACATGGGTAATCTCTGTTTTCCATAGCCATAGGTTATGCAGCCTAGTTAACAACTTGAAAAAGGCCGATCCCAAATCAAATTTGTTCCTGCTCATCTCACTCATTGGGCTGATATAAATTTGAACATATATAACCAGAAAAGCAAAGAGACGCAAATAAATTTATCTAGTCTACCTGGGATTCAATTCTTGCGCACGCCTGTGGATTCACAAACTGATGTTGTACCAATTCATATTTAAGTTTAGCCTGGCAATTCAATAACACTTGAGCAGAGCGAACCAATTGCTTGAAATTAAAAAATTCATATTAAATCCTGTAATGTACGTCACTTACCAAGCCAATCTAAAATCTGTATGAAGGTTAACCCAATAAAAAGAGATGAGATTACATGTACAGAAATTTGCATACCTGGGATTGAGAAGGATATGGGTGGATATCTCCTCGTATATATATAGCTGGAATTGAATCTCTTGGCCCCTGCTAATTAAAAATTGAATTGATGTGATATCTGCCTTCACCTCCCACACAACACATACAAAACATACCAAACCGCACAACACAACACATACAATACAAAACATACCAAACCGCACAACACAACACATACAAAACCAGACCAGGCAAAGTTCAGACAGACCAAACCAGACACACACAAACATACATGACATGGAGCTCCAAGAGTCATACAGACAAGACGACACATAGAGCATAGGCGACCATGGGAGGAGGAGGAGAGGGAATGAAAAAGGCAAAGATTCAGACCAAAGTTGCAAATAAATATTGGTTGGATTCAACGGTCCTGCTTTTCTTGGACTGACAACTCTGCGGAAAAGCACTTTACTTGACTGCCACCTATGCAAAATAAAGCATAACCACCTCTGCAAAAAAGCATAATGTCAGTCTGTTGTCTCCTTCACATTATGGGACAATGTTTAAAGTTCAGGGCAAGGGATCATTTTCTTTTTCTTTATTATAGTTGTATTAACCAAGGTGAATGACTCTTTCATCACTATATGTGTTTTTATAAGAAATTAAATATGTTAGTTTACTATGTTTTTTTATAAGAGATTAAAGATGTAAAAGTGTTTTTCTGATTTTACAACAAAAATGTTATATGTCTATGTGTTTTTATAAGAAATTAAATAGGTTAATTTACTCGTTTTTATAAAAAATTAAAAGTGTTTTCTGATTTTATAACAAAAATGTTATATATCAAGGTTGTTTAATAAGATTTAAATAAATATGTTTTTATATCCATAATAATAGTGTAAGGTTATGGTATTGTTGATAGTTTGATATTGACTTTGTAAAGAAAAGATATTTTATCGTTTAATATCTGTAATGAATTGTAATTTGAATTTTTAGTTTTTTTTGGAAAAAAGTAAAAGGAAAATGATTTATTTCATATCACTTTATATTGTATGGTTAATTTGAAAGAGACAATTTTATATTGTATGGTTAATTTGAAGGAGCCATTTTGAAGAGAAACAATTAGTTTTGTGTCAGATACTGCCACATGAGGGAGTGCACGATGTGAAAAGATTCAAAACAATGATGGGTGTGGGGAAACCATATTGGAACGATTTTTACAGGGAGAGCATCTTGGATTGCGGTTTTTGTTATTCTTGAGTGATATTTAAAGGGATAACATCTTGGATCTTTGTCATTATCGAAGAAAAACATAAATCACATCATTCTTGAGTGAGCAAAGCATCTTAGATTGAGGTTCAAAGCACTATCCATCATCTTGATGTGGTTAACATTGAAAAAATGTCGATGTTTAAATCTTCAAAGTTTTTCCTATTTTGGTTGGAATCAAGCAATACAATTTTGAGTGAGGTTGTGATTTTTTATAGTTTCAAAAGAATTTTTGAATCACAAGAACATAAATCACATCATTCTTGAGCGAGGAGAGTATCTTAGATTGAGGTTCAAAGCACTATCCATCATCTTGATGTGGTTAACATTGAAGAAATGTTGTCGTTTAAATCTCCCAAGTTTTGTCTATTTTGGTTGGAATCAAGTGATACAATTTTGAGTGAGGTTGTGATTTTTTATAGTTTCAAATGTATTTTTGAATGACAGAAACATAAATCACATCATTCTTGAGTGAGGAGAGTATCTTAGATTGAGGTTCAAAGCAATATCCATCATCTTGATGTGGTTAACATTGAAAAAATGTTGTCGTTTAAATCTCCTAAGTTTTGCCTATTTTGGTTCGAATCAAGCGATACAATTTTGAGCGAGGTTGTGATTTTTTATAGTTTCAGATACATTTTTGAATGACATAAACATAAATTGCATCATTCTTGAGCAAGGAGAGTATCTTAGATTGAGGTTTAAAGCACTATCCATCATCTTGATGTGGTTAACATTGAAAAAAATGTCATTGTTTAAATCTCCCAAGTTTTTCCTATTTTGGTTGGAATCAAGCAATACAATTTTGAGCGAGGTTGTGATTTTTTATAGTTTCAAATGCGTTCTTGAATGCATAAAGATTCAATGTCCTGAAAAATCCCTTGGACACTTGGATTATGTAGATTAAACACTCAAAGTTGTGATTCAAACAAATCTCTATTGGATTTCAAGAAAAAATGATCGGAAAATATGCCTGAACAAGAGCCAAAACATATAAAAGTTTAACTACAACTAAATAAGCTATTTAGGATGTTTTGGTTTATTTATTACCAATCCAAGGGAGGTGGAGAGCAATTAGATTTAAAATAAGGCCAAAACACACTCCCATTCATAATGACCAAACTTATTATAGCTTGGGAAAGGGAATCTTAAAGGGAATTACAAGTGGATACACTAGAAATTGTTTATGTCCCTAGAGGTAGGACATGTTGTTGAAGGATCATATATAGTTCTAGCGATGCACTTGGCATCAATGACCATTGGCGACTTAATCAAGGAAGGTCGTGAGCACAGTTCATTCAACATCACTGCCTTTCCAACTTTCCAACTTTTCTTTCTTCATCCATTATCGTGTCATTTCACTATCCATTTATAAAATGTCAAAGAGATTGATTTCATCTTCATTCATTAATTTCCTCCTTCTTAAACACTACTTTCATGGATTTCCATAGTTAACACATTTGACATGTGATGGGGAGAAGAGGAGAAGCACATATACCATGCATAATAATATATAATAATTATCATAGGAAGCATGACACAAGTTACATAAGAAACACTAGACATACAACTGTCTTGAGATACTAGGTTGTAGAGGATCTTGAAGTTTGAAAAATTCAAAATGATGCTTGGGCTTACAAACATCCCTTCGGCTTAAGGTGGGGAATGTTGGACATAATCTTTCGAGATTTTTGTCTTGTCAATATAATTGCAAATATTAATAAACGTGGTACAAATATTCATGGATGTAGTACTCCCATCTGTGATCCATGAACCACATAGAAATAAAAATGACAATTAATATAAAAGCAACTTTCTACAATTGACTCAGTACATTCTGAGTTTCATGAAGCTTCGAATATGGAGAAAAATAAGTTTTCAAAACATTTCGGTATTGTTGTAGCTGTTGCGACAACACCTCCAAAATTCCGGGTAACCATTAAATTTTTGGAGCCCCTACATCAAGCCTAAGCTTTGGCCCCATCGAGTCCTGCCCGAAGGTTCAACAATGTCTGTAAACCTGAAGAAAATCCAAGTTTTTGTCTAAGTCAAGCCAAGTTGCCAGTTCATGAGATAGACCGGGTCGCATAGTCGGAACGCGACTATCTTCTGTACCCGCGACCACGGCAACCCTTGTGACCATGGCGACTCGCGGGTCTCAAGGTCGCATAGTCGCACTTCCAACCGCTCAACTGTCCTGCGACCCCGTGACCTCGTGACCTCGCAACCTTCCGGTCGCAAAGTCACCTTAATTACCATCAATCACTTATGCGACTACGTGACTATGCGACTCCGCGACTCGCAAGGTCGCAAGGTTGCAAGGTTGCACTGCCTATTCACACATTACAACCCGACCTTGCGACTCATGCGACTTCGCGACCTGCGAGTCGCAAGGTCACAATATCCACATACCCGACCCTCGCGACCTCTGCACGTGCGATGATTTTATAAATAGGAGGGCACCCTGGTCGCATTTGACAAGGCTCTGTTGGTCGCACTGGAAGCCAGAAATCCCTTCGACCTGACTTCACGCGCACATCTGACTTCGGTAAGTAACGGTCCTCCCTCCTGCAATGGTTATTTTCTTCCAAATGTCACTGACTGCACCTCCTGACCTTCGGCTTACCTCCCGCCCTAGGGTTTAGCCCTTTACTTAGCTTTCCTTTCCATTTGTGCTTCATAAATTACCCTAGCCTTTCCCCATTCCTCCACTCATAGTTTCAGGTTTGCCTTGCATTTGATCCCCCTCATTAGATCAAGAACCCGAAGCTCCATCCTTTTGAAAGTGACCTAGGTCTCCCAAAATTCATTCAGGGCCTTCTCTAAGCCAATCTGAGCCATAGTTGCGTGCCCCGCGGCTGCGATACCCTTCCCCTCGCGACTTCGTGACTCCTCTTTCCCGCGACCTCCTACCATTTGTGACCTGCGACCACCACCCACTGTGCGATCCGCGACCTAATTTTGCCCATCGCGACCGCCCAACCCTTGACCTCAGTTGCGTAGTCACATTTTTAACATCAAATACCATGCGACTCACTCATCCCTGTGACCCTCCTTTCACCGGCTAAGTTTTCCTTTTATTGTGTTTTTAATTTATTGTCATGCCCTCTCTCTCATCATGGGACTATGTTTTTGACATGTCAGGTGACGTCAAGCTCGAGTGCATATCCATTTCCTCTTTTGAAGACGAGATAGGTCACCCAACTACTAAAACAACTCAAGGCACCTCAGGAAGCGGGGCATGGGAAATCGATCCAGACGAACAACCACCTATCTTTACAGACATGGCTTGCAACATAAATAAAACCACCAAGCTCTCTTGGTATGATATCTACAAAGAATTCGCTAAGAGGGATATTCCGGAAACACGTGAGGACTTCCAAGTATATATCAACGTCAAAAGGTCAAGATTACATAAAGTAGCAGCTCATCCACCAGTATTCTTGTGCGCTAAGATCATCGAATGGGTCTTCAATATACAAGTACAAATGACTGGATGATTAGGGGTCATGATGGAGCACCCATAGCCACCATTGCTTCGACAAACACCAATGCCTACTACAAATTACTTGAGAAGCAACAATTTTTTAACACCAAGTGGCTCGCTGGATTCACTACCCCGACAAAAGACATATTGAGGAATTGGTGGCAAGACCTTGCGAAATTCTGAGTTAGGACAGACCAGGCCTACAAGACAGAAGGGCTACGCAAAGTATATCAGTTAATCGCTGCAATGATGTGCCGACTATATGGCAAGCCAAACTGTGATGTGTTTTATGGCATGTGGGTCCCTCTCATGTATGTTGTTGCCACTCAGGGAATTATTTTTAACTGGGTGAGCATCCTGTCATCATCCTTGAGGACCAACATAGATGTCGCCCAAAGCCCACCCCTCAAGCAACCTCCAAAATTCTATATGTCTTCATACCTCCTTGATGTTGTCTATTGGAGGTGCCACTTTGAGCATTGAAGCTGTAATTGGGACTCATCAATATCCCAACCCATCCACTGCCACTACAAAGTCTTCTGGGACACAACTTATAAATCCATGTTGGATATAATATTTAAAACATTTATCATCCCATTATACCAACTGTTGTTCGGGGAAGATCCACCTTACATGTCAAAGAGAGACATGAGGATTGTGGTTAAAGTAGCTCATTGGTTCCCTATCGATGAAGGAACGATCGTCAGGGTGTTTGGTACTCATAAAGCTCCACACGCTCTACCCAAGTTCATTACAGATAGGACCCTTCTATGAGAAGTATGCTACCAGATGACACGGTTTCTCGAAGGTGTTGAAAAAAGGTAAAAAGAAACCTTGGCCGCCTTTCCCTCTCACTATTGGAGCGTATGTAGTAGAAAAATTCAAACAGGTGGAAGCGGAAGCTGAAGAATTGGAGGGGAGCCGTTTCTTGACCCTGAATTACAAAATGTATGACCCCGAGAAGGTCATAGCTACCCACTGTAAGAAGGCGAAATTCAGTTGGTCTTATGCCCTCACTAGGAAGGATCTTGAGGACGAAATTAGGAACTGGTATAACTCCACAAGGGAGATCAACCCCAGTGAGCAGCAGGCCATAGAATATGAGCTCCTTGATGATTTCTAGGATGATGTAAGCCTCAAAGAAAGAACATCGAAGGGAGCCGAGACATCAGGGAAGAAAAAATGAAAAGAAGTGGAAGACCCTCCAAGCGACAACGAGGAAGAGGAAGTTACGCTCATACAAAGAAATGCCAAAATGGAAAGAAATGAGCGAGAGCTAAAGAGGCGAAGAGGACTAGAAAGAAAATAATCGCAGGAATCCGACGACCAAAGCTAGGATGAGATATAGAAGAAAAGGCAAGAAGACGAGAAAATGCATCAGGAAGAAGAAAAGAGAGCACAGGATGAGACAGAGAGAAAGAAGGAAGAAGAGGCCGAAAAGCAGAGACAAGCAGAAGAAGCTGCGAAGAAAAAAATAGGAGAAACAACAAGGATTAGAATAGGAATTGAAGAAGATGGAGGAAGAGCTAGAAAGGAAACGGGCACTAGCAGAAAGAGAAAAGAGGTAACAGGAGGAGGAGCTTAGGGAAAACAGGGAGAAGGAAGATGTAGTAAATGAACAAGGAGAGACGAGGAGCAAGGTGGTCGACTCAAGCTCAAGACAAAGTGAGCTTCCTCCTTTGGATGTACCACCCGTTACTCCCCTCACTGGTGGAAACCTACCCCTCCAAGAGCTAGGCATCTCGGAAGATCAAGATGAAGAGGTTCTAGGGATTCTGACTAAAATCACATTTGATGAAGTAAACCTCAAAATTATATAGGAGAGGAAGAGATCCTGCAGCCGAAACCCAGCTAACCCATTGTTGGTAACTACGACAATGGATATCGTGCCAAATATCACGTCAAACCCTCAAATGATCGCCTCCGTCGGTACCGCATTCATGGCTGCCACAGAACACAACGTAGCCCGGATGGGTAAGCAGATTGTAGATTTTCAAAACAAGTTATATGCATCAAAGCAAAGGGCTAGCGTTTCAGGAAAAGGGAAGAGAAAGATGGAGGAGGAAAACGCAAGACTCCACTTGTTACATACATGATCAGCTGAATTCCAAGCAGCAGTCGCATCAGAAGCAGAGATCCTAGGGGAGACTATGGCAGTAGTGTATGAAGAAATGGCAAAAATGCACCACACTATAGCTTCCATAGTGACCATTCAAACTCACTCAAAAGAAAGGGTCACCATGCTCAAAGAGGCCATGACTGCCTTAGATAAAATACATGAGTGGTCTGAAAAGTACCCCAAAGCCCCGGAAGTAGTTCCCAGGAAAGATTGGATTGCTATGCAGAATACTAGGGTCCAACTTCGTATTAAAGTGCAGTCCAGAGAAAAATTGGCTAAAGATGCAGAGAGGGTGTTGGCTTCTTACAGGCAATTGTTCAACACTCTGGAAACATCCAACTACATGGGTCCCCTTCTATAGGAGAAATTGGACAGGTAAGAAATTAGGAGGAGATCAACAATGAGGTGCAAGCATTCGTGGAGACATATAGACAAGTCGCCCACACAAGAGATATGCCAATCTTAAGAGAAAATATCAAGCATTACATCGTAGAACAAGTGAGGCTCTACACCAAGTTGGGTACCTTGAACAATCATATACGTGCTAAGCGAAATACCCTCATCCGGACGCACTGGAGTGCTTACACTGACATGATGAAGGCCAACCACAAATCTCTCCCATCGCGGCAGAATACAACATATGGTGCACTTACCTGACAGAAAAGCTCAGGCTCAACATTCCGGAACTCTCCATCTGCAAATTAGTCAACTAGGATAATAGTCATTTTTCTTTTGTGTACTATGATAGCAAAGAATATCTATGAATGCGAAAGGTCACATAGAATGCCAAGAGCCATTTTGTTGGTGAAAGGTCACTAGGAAGTCCAAGAGTCAAGAGTAGACCAAAGGTCTCTCTCATCCTATAAATGTAACCTCACACCTCATTTGACAAGGGCTTTTTGTTGAGGACTATTTTGGAGATTCATAGACATATTGCTTGAGAGAATTGTTGTCCTTCTAGTCAATACAAGAGTTAATTGTACATTTTCACTATTGAATTCTTCAAATATCTATGTGCTTGTGCCATGAGTATTTTCTCACTTGACAGATTGAATGTTCCCGAAAGCTATTTGATGTGCGGTCTCCCCACATGCTGTTTCGTACTCCAAATCTGGTTTTTCTACGTATGAATGGTATTTGGTTTACTCACTCTATACGCATGCCAATGAACTATTTCTTTAGGTATTAGTATAATCTTTCTTTTGACTGCACAGTTATGTACGCTAATAAATGGTTGATTGTTGTAAACTGATTTTGCAATCGTTAAGCATTATTTATCTAGTATGCACAAGTCTTATCTAAAGTCCTGCTAACAGTAACTTTATGTGAGATTGTGTGGTTTACCTTTTTCTATTCATGGTATATATATGGTACAGGATATTTGTCAATTATTCTCTTGTGTTTATTAAAGCTCATACATTCTACTAAGTTTATATCACACCTCCGTCTGAAGCTAGCTCCACAAAACTGAACGACAGCTGGGCCTACATACCGGAAGGGATCTCCAACACACTCGGTGCAGGCTCTAGTTGGGAACCTACACCGGAGAGATCCCCTTGATTGTTGGTGATAAATTCCAGCCCATCAACAGATTTGGCACTAGAAGGAGGGCCATGGCAAGCACTAAAATCCCTCCTCACACAGAGACTTCCCATCAAGGAAGTAATCAACCTCGGCCTCCCACACCCCCTGAGGTACGATATAATCCTCCTTTCGGGCCACCCTTCACAAAACCGCTCTAGGAAGAACCTCATATTCCCCTCCTTGAAGACACCCCTAGAGGAGAGGAACTTCCCATGTACGAAGTCACTAATGAACAGCTCAGGGCTCTGCGCCCTATCACATGCCAATTCACCAGGGGTTTAAGATGTATCCCCGCCACTAACTCCTTAGCCAACTCTCACACCTCCAACCTTCAACATACGCATCAGGGTGTCCTAGTTAACTCCATTTCACAATTAATTGGCTTAGCGTTGGACGACTATGCAGACGCTGTTGAAAGACTATCTATCAAAGGGTTGGAAAGCCAGCTTGAAGATGAAGAAAGGAAGCCTAAGAATATATTTATTTTTGAGAATAACCGGATGCATAAAGAGGAAGTGCACGGGAACAACTGACGAATCACTGAGGAAACCCATGTCAACAATCAACCTCTCACCGAGGGCACTCATGGGATCTTGGGACAAGGAGCCGGGGACTACCTTAGAGACCACATAAAATTCTACAAAAATCAACGTCTCCTTAGAAACCTAAGAGACAACTAGAACGTGAGAAACACGAGAGACCTAGGACATCTCAGAGTGTCAAGAAGAGAAGCCAGATGCCCCCCTCGCACCAGTGGCAGGTTAGGTACAAACAGTGAATCAGAAGACAACCTCCTTTTCAACCTTAGAGAAAACCATCGTCCCCCACCGCTAACTTGGATGGCGCAATCCCCTTTAAACCTTAGAGGCCTCCTTCATGATATACCTCGATGCTCTGACAAGCACCTCCCAAAGTTCGACCTTGAGAAAGGGACCTCAGCTGATGACCACATTAGAAATTTCTACTTAGCTTTGCAAATGATGAAGGTCCAGTTCGACGATGTAGTATGCTGCATATTCCTGCATACCCTTGACAATAAAGTGGCCACTTGGTATCGGGCACTACCCGTTGCCTCCATCCGAACGTGGAACGAGTTCCGGAAATCCTTTCTGGACAAATTTTCATAAGATAAGACACCTTCCATGCTCCTCACCGAGATCAACACGCTGAAATGCCATAAGAAGGAGAAGGTAAAAGATTTTAATCAACATGTTACCAATATTTTGAACAAGTTCCCCATGGATTTAGCCCTTGACAATTCCATCACAATTGATTATTACACAAGGGCCCTGCCGCGAGACATTGTTGTATTCATTAAGTGCGAAGCAAAGCTCACTCTAGTAGAGAATTTTGTCGCGACACTCGAGGTCAAAAAGGATCTTCTTTCGATCAACGCCTTGGAGCACGAGTCACGAGAAGACCCAAAGTCCTCCGGTAAGAAAAACCAAGCTTCCTCAAGTAAAACGGTTGATAAAGACAAAGACCCCTTCGATTTCGAAGGACTAACCAAATTGCTAAAACAGCTAACCAACAAAGTATCTGAGCTAAAGCGAAGAACCAGTGATGCTTCGGGAGGGTCCAAGCCCACTAAGCCCTTTTTCCGGAAGACCAATAATTTTCCCCCTAAGGTTTCACAAAACCCTAGCTCAACCTTCAACATAGAAGATTTAGGAAAAGATAACTTCTGCACTTTCCATCAGACTTCACACTCTAAAAAAACCTGCCTGCAATGGCTTCATAATATGACCGCCGTTGTCAACAAATTGTTAGAAGACTATATCGTTGGGGAAGCATAAGAGGAAACAAATGAATCGGGAGAAGATGATTCCCCCCTTGGTGAGGATTCCCTGTCTGCTATGTTAACTTTCGAGATCCTCCGGGGAGGAGACGTGTGCACTACACAAGAAGCCTTTGTCAGGGAGGCTCCCCAAAAGCCCCCAAAATTTACAACCTCAGGAGTAAAGGCGCGGTAGCAGAACCTTCCCTAGAAGACAAGAAGAAGGCTTTGCTGTGTAGGATATTGCCCCCAACCAATACTAATCAACCATCTTCCTCATCACCCAGAGGAACGGATGATCTATACCTGAACAAATCGCTCGCCAGCGAGAAAAAGAAATCCTCCACACCTAAAGATGCATTCAAAAGGGTTACTACTAAGGCTACTGTGACAACACCATGCATAATGCTAGAATCTTTACCCGTGGAGTTAGATTACAATATCATTGAAGATTTAAAGAAAACGCGAGCCAACATCTCATTATTCGAGTTGTGCAAATTGACAACTCAATGTGAGCTAATAGCCAAAGCCTTCGCTTTCTCCCCTACTCCTATTAAACCTGCCACGTCAAGCAAGGGAAATCCCATAGGTCGATCTCCAACTGTGGTCAACCTCCAAGCTATAGTAAACGCCACCAACACCAACTCGAGAGGCTCAACTCCCCCATTCCTCTTAAGCTTTGGAATGTTTAATTTCAGCGTCCACAACTGCCTTGTTGACTCTGGCACATCAACCAACGTTATGCCCTGGTCGGTATGCAAGAAACTAAATATTCAACCAGAGAAAACCAATGCCAAAATTATCTAACGCGACAGGTATCAAGTCCCAGCTGTAGGAGAATTAAATAATGTCATCATTCAGTTATATTCTGATTCTCGAGTGCACAAGTGCATTGACATAATTGTCGTAGACATCCTAGAAGCTTACGGTCTTCTTCTCAGTAGAGATTGGTCTTGCAAGTTGCAGGGCTACTTCGCCACAGATTGGTCTCACTTATGGCTGCCTTACAAAGGAAGGAATAACCAGATCAGGGTAAATAGTGAGCCTTGTATGAAACATATTGTTACTGACCTTGAAAGCTCTAATGAACCAATCAGTTATGCATAACAAGATCTATGAGTATGCCTCCTCGAATCTTCATTCGGGTGCTATCAGCCTCAGACCTCAACCGTTTCCCCGGATGCCCAGATTGAAATCCCCATGCAAACCCCGAGCTGCGATGATGCAATTTTTTCCTTAAACTTACATATGTCAGGTTTACCTTCCCCCAGCACAGAGATGTGGATGATGTACTATGATGGTTCAAAAACCCACAATGGAGCAGGGGCTGGATGTGTCCTGCTAAATCCCAAAGGAGATAGATTTTTGATCTCTTGTAGGTTAGAATTCTAATGTACCAACAACACTGCCAAATACAAGGCATTGGTGCTCGACCTAAAAAAGGTTATCGACTTAAGAGCAGACTGCCTAAAAGTCATTGGGGATTCGGAAATCATTATGAGACAGGTACGCAATAGCATCCATTATTTGTCTCCGCATCTAAAGAACTACCAGCAAGAGGTATGGCGTCTCATAAATTCTTTTAAAGCTTTCAATATCATGTCTGTTCCTAGGTTTAACAATGCTGCTGCTGATACTCTAGCTAATGCCGCAGCTAGGTTCACACCCCTTAGAGATGGTTTTTCGATTGAAATTATGTATAAACCAGCGTTACCAGACAATGTAACTAACTTGCACGTGTTCAATGATGACCAACAAATTATGTAATTCATGGCAAATGCGGAAGTATTCAAAGACGCGGTTATCGACGAAGAGGAACATGAGAAATCATTACAAGATGAGGTTGATTCCCGGAAAGGAAATACCTTACTGAGAGGGGTGGTGTCATTGGAAAAATTGTTCGACCTTCAGAATCGTTTTAGAGGTCCGCCAAATGCCAAGACTCATAGTTCCACTCTCTTGCATGGGCAAGTCAATCTTGGGACCGAGTTTGACCCCAAATATGTTAAATTCGGAACATAGTGCACCCCAGAGGAAAGACAGGCTTTCATCAGTTTATTTCGAAAGTACCACAATGTCTTTGCTTGGACTTATGATGACCTGAAGGCATATGATACTTAGATTACTCAACATGTTATTCCTACTAGAGAGGGGTTCAAACCATTTCAGTAGAAACTGAGGAAGGTGCATCCCGCCTTAGAAACCCTCATACAAAAGGAGTTAAAGAAATTGTTGGATGCCCGCATTATTTTCAAAGTCAGGCACTTGACATGGGTATCTAACCTAGTGCCAGTAAGAAAAAAATCTGGAGAAATACACCTATGCGTCGATTTTCGGAACCTTAATCGAGCGTCGAACAAAGATAACTACCCTATTCCATCCATGGAGCAAATCCTTCAAACCGTCTCAAGAGCCGAGGTCTTTTCTCTACTTGATGGATTCTCTGGTTACAATCAGGTCCTAGTGTCAGAACCAGACAGGATTAAGACGACATTTTGAACGAAGTGGGGAACATTCACTTTTTGTCGTATGCCATTCGGACTCATAAATGTTGGGGAAACTTTCCAGAGAGCTATGGATATCGCTTTTCGAAGGTTAATGGGTCAAAGTGTGGTGGTCTACCTAGACGATGTCACCATTTTTTCAAAAAGAAGAAGTGACCATCTCCAGCACTTGAAACAAATTTTTGAAAGATGCCGAAAATATGGGATCTCTCTCAACCCTAAGGAGAGCATATTTGCAGTTTTGGAAGGCAACCTACTAGGCCACATCATCACCAAGAAAGGGATCACCTTCAATCTCGAACATGTGAAATCCATAGCACAAATCCCGCAGCGAAACACCAAGAAAGGTATGCAATCTTTCCTTGGCAAAATTAATTTCTTGCACAAGTTTATTTCAAAATTTGAAAAAATTTTCAAACCTCTACAGAACAAGATAAAGAAAGATACGGTTTTCAAATCGGATCGGGAAGAAAAGGAACCTTTTGATCGGATTAAGGCAGCTATTGTGGAGGCACCTTCCCTCTCAAACCCCAATTTCAGCAAATATTTTATCTTGTACACCTTCACTTCAGATTCATCACTGGTCACGGTCCTTACCCAAAAGGACTGTGATCATGACGAACGTCCTATATCATTCATGAGTACAAGACTTCAAGGGGCAGTGCTAAACCTGGACATCGATAAGCAGGCTTATGTTGTATACAAAGTAGTGAAACACTTCAGGCCCTACATCCTGAAGAATCACGTCACCGTGTTGGTTCCCCATCCTGCCGTCAAATTGCTCTTTGTACAACAAGAGTTGGAGGAGAGAAGAGCCAACTGGATGACATCCCTCCAAGAATATGATTTAGAATTTAAGCCCTCCCACAATGTAAAAGGACATGCTCTTTGTAAACTGGCCGCCAAAGCCATGGATCTGTAGGACACGGAATCCAATCGATTGGCCCAGGAAACAGAAGGATGGGAGCACGAGATCGAAATGTACCACAATGAACTCCTCAGCTCACATGATTCCTCATCATGGTATGCCGATTTAAAATAATACCTAATACAGGGGTCTTTACCCGAATCAATGTCTGCTAAACAGATAAGAGCCATCAAACTTAAAGCAGCCTCATATCATATGGTCTGGGGGAACCCTTTTAGGAAGCATCACCTTGGTGTGTTGCTAAGATGTCTAGAATATAATGAAGCCCAACGGGTGTTGAAATATCTACATGATGGACTGGCAGTAGGTCATTCTGCGGGCGACACCATGGCGCACAGCGCACAAGGTTATGCGGGCAGGTTTCTACTAGCCCACTCTATTCAAAGATGCTCATGCCTATGTATGAAAGCATTCGATCTACCAAAAGCATGCAGGCAGTCAGGCGAGGTCATCTGCTCCCCTGCAACCCATAGCAATCGAGGAACCTTTTCAACAATGGGGTCTGGACATCATAAGCGAGATCATCCCTAACTCGTCAAAGCAGCATAGGTACATACTCACGGTCACTGACTATTTCACTTGATGGGTAGAAGAAATCCCATTATGAAAAGTTAACGACGATGAGGTAATATCTTTTATCAAGCAGTACATCATGGCCAGGTTCCAACCTCCCTTGTTTTTGATAACGCTACTTACTTCTCATCTTTGAAATTATATGATTTTGCTTTAGAAAATAACATAGTGTTAAAACATTCGGCTAATTACTATCCCCAAGGAAACGGCTTGGCATAATCAACCAACAAGAACCTCATTCATGTTATCAAGAAAACCCTGCTCTCGCAGTAGAAGAATTGGCACAATTCCCTCAATAACGCTCTTTGAGCTGACCAGGTCACTCCTAAAACCTCAATAAACACATCTCCATATTTCCTGGTCTACGGGAAAGAAGCCATCCCGCCCCCCAATCTGTATCTCCTCGCCCTTAGGCTAGCCCAAGAGTCGCATGGCACCCCTTGCGCATCTATACAAAGTCAGATCGATACCCTTGTAAAACTAGAGGAAGAAAGGTGCAAAACTAAGGAGAAGTTCACCATTCACCAAGCCCGGATCAAAAGATGGTTCAATAGGAAACCCGTAGGGTCCCACAAATTTGAGGTAGGGGACCTCATGCTCAAATGGGACCAGGCTCACAAGGACAAAGGAAAACACACAAAATTTCAAGCTTTGTGGGTAGGTCCATTCCAGATTGTAGAAAAAATTGTTATCACACTTTCAAATTACAAACCCTGGGAGGATGGGTGGAACCCCTTCCAGTGAACAGTCACGACCTCAAACGTTACTTCACCTAGAAAACATAGAGTTTCTAGTCCCACCTTGTACTATAGTCTACCATTTCTTTCATAGATAGTTTTAATTTACTGTCAATTAGTTTTAGTTGCTAATTTAATTGTTGTCTTTTGGAATAAAGTAGAGATGGCAGGTTAAAGTTAAAACAACCCTACACTTTGGATCCCTTAGATGCTCTCCGGATCTGTTAACAGACCAGAGCTTAAGAACGATAAGAATATAGTAAGAAGGATTGGTAATGGCGGGGAACTCGATGGCATACACATGTCCTCATTTGCACCCACGTCGGTCTATCCCCACTGCTCACATGGTCAAAATTCTTGAAGTCGTTCTAGCTCACCTGCAGTCTTAGGAACGAAAGAGAAACTGAAGAAACCAACAATGAGTATACACATATCCCGGGAAAACAATAAGGACTCTGAAAAGCTAGAAATAACCTCTTTGCAAGTCAAATAAGTCGGGATCCCTCGTCCTCCCAAGTTTTAAAGCCTTCATTAAATAAGTGCATATATGCATATGCAAAATAAGTTCACATGAGCACCTAAACCTTTTCATAATAACGGCTAAAGGACTGAGAGAGGCTTCCTGCGCAAAGAGGTGAAGCAATGACTTCGTTGGGGTACTAACCAAGCTTGCTGGCAGTGGAGCAACGTTCGCGATTTCTAGGTAGTGACTTCACCGGAGTACTGTCCAGGCTCGCTGGTAGCGGAGCAACACCAGAGTACCATGACCACTATACTGGGAATACTTTAAAACTCATGTTGTAACTTCAGTTTCCCTTTTTGGACCCAAGGCAGCAGGAGGTAGCACCCTATTGCGTATGCAAAGATCATGTTAAGAGATTCAGGAAAACTGGCCCAAGTTCGAAAAGGGGACCCAGAATACCATCAGTGGGACCTACAGCCCAATAAAATGATATTTACTCCAGTCCCTTAAGCGAGGTTCGTAAACGTCAGAGATCCTGGGTTCTTCCCAGGGAATCGCCAATTGTTGTAGCTATTGCGACAACACCTCCAAAAATATGGGTAACCATTAAATTTTTGGAGCCCCTACATCAAGCCTAAGCTTCAGACCCGTCAGGTCCTACCCGAAGGTTCAGATGTGTCGATAAACCTAAAGAAAATCCAAGTTTTTGGCTAAGTCAAGCCAAGTCGCCAGTTCATGAGATAGATCGGGCCACATAGTCGTAACACGACTATCGCCTGTACCAGCAACCACGGAAACCCTTGCGACAATGGCGACTCGCGGGTCGCAAGGTCGCATAGTCGCACTTCCAACCGCTCAACTGTCCTACGACCCCGCGACCTTCCGAGTCACAAAGTCACCTTAATTACCATCAGTCACTTGTGCGAATACACAACTAGCAAGGTCACACCACCTATTCACACATTCCAACCTGACCTCGCGACTCATGCGACCTGCGAGTCGCAAGGTCGCAATATCCGCATACCCGACCCTCGCGACCTCCGCACGTGCGATGATTTTATAAATAGGAGGGCACCACAGTCGCATTTGGCAAGGCTCTGTTGGTTGCACTGGAAGCTAGAAATCCCTCCGACCTGACTTTGTGCGCGCGTCCAACTTCGGTAAGTAACGGTCCTCCCTCCTGCAATGATTATTTTCTTCCAAATGTCACTGACTGCACCTCCTGACCTCTAGCTTACCTCCTGCCCTAGGGTTTAGCCCTTTACTTAGCTTTCCTTTCCATTTGTGCTTCATAAATTACCCTAGCCTTTCCTCGTTCCTTCACTTAGAGTTTCAGGTTTGCCTTACATTTGATCCCCCTCATTAGACCAAGAACCTGAAGCTCCATCCTTCTGAAAATGACCCCAGTCTCCCGAAAGTTGTTCAGGACCTTCTCTAAGCCAACCTGAGCCATAGTCGTGCGCCCTGTAATTGTGATACGATTCCCCTCGCGACTTTGCGACTCCTCTTTCTTGCGACATCCTACCGTTTGCGACCTGCGACCACCGCTCGCTGTGTGATCCACCACCTAATTTTGTGCATCGCGACCTTGCAGTCACGCCCGACCCTTGACCTCAGTCGCGTAGTCGCATTTTTAACATCGGATACCGTGTGACTCGCTCATCCCCGCGACTGTCAGGCAGATGAATCGTTCTTGCGGACAAGACCGACCTCCCTAGTATCTATGGATATCTAGCGACAAGCAAACCAAACAAATTCTATCTTTCTCTAAATATGTGATTTATAAATAAAGGCTAATAGATGTTTTAGGCCTACCTTGGGTCCAGTGCTAGTTTGTGGAAGCCACGCTCCGTTGATCCAAATGAGCTCCCTTTTGAAGAATCTGCAAACACAAATAGGCACACACATCAAATAGCATCTGAAAAGCCAATATAATAAACCATATTTATCATGATGATCAAGGAATTCATGAAATAAACCATAGAAGACAATTTATTGAGAAAAATGAATCTGATTGTATTAAATTTAAACAAAGAAGAACTTTACAACC
This sequence comes from Pinus tabuliformis, assembly GCA_031772625.1. Classification (NCBI taxonomy): domain Eukaryota; kingdom Viridiplantae; phylum Streptophyta; class Pinopsida; order Pinales; family Pinaceae; genus Pinus; species Pinus tabuliformis. Next base: position 603,574,893 of record CM062818.1, read on the forward strand.
TTGGTGCCTTGATGCTGTACAAGCTCCTCCCAGGGTCCAGCAAGAATCTCCTCTACTTTGACAAGTTTCACTCTCTTCCCAAAGAAGCCAAAAGGTATGTAATCTCTCCTCTCAAGCTTAACTAGGAAGTCTTAATTCCAACATCATTTACCCTTAAAAATGTTCAGATTTCAACCTCCCTAGCAACCAGCCCAATGCCTCATTTTATAGTGCAGAGGAAGGAAGTTACCAAGTCCACCTTCAAAGGGATAGAGTCCTCTTTCAAAGGGATAAGCTCCTCACATCAAGGGGTTAGCTCCTTTAGTTATGGGATACATGAACCACCTAGGAGCGAACTTGCCACCTCAAGATTCCTTCTAGAAGCGTCCAAAATTAACCCAAAGTGAATTTTTAAGAATAAACTTGCGCCTTTTTGACTTTTACAGGGGTCCGCACCCTTTCCTTTAGAGACAGAGCGGGCAGGTCCGCAGGTGAGGTGACCAAAGGGGTGCGGGACCGCAGGTAATGCTAAGAGAAAGTGCGGAACCAGAGTTTTAGAGATTTTCAAGGACTTTCTCTCATTTTTAAGGCTTGACATGAAGAGCTGAGGTTTAAGACTTGCATAGGAGGACAATATGAGTGGTGATAGACTCACACTGATTGCAAAAAGTCATGGTGACAATATTTTGTGTAACAGATTGCCCCCTAAAGTGCGAAGTCTGTAATAGATAGTATTTGTCATCTAAGAAGAGTGAAGTACTTTATCATTTCGAGGATCGTCTTGTGGAGAGCCTGGTTGGAACCTGTAAAAACATTCAATACAAAATATATATATGAGATCATATCATCGTTGAGGTAGGCATTCCCATACTCAGATCAAAACTGACTAGAAAACTAACTAAACTGCTCTGATATAGGAATGATCTTGTAATACATCACAAGTATAGACACATGTAGACATAGTATGGGCGCAACCATCTGTTTATGAATAGTCCACTGTATAATGAATACAAAATTCCTCGCAGCCTGGATGGTGGAAACTAGATCCAGGGTCTTGATTTCTACTTCTCGAAATAGTACGATTCTATCCATGTGAATGAATGTGTCGAAGTCGAACATGGTAGAAACCACTTGATTACCAGTCAATGATGTAAACTGTTAACAAGTGTGAGAGAAACCACCATTAAGGTCAATGGCTCTCAAAGTACTCAGTACAATCCATGAAATGTGAATAGATGTGTTGATGTCGAACATGTCACGGAATCCTTTGATCGAAGGTCAATGATGCAACCTATCGTTGAAGGCGAGAAACCTGCCATTGAGGCATGTAGATCCCAAGGTACTGACGATTCCTGGATCATATTTCTAGATAATGAGCTGAAGTCGATAGAAAGCGATCCGTCATAGGCAAGCCCACAACACGAAATCATAGATCAAGTTTGAAGAAATAGAGTTGCAAGGACTGACTCAGGGATGGTCAAGATGGATGACAGATATTTTGCAGATGAATGGTTTATTTGCACTAACCTCTTGAACACATAACGACATTGCAGATGGTTTGGTGACAATTGACCCAAAGCTAATACCCAGAAACTGGCTGAAGACTTTCAATATTGTTTGATTAACTGTTAGGCAAAGGATTTCACAACCCAGGTGAACAAAAAGTGTCGTGTTGAAGAGTGGTTGAATGGTTTTCTAGGACACAAAGTATGACAAACATGTTCATTTTTCTCTCTTTCCCCCACCATTTCTGGCAAGTACCTCTTTATTTTTTGCAAGTTTGACGAGGATAACATTTGCTTGATTATAAGCTCATCCTTCGGATGAGTCCAACTTAGTTTAAAATTCGAACCCTAAGGAGTGGTCCGTTCCTGTTTGTAATTAAACAGGTCCTTTACTGTTAAATCTTAACGAGTCCAGTATAGGAGAAACTCGGCGTTTTTCAATTTTATGGAGTCAGAAGAAAAACTTAATAAAACTCCATGGTTGTCCTTTTTCATAAATTTGTGTCTCCCAAGCCTGAAAAAGTATAAAATAATACTTGAGAGAACCGCTTGACCATTACGATCAAGGAGTACTTTTCATAATTAGTGTCTCTGATCTGAAAAAGTAGAAAAGTGATCAAAGACACATCGTTTTATTACCAATATCGAACTTGAAACGACAAAAGTCCGGCAATCTTTTCATGTTTATACGGTCAGAAAAGAGCTATAAGTGGACCGTCCTTTTAATTCCGTTTTAGCGAGTTTAAAAAGGAAAAACTCGGCAATCTTTTCATATTTTACGAGTCAGAAAAGAGCTTAAAGAGGACTCGTCCTAGAGGAACGAGTGGTATAAAGGGTAGCAACTGGTTTCGGCAATGGAGGAACTGCTCAAAACATGTAATGGTTAAGAGGCTGGCTAATAAAACCACTCATAGATGCGGTCCCTCAAGAAGGGTAAACAACCAAGTGAAAGCATATGATCAGCCAAAGAGATGGGGGTGATGGAATGAAAACAACCAAGGCTCATCTAACAGAATTTAGCAGATAAAAATGACAATCATGAGATGTAAATCAGGTATAGGTTCATTTTTACACAAGCTTGAACCATAGAGAACTCTACTTGGATTCGGTTTCATGTTTACACAAGCTTGAAACGAAAAACTATGCTTGTTATAAGTTCTCATGTCCCCAGCATAATGACACAAAACAAGGTACATGCCCCCCAAGCTTCATTGCATTCAACCAGGTGGATGAAATGAAGGTTTACTTTCAAGATCTTGGAAAGACTAGAGGGAATTGTTTCATTTTTTAGTGAGGTTGACACAAGAAAAGAAGTATCCTCAAAACCCTTGTTTCACTTTTTAAATGAGCTTGACACAAGATAAGGAACTATGCTCATGACTCCTTGTTTCATTTTTTAACGAGCTTGACACAATACAAAGAACTATGCTCATAAAATCCTTGATTCATTTTTTTTAACGAGCTTGACACAAGACAAGGAACTATGCTCAAGTCTACTCTCTACAATCTACCTCTACTCTCTACAATCTACCTAACATGGAACTATGTTATAAAATCCTTGATTCATTTTTTAACGAGCTTGACACAAGACAAGGAACTATGCTCAAGTCTACTCTCTACAATCTACCTATATAACCGACTGATTCATTTTTTTTAATGAGGATGACACAGGAAAAGAACTATCCTCATACCTGATTCATTTTTTAACGAGGTTGACTTAGTAATAGGAACTATCCTCTGACCAAATGATTCATTTTTTAACGAGGTTGACACAAGAAAAGAACTATCCTCATACCTGATTCATTTTTTAGCGAGGTTGACTCAGTAACAGGAACTATCCTCTGACAAACTGATTCATTTTTTAACGAGATTGACTCAGGAAAAGAACTGTCCTCATACTTGATTCATTTTTTAACGAGGTTGACTCAGTAATAGGAACTATCCTCTGACCAACTGATTCATTTTTTAATGAGGTTGACACAGGAAAAGAATTGTCCTCATACTCATTGATTCATTTTTTAACGAGGTCGACACAGTAAAAGGAACTTTCCTCGAACCAGGCCTGTTTCATTTTTTAACGAGGTTGATACAGGAGAAAAAAAACTATCCTCGCGACCCTTGCTTATGGCTTCCAACTGGAAGAAAGACATGTCAATGGACACACCTTGATCATGGCTTCCAACAGGTCTTCATCAGAAGGAAGAATAGTTCTCTGGAAGGAACACATGTCAAGGGACTCAAAAGGGATAAGAACATTGCATTCAAGTAAATCCATAGAGTTTTCCATGTCAATTACCAGATCTAAATCAAAGGAAGATGAGCAAATAGTGAGAGGCTCACTTACATCGGTAACTGAAAACATGGGACAAGTTGCCACATAATTAACCCGTGGCGGGGTAGATACCACTTTAGAATTAGGAATATTTAGGGGTTTCATGTTATTGGTAGTTGAAACAAGACTAGGGAATGAAAGCTGGTCTACAGTCACAATATTTCCATTGTGAGGGAAAGACATCACGCGAAAGAGTGTCGATTGAAATCCAAGGGACCTCGAACTAGCATAAGATCAATACAGACAATTTTACCTTCCAAGGTAATAGAAAACTTAGGAAGGATCCCTAAAGGTTCACTAATGGTTCTATTAAAAGCTTTCAGATTCTGCGTAATAGGCGCAAGCTGAGGGGAACCCAAAGCTTTCCAAGCAGTTGAGGATAAAATACTAACAGAAGCACCTTCACCTACCTGTGTGCGATGTATGTCCCTACCACCAGCCTTGACAATGATTTGGAAAGGGATGGAGGAAGGAAGACGAGGTTCTGTCAGTCTATTCCAATCAAAGGAAAAGACCTCAGTACTTGGAGGGGGTTCTGTAGAAACAGGTGAAATGCCCCTCGGTGTAGAAGAATCTGATGTAACAAGAAGAACCTGAGTGGTATGAAGTTCATTCTCTAAAGGGAGAGTGGGATCGACTGAATGTGAAATTGAATCGACCACTTGATCAACTAATTGATCATCAACCTGAGTGATATTAGTTTCACTCTCCAATGGAAGAGTGGGATCGACTGTACTTGAAATTAGATCAATCACTCCGTCAGTGGACAGTAGGTTAGGAGAAAGTTTATAGTAACTAGTTGGAAATTCTTGCTGTGGAACAGTAAGGTTTTCCAACAATTTTGAGGCTTCATCCATGTGAGGGCAAATGTGAGTTTGATGACTCCCTTTGCATAACTTACAAGGAAACCTAACTTTACCCTTTTTCCCAGGAACCTGACTATCACTGGTTGATGGATCAATGGAAAGTTGATGAAATTTTTCTGACCATGCTTCCAAGACATTTGGAATACCAGGACAATTGATAAGGAAGTGGTCACCCTTACAAAGCCTGCAAGGGTATTTGGGTTTAAGATGCATGTTGGAGGTTTCCTCAACACAACTAACACTTACAGCCATGGTTGGTTGGTTGAATTCTTTCTTATCTTGCTTCTTGTTCTTCTTCTTCTTAGCCACCTGGTTACTAGCATCAAGGCTTTTACCAAGCGAAGAGGAAGAAATGGAGGAAGAAAAATTAGGTGAAGAAGGTAAAGGGTCAACAGAAGGTTGGTGATGTTGAGATGGTGAACTTTGTTGAGGTGAAGCATTCGGTTGATGTGGAACAATTGGAGCATTTGGGGCCAACGAAGTTGAAAATAACCATATTGGTAAACCTATTGTAAATCCAGGTAATGATAAAGTAGCCATTAAGGAGGACCAACATTTCCAAAGTAAGGAAAAGTACTATGATTCTCATTAAGAGGGGTTCCTTGGTTGGTAAATTCCGGAACAGTTGCCATTATATTCAACTTCAGTGAATTTTATTAATAATTTAAAACTAAAATTAACAATTCACAATTCACACTTAACAATTAAAATTCACAATTCACACCTATGGTCTCTAAAAGTAAAAACAAACAAATTAACACGCGCTATCAAATCTAGGAGTCAAACCACACACAAACAGTAACTTTCTATATCGAAAACACTAGTTGGTGATGAAATCCAACCTCGCAGAATTCAATACAGAAATAGTGGTTGGAACAGTTACCCCGACAACCTGCTTAATGAATAGACTAGGACAAGTTTCTCCACTAAACCGTCTCGAGTGAAGAGAAACCCCAGAAAATCCAAGTGAGTCTGGCTGACGTCTGCTCCAGGTACAGTGGGATCTTCCCTCCACCATCACCTTAGGAAAGAATCCTATAGATTATGGTCACTATGGTTACCAACAGAAACAAATATACCTGGGGGAACAATCTGTGATCCGATACACACGCAAGGGCAGAGTAGCAAGCTCAATCCCCTTGAAGGCTCCTTGACATAATCCAAGGTTTAACAACAAGTGACCCCAGGCTCCTCGACAATGGTTAATCTGAGGTTTACCGTTTTTAATACGTGTATATCTGCTATCGTTCCTAATGAGGAAGGATTGATTACCTCACTGGTTCATATATGATCTCGTGCTTGACTCCTTTAAGAGGAGCTTCCCAGAGCATATATGTAACAATTGGAATTTATTTCCTACCGCAAGATCGACTACTTGTTTGTTTTACTGTCTTGGAGAGTTAACTAAAACCTATTCCAAGACACTAGCCTAAGCTAGATTGGTGGAAAGAGCCCTAAAAATGTAAAAATTACTAGATGAATTTTAATTAAGCGCTGTGTTATTTAGGCTGTTATTACTCAAAAGGGTAAATGGATATGAAACCAATGATGTTATGACCCGACCCAAAACTGAATGCAATCGAATATGATAATGTAATCTTTTCAATTTGATGAATCCTAACTAAAGTAAGGAGAGAGTTTCCATTCACTTCCAACAATGCAAAAAAAATTGATCACTAAGAGAAAACATAACAAATTCTCTAATGCACTAATTTCATCAAGAAAAACTAATGCAAATCAATTCCAAAACAGTTTTTATTTTTATTTTTGTGTGTTAAAAACAAGCATAAAAATATGTAAATTCAAATCAAAGAAAGCTGATCTAAGTCTACGATTTATTTTTCAGAATGTAAACTATGCAATTGTAATCTATGCACAATTCACTTGAAAAGTATGCAAATGTAATCTATGCACATTTTTCATTCATATTCTGAAAATGAGAATTCTAATTATGCAAATGTGATCTATGTAAGAGAATTCTCAAACACAAGATGATTCTAATGTAATCTAAGAACCAATCAAGTGCAAGTCAAGAAAATTGGGTGAGAGATCCAAAGATCAAAAAATAACAACACTCAAAGGCGATTAACACTCATACACAATTTAGCCCGGAATTTTTTTTGCAAAAACAAAAGCAAAAAGATGCAAAATTGTGAAAAGACTGAGACAAACCTCCAAGTAATGACCAAAGGAAATCAAATTAAGAATTTCTCAAAAAAGAGACTCAAAACACCCAATTAACTTAATGGAGATTGATGAGATGAGGAATTTGCTGAAAGAAACTCATAAACAAGGCTTTTTGACAGAACACATGCAGATCTGGGTAGAGGCTAAAACACATAAACAAATCCTAAGCTTAATTGAATGAAAATATTTTAAGTTTTTCAAGAATTTGACAGGGTCCGCAGGCTCCCAGTATGACCAGGTGCGGTACCGCACTGTGTGTAAAGCAAAAGTGCAGGGATAGGGTGCGGTCCTCTTCCAAAAGCGTGAAAAACAAAAAATAATTCAAAATCTAATGAACCTACCCAATCCCACACACATCAAGAAAAAACCAGAAATAGAGAAACAGTTTCTCAAGTCAAAGTAAAAGCAAAGGCAAAAACCAAAATTCAAGTCCCCATTGGAGTCACCATTTTGTCGGGCGAATGAATCGTTCTTGCGGACAAGACCGACCTCCCTAGTATCTATGGATATCTAGCGACAAGCAAACCAAACAAATTCTATCTTTCTCTAAATATGTGATTTATAAATAAAGGCTAATAGATGTTTTAGGCCTACCTTGGGTCCAGTGCTAGTTTATGGAAGCCACGCTCCGTTGATCCAATGAGCTCCCTTTTGAAGAATCTGCAAACACAAACAGGCACACACATCAAATAGCATCTGAAAAGCCAATATAATAAACCATATTTATCATGATGATCAAGGAATTCATGAAATAAACCATAGAAGACAATTTATTGAGAAAAATGAATCTGATTGTATTAACTTTAAACAAAGAAGAACTTTACAACCTTGGTGCCTTGATGTTGTACAAGCTCCTCCCAAGGTCCAACAAGAATCTCCTCTACTTTGACAAGTTTCACTCTCTTCCCAAAGAAGCCAAAAGGTATGTAATCTCTCCTCTCAAGCTTAACTAGGAAGTCTTAATTCCAACAACATTTACCCTAAAAAATGTTCAGCTTTCAACCTCCCTAGCAACCAGCCCAATGCCTCATTTTATAGTGCAGAGGAAGGAAGTTACCAGGTCCACCTTCAAAGGGATAGAGTCCTCTTTCAAAGGGATAAGCTCCTCACATCAAGGGGTTAGCTCCTTTAGTTATGGGATACATGAAACACCTAGGAGCGAACTTGCCACTTCAAGATTCCTTCTAAAAGCATCCAGAATTAACCCAAAGTGAGTTTTTAAGAATAAACTTGCACCTTTTTGAATTTTACAGGGGTCCGCACCCTTTCCTTTAGAGACAGAGCGGGCAGGTCCGCAGGTGAGATGACCAAAGGGGTGCGGGACCGCAGGTAATGCTAAGAGAAAGTGCAGAACCAGAGTTTTAGATATTTTCAAGGACTTTCTCTCATTTTTAAGGCTTGACATGAAGAGATGAGGTTTAAGACTTGCATAGGAGGACAGTATGAGTGGTGATAGACTCACACTGATTGCAGAAAGTCATGGTGATAATATTTTGTGTAACAGCGACCCTCCTTTCATTGGCTAAGTTTTCCTTTTATTGTGTTTTTAATTTATTGTCATGCCCTCTCTCTCATCGTGCGACTGTGTTTTTGACATGCTAGGTGATGTCGAGTTCAAGTGCATATGCATTTCCTCTTTTGAAGATGAGATGGGTCACCCAACTACTAAAACAGCTCAAGTCACCTCAGGAAGCGGGGCATGGGAAACTGATCCAGATGAATAACCACCTATCTTTACAGACACGGCTTGCAACATAAATAAAACCACCAGGCTCTCTTGGTACGAGATCTACGAAGAATTTGATAAGAGGAATATTCTGGAAACATAGGAGGACTTCCAAGTATATATCAATGTCAAAAGGTCAAGATTACATAAAGTAGTGACTCATCCACCAGTATTCCCGTGCGCTAAGATCATCGAATGGGTCTTCAATGTATAAGTACAAATGACTAGATGATTAGGGGTCATGATGGAGCACCCATAGCCACCATTGCTTCGACAAACATCAACGCTTACTACATATTACTTGAGAAGCAACAGATTTTTAACACCAAGTGGCTCGCTGGATTCACTACCTCGACAAAAGACATCTTGAGGGATTGGTGGCAAGAACCTATGAAATTCCGAGTCAAGATAGACTAGGCCTACAAGACAGAAGGGCTATGCAAATTATATCAATTAATCGCTGCAATGATGTGCCGACTATATGGCAAGCCAGACTGTGATGTGTTTTATGGCACGTGGGTCCCACTCATGTATGTTGTCACCACTCAGGGAATTATTTTTAATTGGGTGAGCATCCTGTCATCATCCTTGAGGACCAACATAGCCGCCGCCCAAAGCCCACCCCTCGAGCAACCTCCAGAATTCTATATGTCTTCATACCTCCTTGATGTTGTCTGTTCGAGGTGCCACTTTGAGCACTGGAGCTGCAATTGGGACTCATCAATATCCCAACCCGTCCACTGCCACTACAAAGTCTTCTGGGACACAGCTTATAGAGCCACGTTGGATATAATATCTAAAACATTTATCATCCCATTATACCAACTATTGTTCGGGGAAGATCCACCTTGCATGTCAAAGAGAGCCATGAGGACTGTGGTTAAAGTAGCTCATTGGTTCCCTATCGATGAAGGAACGATCGTCAGGGTGTTTGGTACTCATAAAGCTCCGCACGCTCTGCCCAAGTTTGTTATAGATAGGACCCTTCTACGAGAAGTCTGCTACCAGATGACATAGGGTTTCTCAAAGGTGTTAAACAAACGTAAGAAGAAACCTTGGCCACCTTTCCCTCTAACTATTGGAGGTATGTAGTAGAAAACTTCAAACAGGTGGAAGCAGAAGCTGAAGAACTTGAGGGGAGCCTTTTCATGACCCTGAATTACAGAATGTATGACCCCAAGAAGCTCATAGTTGCCCACTGTAAGAAGGAGAAATTTAGTTGGTCTTACACCCACACTAGGAAGGATCTTGAGGATGGAATTAGGAACTGGTATAACTCCATAAGGGAGATCAGCTCCAGTGAGCAGCAGGCCATAGAAGATGAGCTCCTTGATGATTTCCAGGATGATGTAAGCCTCAGAGAAAGAACAACGAAGGGAGCCGAGACATCAGGGAAGCGAAAAGGAAAAGAAGTGGAAGACCCTCCAAGCGACAACGAGGAAGAGGAAGTTACGCTCATACAAAGAAATACAAAACTAGCAAGAAAGGAGCGAGAGCTAAAGAGGCAAAGAGAACTAGAAATCAAACAATCGCAGGAATCTGGCGACCAAAGCCAAGATGAGATAGAGAAGAAAAGGCAAGAAGACGAGAAAAGGCGGTAGGAAGAAGAAAAGAGAGCACAGGATGAGATAGAGAGAAAGAAGGAAGAAGAGGCCGAAAAGCAGAGACAAGCAGAAGAAGTTGTGAAGAAAAATCAAGAGGAACAACAAAGTCTAGAACAGGAACTGAAGAACATGGAGGAAGAGATAGAAAGTCTACGAGCACTAGCAGAAAGAGAAAAGAGGCAATAGGAGGAGGAGCTTAGGGCAAATAGGGAGAAGGAAGTTGTAGTAAATGAACAAGGAGAGACGAGCAAGGTGGTCGACTCAAGCTCAGGACAAAGTGAGCTTCCTCCTTTGGATGTATCTCCCGTTACTCCCCTCATTGGTGGACACTTGCCCCTTCGAGAGCTAGGCATATCGGAAGATCAAGATGAAGAGGTTCTAGATATGACTAAAATCACATTTGATGAAGTAAACCTCAAAATTATACAGGAGAGGAAGAGATCCTGCTGCCGAAACCCAACTGACCCATTGTCGGTAACTACGGCAATGGATATCATGCCAAATATGACGTCAAACCCTTAAATGATCACCTCTGCCAGTACAACATTCGTGGCTACCACAGGACACAATGTAGCCCAGATGAGTAAGTAGATTGTAGATTTGCAAAACAGGTTATAAACATCCGAGCAAAGGGCCAGCGTTGCAGAACAAGGGAAGAGAAAGATGGAGGAGGAAAACGCGACACTCCGCTTGTTACATACAGGATCAACTGATTTCCAAGTAGTAGTCACATTAGAAACAGAGACACTAGGGAGACTATGGCAGTAGTGTACGTAGAAATGGCAAAACTGCACCACAATATAGCTCCCATAGTGACCATTCAAACACACTCAAAAGAAAGGGTCATCATGCTCAAAGAGGCCATGACCGCCTTAGGTAAAATACATGAGTGATTTGAAAAGTACCCCGAGGCCCCGACAGTAGTTCCCAGGAAAGATTGGATTGCTATGCAGAATACCAGGGTCCAGCGTCGTATCAAAGTGCAGTCCAGAGAAAAATTGGCTAAAGATGCAGAGAGGGTGTTGGCTTCCTACAAGCAATTGTTCAACAATCTGGAATCAGTGATCCAACTACATGGGTCCCCTTCTATAGGAGAAATTGGACAGGTAAGAAATCAGGAGGAGATCAACAATGAGGTGCAAGCATTCGTGGAGACATATAGACAAGTCACCCGCACAAGAGATATGTCAATCTCAAGAGAAAATATCAAGCATTACATCGTAGAACGAGTGAGGCTCTACACCAAGTTGGGTACCTTGAACAATCATATACGTGCCAAGTGAAATACCCTCATCCTGGACACATTGGAGTGCTTACACCGACATGATGAAGGCCAACCACAAATCTCTCCCATCGTGGTAGAATACAACATATGGCGCACTTACCTGACAGAAAAGCTTGGGCTCAACATTCCGGAACTCGCCATCTGTAGATTAGTCAACTAGGATAATAGTCATTTTTCTTTTTTGTACTATGATAGCACAGAATACTCTATGAACGCGAAAGGTCACATAGAATGCCAAGAGTCATTTGGTTGGTGAAAGGTCACTAGGAAGTCCAAGAGACAAGAGTAGACCAAAGTCTCATCCTATAAACGTAACCTCACGCCTCATTTGACAGGGGCTTTTTGTTGAGGACTATTTTGGAGATTCATGACATATCGCTTGAGAGAATTATTGTCCTTCTAGTCAATACAAGAGTTAATTGTACGTTTTCACTATTGAATTATTCAAATATCTATGTATTTGTGCCATAAGTATTTTCTCACTTGACCAATCAAATGTTCCCGAAAGCTATTTGATGTGCGGTCTCCCCACATGCTGTTTCGTACTCCAAATCTGGTTTTGCTATGTATGAATGGTATTTGGTTTACTCACTCTATACGCATGCCAATGAACTATTTATTTAGGTATTAGTATAATCTTTCTTTTGACTGCACAGCCATGTACGCTGATAAATGGTTGATTGTTGTAAACTGATTTTGCAATTGTTAAGCATTATTGATCTAGTATGCACAAGTCTTATCTAAAGTCCTGCTAACAGTAACTTTATGTGACACTGTATGGTTTACCCTTTGCTATTCATGGTATATATATGGTATAGGATATTTGTCAATTATTCTCTTGTGTTTATTAAAGCTCATATGTTCTACTGAGTTTATATCACACCTCCGTTGGAAGCTAGCTCCACAAAACTGACGACAACCGGGCCTACATACCAGAAGGGATCTCCAACACACTTGGTGCAGGCTCTAGTTGGGAACCTACACCGTAGAGATCCCCTTGAATGTTAGTGATAAATTCCAGCCCATCGACAGGTATATTTTAACGAGTAATATGATTTTTTGTATACCTATAAATTGGATTAAAATTACTTTAATCAATTTTTTATAATTACAATTCTAAAATATATTATATTAAATTATTAATTATAATAATATTTTTTAATAAAATCTCAATTTTAATTTAATCAATTATTTATAATTTCAAATATTAATATAATTATAAAAGTATCATATTTATACTTTGCTTTGACACCTATCTTATAATATCATAAGTTCAAAACAAATTAAATAATTTTAAAACGTTTATACATTATATTTTTTAAAAAATACAAATTAAAGGAATATATTAATATTTTTTATTTTATAAATTAAAATTGGTATAAATAATTTTTTTAAATAAAATACAAAATTATTACTTTAAATTTAATTTAAAATTTATTATTAATTTAAATAGAAAATAAATAAATTATAATATTTTTTAAATTTAAAATTTTATATATTAATTTTTTTATAATATATTAAAAATCTCAAAAATATATTTTTTAAATAATAAATTTACTTATACGAATTGTTTTCTTTTTCATGACCATTTGTTTTTTAAACGAAAAAAATTGACTAAATTTTTATTAAAAACTTGAAACCAGTTACATTTTGTATCGATCATTAAATGATAAAGCTCTGTTCCTAATCATCTAGAAAAAAAAACTCTATTATATTGCTCATTTAGGTGATCATAATATTAGTCTAGCACCATGCAAAACACCATCTACCAAAAACATTTCAAAATAGTTTTCATCTAGAATGTTCAAATCGATATACAACCAAAAAGAGGAAAAATACCCTGCATATAAGCTAAAAGAAAACATCAAATAGTTCAGACACGAACACCGCTATGGGAGAGCAGTGCGCCCTTCCTCTCGAACTACACCATCAGAGGCAAAGCTAAAATATATGTATCCTTCTGCATCATTTAAATCAATTTTGGATAGAGAGTCAGTTGTCCCATTTGATTCCCTGAAGATATGTTGAATGTCAAAACTCTGGAAAGTTTGGATGAGAGCACTGATTCGGTCCCACCATCCTCTGAGATCTGGAGGATCAAACTCTGTTGTACCCAGCATGCCATCTATGATAGTCTTTGAGTCACCATAGACATGGATGTTCTGGATTTATTTTTCCTTTGCAAACCAGAGAAGTCCCCATAGGGCCACCATTTCTGCCTTAGAGTTTGTGCCCATCCCTCAAAGCCAATGTAACTTGCAGTATGAGTTACCACTGATGCGCAACCATGCTTCACAACCACATCGCCCCTATTGTGTTTCTCCATAAAAAAATCCTGCCGGAAAGATAATTTGAGGAGGCATATACCTCGAAGACATGTCCTTGGGAGTCAACATACGAGGTTCCATAAACTCCAACCAAGAAAGAATTTTTGAACATATCCTATAAACATTAACTTGTAGCCCTAGAAAAATGAAATGATTTCGGGCCTTTCATGTTTCCCAGAATATAAATAGTGGAATGTTTCGATGTAGTCCATCTTCGGTCAAGCCCCACCGCAAACACTGCTCCATAGAGGTAAATTGTCTGAACGAGATCTTGCAAAATGAGAGAATCATAAACCAAATTTTAAGAGTGGTGTTGCAATATAGAAAAATATGCAAAACATATTCATAATTGACACCACATAGAGCAAACCATCCTGGACCATGAAAACCTTGCTTGCAAAGGTTGTCCCAAGTTAAGGCTCTGTTTTTCCAAACCAGCCATATGAAAAGAATAATTTTTAGAGGGGCATTTGATTTCCAGATAGAGTGAAACCATGGCGTCGAAATAGAATCCTATGCTAGGTTCATGATGTACTTGTAATTATTTTCTACCACCACAAAACCTTTTTTGAGAGTTCTAGCCCATGAAAGTGTGTCTCCTCTTGCATTCCCGCATAGACCAACTCTTTTTAGTGATATGGTGTAATTGTTCTACTCCATTGCAACATGCTCAGATAGTCAAATATGCATAACCTCTTTCCAAGTCAGATGAATTCCATTCCATCTATTGATCACTTGATCCAGAAGGAAAATACATCTTCGATGTAATGCCACAAATGTGCCTTAAGAAGGTCGAGTGTTATTTGAAACACCCACTGTGCTATCTCACCCAATGATCAACATGTTTCCCTTACCGAATGACCATTTTATCTACTAAATGAAACAATTTTTAATCTTCTAAAAAGTCGACCAGATGTAAGATCCCTTCCTTTCCTAATCTCTCCCATTTTGATCCAATCAATGATGGGCCTTCTCATATGATATTTTTTTGTAATCATCTCCTTCTATATGCCATCACCAAACAATGTTTTCCAAAGGGATTTCATTAACAGTGACCAACCAAAAACCTAGGTGTTCAATATACCCTAGCCACCAAGTTCTTTTGGTATGGATATAGAACTCCACTTAACTAAGTGAAATTTGTGATCCCTATTGGCCCCAGACCATAAGAAACGAGCCAATGTAGATCGAATCTTAGAAATAATACGAGAAAAAAGAGAAAATAAGTGCATCCAATATATAGCCAATTGTTGTAGTACCGATTGTATCAGAGTGAATCTCCCGCCAAGTGTGAGCCAATATTGTGTCCATCATTTGAGCTTGTTATCGAATTTAGTGAGCAACCATGACCAGTCCGCCAAACGGTAGTTTGTCAGCTTCAACCTAAAGCCCAAATAGGTAAACCTTCATGTAGGGGCTTGGTACCCACCCCGAAAACACCAACAATATAGTTTATATCCATGGGGCTCCCACATGAGAATATACAAATAGACTTCTAACCATTTGAAGTAAGTCTAGAAGCCTCTCCAAAATGGTGGAAGATGTAGTGTAATGCCTCCCACTATGCCCTGGAAATCATCCCAAATGTAATAATATCATCAACAAAGAAAAGGTGAGTTAAACTAACCTCTTGAGTCATTTTCAAGCCCCTGAACGTCCCCAAAGCCTTTGCCAAGTTTATCTTCCTACTGATGCCATCCATAACAAGAATGACGAGCAGGGGTGATAAGGAGCATCCCTGCCTCAGGCCTTTGCTTGCTCGGAAAGCTTTTGTGGGATATCCATTAATAAGAACAACAAGCCATGCCTTTGTCACGCATGCCATAATCCATTCAACATTTTGAATCTCCAGCTTGATCTTCAGAAGTATAATCTCAAGGAAAGCCCAGTTGACGCAATCGTATGCCCTTTGTAGGTCGACCTTCATAACCACTGCTTCTATCTTTTTAGTTTGAATGAAATGAATGCACTCCTAGGCAATAACAATTGCATCATGGATAGACCTGTTGTGGAGAAAACCAAGTTGTTCCCTAGAAATGTGAATAGAGAGAGTCCCCTTGATCCACTCTGTAATGACCTTTGAGATGAGCTTGTATATAATATTGCATAGAGAAATCGATCTAAAATATGAGAAAGAGGAAGGGGCAGTGACTTTCGGAATAAGGGTAATGAAAGTAGACTTTATAGATCTCAAAATGAACCTCTTGTTTCGAGATTTTTCAACCATATCCAACAAATTCTGAGCTCAAGAAATGTAAGAAAATCTCAACTGTCCAGCCATCAGGGCTAGGGAATTTGTCCCTGGCAAAATATTTCAGTACCGAGAGAATTTCCTCTTTTGTGACCGGTCTAAAAAGTGCAGCATTTGATTCAATATCGAACATTTGAGGATATTCCTCTGCGCCCCAGAGTTGGTTTTTGATGAGCAACCCATCTCTGACCTTGAATAGGTTTTGAAAATAACATACCACTTCTTTCTGAATCTCTGAATTGGAATATACATAATTTCCATCTGCCCCTCTTATGCTCCATATTGTGTTGATATTATTCTGATGGCATGCATAGCAATGGAAGAATTTTGTGTTGCAATCCCCATCATGGATCCAAATGGCCTTGCTCTTTAATCTCCAAGTGTTTTCTTGAATCAAAAGAATGCACTTTTTTCTTTCTTCTAATGTCTTCAATCTTTCCAAAGTATGCGGAGTGGGTGGCGCACTTGTCAAATTCTCCCAAACTTCTCGGGTTTCCTCTATCATAGCCTTCAATTCCTTATATAAATTGGCCTTCTTCTTTCACTCCCATATGCGCACATGGATCTTCAGGTACTTTAATTTCAAAGTAATATTATCCTCATGACCATTATGTTTAGCCTGAAATACATAAAGTACTAGGTTTGACATTCTCTTGGCTTATTTAGAATTATAATATTTCGAATATAAAACATTGTATTAATATAATTATTGTTATATTGTAGGTTTAAAGATATGTGTTTTTAATTTAAAATGAATGTTGAATAGTATATATAAACCAGTAATTATGTTAAATATTTTTAATGTGAATTCATTATATGCTTTATAAGTAAATTTATTATATTCATTCCAATTTTATGTTAAGTAGGTTTGATAATGAAAAATTGTATGTTAAATATGTTCAATAATGATAATTTATTGTATTGATATTAGTTTTTTTTGTGTTAATAGGTGTGCATATTTTTAATTTAATTATTAATAATTATTAGGTGAATGGTATGGATTTAATCTCCACGGAATATTCTAAAATATTTTTAGTAGTATTCACAAATTAAAGGTCAAGATTTATTTCAAATGCACTTATGTCCTTTATGTTTTTTTAATTAAATTGATTAATTAAAAAATATTAAGAAGGGTTATAATTTTTTGGATATGTGGTATTGATAAGCCATGGTATTGTAACAAAACTTATTTACAGGTTAAAAAACTCCATGATAAAATGAAGATTAATCTCCATGTTCAAGAATCCTTACTTATTTAGAATTATAATATTTTGAATATAAAACATTGTATCAATATAATTATTGTTATATTGAAGGTTTAAAGATATAATGGGTGGCAGTAGCACGAGGGCTGTTCTTTTATCTCAAGAATCAACTGGAATACAAATATGCTTGCGGATTAGGACAACCAACCAATAATGTTGTCGAAGCCTATGTTGTCTTTCAAGGGAGTAAGCAAGTTGTGAAAATGAATTCTTAGGAAACCACTGTGATATGAGATTCCCTCCTTATCATATCAAGGATAATAAAAAATACTCTACCCCAGGATGTTTCAAGGGATTAAACAAGTTGTGAAAATGAATTCTCAAGAAATCACTGTGATAGGAGATTCCCTCCTTATCATATCAAGGATAATAAAAAATACTCTGTCGCAGAATGTAAGACTTGCTCAAATAATCACAAGAATTTTCAAGATCTTGAACCATATCCCAAGATCCCATTTCTATCATGTGTTGAGAGTAAATAACTCCAAAACTGATGAATAAGTCAATCATGGGAATTTTCTCCCAAAGGGAAGCCTTGAGTGGGATGGTCGGCTAGTATATGAGTCCCTCCCCTAACCTATCTAATGGATTTCATAAAAAGGTGGCTCCGGGATCCCCTCTCTGCATGTTCCATGGACTTCGAAGGCACATACATGTGCCTTTATTTGGAGACAACTTCTAGAAGTTTTGATGTCACTGTTAAAGGGTACGTAACAATCATGTTAAGGCAAGTTTTGTATATCATCATTCCTCATTCTCTCGAAAGGATGAACTAGTGCATTGAATCAATATTGAACATGGAGAATCCAGTTGCTATTCGTAAGGCAGGAGAGTTCGATTATTATGTGAAGAGAAATGTTAATTCCATAATTATGCAGAAGGAAGAAAGTATAGAAGGGTATGATATGGTAAAGAGGTGGTGGCTGGACATGTAATTGGCTTTGTGAGCTCAATTGTCTCAATTACTTGGATTTTGGACCTACGATTCAGAGGTAAATCCAAGTCCTTCATGTTTTACATTCAAATGTGTCTTTGCATCACTTATATTTTCAGGACCCTCCATGGAAATATGTTGTTATTCGTGCTTCTGGTTTTGTTGTGTTTGTTGTTCTAAGGCACTTCTGGGTTCCTAGTGAGAGTGGCACACACATGGCCTTCCTTAATCATGTTATTTGGCTTCTATGTATTATTGCGATCGAAATTTAGCCCTTGATAGAACTCGCTCTGAGCTCCAACTTCTCATAAAGGTTTGGAAGTATCTAGTTTGGAAAACTTTGTGCAATTCAAATTTCGGGTGCCCTCTATGAGTAGTTTCCCAGGCTCAGTGGTCTTATTGGTAAACATGGCCTATAAGGATTTATCAGTTGAAGTAAATATTTGCTCTGATAAGTGATATTAGAAGATATCTTTCTATACAAAAATTTAGCTCAATCATAACTTGGCAACTAGGAAAGATGTCAAAATCATGGAGGTTCATTTGGTAAATGGCACAAATAGGCATTTGAATCAACGACTGTGCGAAACTACTAAAGAAGACAACACCTAATATGGGGTCCAATTTCTCTTCAGCCTTTAAATGTATTGCTCTTTTTGTTTCCTAATAGATAGTTTTGGGAGATGCTACAAAAGTTGTTGTAGCCAAATAAGAAATAGAAATGTAGAAAGGAACTTTTGGTTCACAAGAATGACAAACATTTTGAACCAAGAACCATGGAGAGAGTTTCTCCTGAAACCAATGACCAGTGTCATGTAACTTTTGGGTTTAAATCTTAGCCTTTAATCATGAAATTCTCAGTTATTATTAGAAAACAAATCTCCATGGTCATGAATCATGTTACATATTTTTTAAATGTCTATATATTTAAATTATATGTTAATTCTTTATATTGTAATAATAATAATTTAATTATTATTAATATTATTTTATAATCTGGGTATTGTGAAAGGAGTTGTCTTTAGTGCGACTTTTTGGAGTTTCCGGTGGAAAAAATTGAGGTGAAACCCTGATTTGCGTTATTTAAACTAGTTTTTTTACTGTATATATGGATTCAACACCTTGAAAAACCCTTAGGGTTCTTCTATTGTGTAGAGGTTACCCATCAAGCTTGTAATTTCAATGAATTCTTCTGGGATTTTAGAGAAATTAGACGGGAAAAATCCACCAGAAAAACTTCCAAAAAGTCACACTAAAGACAACCGCATTGTGAAATGTATTATGAAAAAAATGTTTTAATGCTTAGTATGAATTGATGTATATCCACATTTACCAACTATTTAATTTATATAACTATGCTAGTGTTAAATATATTTAATAAATGAAAATTTATTAAACTTTAATTTTATTGCTAGAAGTATCATTACTACAAATAATAAAAAGAGATCATCATGCCAATTTCATCTTATGTTTTGTGATTAAAAATCATTATGTTTTAGATGTTTTCACATGGTTATAGAGTGTAAAGCGTCTCTTATTATTTATAAATATATTAATTATTTGCATTTATTTTTTAGATAATATATTTTTAATTCATATTATTTTTTTGTTTTTTAAATAATATTTAAAAATTATTAATACGTATTTTTAACATAACATCTATGTAAAATAGAAAATAATGATGATAAAGAGAAATGATTTTAAATTGGATTAAAAAATTAAAAATAATAAATACAATTTTAAAAGGTGTAGTCTAATTTATAGACGAAATAACTTTTTTTAGGGCATTTTTTCTAGTTAATTTTAACCAAAATCCAGCAGAGATTTTTAAAAACTTGAGTCTAAGTTCTTTAATCTATAGAATTGGAGTGCCCCAGGGGTTATTCAAGGAGTGAATACTTTTATGCATTCAAAAATGTATTTTAAACAACAAAAAAACACAATCTTTCTTGAAATTATATTACCAATTCATGTGAAATAGATTGTCGTTTTAAATTATTGCATCATTATCTTAGACAATGAAATTAATTTTAAGGGGAAAATGTCATATATATATATATATATATATAAAGTCATCAAAGTTTTAAAAAAATAATAATAAATATTTTTATCTTTAAAATATAGAAATATAAATAATAAGAGATGAGAAATAAGAGCATGGTAGTGTATTTTTAATCTTCATTATTAGTGCCAAAGTCATATCATTCCCTTGGATAAAGACACATAAAAGTCTTTATAGGCAATCTCTTACTAGATATCCCTTAGTTTTACTAAATACGTCTCTTTTTACCCACCCAATACATACAAACCCACCTTACCCCATTTCACCCACCTCCAATATGTATATATTGACTAGATTTTTCACAATTTTAAAACTCTCTTTATGCATGAATACAATAAGATATTGGTCAACAAGGTGACTCCCCTAGAGGCCACATACCCTCCTCTTGCATCTTACACTCCTCTCTTTGTACATGGGTGAGTATTTCCAATTGGGCATCACCCCTCTCCCATCCCTTACTCAAACTCTAAAACGTGCATATATAGTGAAAGGACATAATATTTTCATGACAAATAATCAAGTAATTTGCTGTGTATGTTGTCTTTATATGTGGGTGATTGTTTTCAGAAATATGCATATAGTGAAAGGAAACAAGATTTTCATGACAAATAATCAAGTAATGTGTTGTGTATGCTCTCATGTATGTTGGTGAGTTTTTTCATAAATATTCATATATTGAAAGGACACAAGTTTTTCATGACAAATAATAAGTATTTTGTTGTGTATTCTCTCTTTGTATGTGAGTGACTATTTTTAGAAATATGCGCAGTGAAAGGACAACATATTGTAATGCCAAATAATAAAGTGTGTATGCTCTCTTTGTATGTGGGTGAGTATTTTTAGAATGGGGCATTGACCCTCTCTCATCCCTTGCTCAAATCCTAAAATATGCATAGAGTGAAAGGGCACAAGATTTTCATGACAAATAATCAAGTATTTTGTTGTGTATGGTCTAACACTAGAAGTTGAACACTCTACCCAATGAGACTTTATCAAGCCTGAACATCCTTTGGGATAGTTTTATCCCTCACAATTAATGCCCATCCTCGACCCCTCCCCATGAGATTTGAACTTGAGACTAAAACCTAAATAAATAAATCAACTATTTTACACCTCAATTTTTTATTTTTTATTTTAATGAAAAAATATGTCCATTCAAATAATCCATGTTTTCAAAAAAAAAAAAAAACTTTATAAAAAAAATTGATCATATAGAGAAGTACATTAAAAATAATTTGAATGGTTTGATTGAACAATGTAGAACCATCATTTTTTTTTTTGACCCAAACTGAGAGAATATATTTGCATTAAAGGGTTGTGTTGGGAACACACCAAAGTGCCAAATTTACTTTAGATTAATATGGAACCCAAAAATTTAGATGCATGGAATGCATAACAGTCATGTACAATCACAAACATATAATCTAGTTTTTCCCATGAGGGGATTTAGTAGTCTAGATTTAATGTTTTACACAACTACCAATACATGCCTAGTAGAAAGAAAAAATTGCATTTCATGATTACATAAAATATTAGCCTCCAGAAGGAGGGAGATCCACATGCTCCTAAGTATTATTTCCTTTTTTATTTGCAGAGATCCTAGCATTGGAAATCATTGATTTTCCTTGTTCTGGTGATTCATTAGCCATACCTAATATTTTTTCAATACCCTCCAATTTTAGGCTCATATGCTCTATTTCATCCTCCATTTGGTAGAATTTGGCTTGCATATCTATAAAAATATCCATAGCCATTGAAAGGCTAGAGGAATGTTGATTAAGTCTAATGGTCAGTTGCAGAAATCTAATCGACACACTCCTTTCCATAATGCATCAGTTGTGAGCTTCAAACCTGCCTTCACATCCACATCTTTATCTGCTTCCTTACAAGATCTCCCACACTACCTTGCTCTTAATAGAGTACACCTGCATGGTTGGGTTATGTGGCCTCTCCTTGTAATGAGGAGGGGGCCACCATTTTAATTTTATAATCCCCTTCATAACAAAACTAAGGTATGGGTGGATAACTCTTACAGCCATTCACAAGCAATTCTCCTTTGTCAAACCTGGATGCTTCGTTTTCCACAAGGTCAATGCTTTGGTTGTTTGTCTTTAACACATGGAATATATTTTTATTCGGAATGATTTCAACCAAGGAGAAGATTCTCACGAAGATGTTTTTGAGAGGTGCATCCAAAGGAAAAAATCGAAAATATAAGTGATAGATTATATTTGTTGAATCTCCTATGATAATGAGATTGTGAATTTATAATGGCACCACTTGATGAAAGCCTTGAAATAGGGCGTAAGATTGAGCCATATTTTTTTGTAGAATGAACCAATGCCCATGCATATTTATATTCTACTTGATTCTCAGGGTGAAAAAACCCATCCCCCCCACACCTCCCTCCACTCTTTCCACCCCTAGGTTGTTCTTAGCAACCCCATCAAAACAAGGACATAATTCTTTTGCTTTGAGATCCATCTAATGAAATCTTCTCTTGATAGTCTTATTTTCCAATTCTCAATCTTGGACTTGTTGTTTCCGAGGCCAACAAAAACTTGAAGGGACTTAATCCAACATTGTTCTGCATCATTCAAGTCACGATATTCATTGCCTCTTAAATCCTTTTCCTTGAAAGTTTCAATGAGTACCAACACTTTTATTGTTGAATTTAAAAAATATGCTTTTTCATCTTGGATTATGGATTTATTTCTCACTGAACAAATTTTCCAACATATAAATTTGGGTAGAGCTTCCCAAATTCTATTGAATGTTTTCTTACCTATAAAAGAACTTTGGTGACACCTTCCCCAATTACCAAACATTTCTTGTATAGAGGTTGGCCAAGGAAATTTGTGACTTAGAGAATAGAGGACTACTTCTGAAGCACTAGTTGCAGAAAAGATGCAGCTAAGAAAGAGGTTATCGGAGGATTATTGGGCTCACAAACACAATGAACATCTAGACATACCTGCCATCCCTATTTTTCATTAGATTTTTTCTGAAGTAATTTTTTTTTTTTTTATGGGATAGGGTCCAATTGAAGATATTTACCTTTGGAAGACTATCAAATCTCTATATTTTTGTTCATAGCTTGGGCTTTGGTGGCCAACCCCTTGGAAAAAGGAGGGACTCATATCCCCTTAGAAAAAGGAGGAAGGACTTATTTCTTTTGGCATCAAAACCAAGGAGGAGGAATTGAAGCTACCCTCCATTAATCATATTTTTTGAATGCAATCAACCATCCTACATAAGTAAAATTTTATTATATTCCAACACTTTTGAAAGAAGTATCCCATGAACCCATCCAGTTTTGACACTTTTTCAGGATCAAAGGAAAGGACCATATAGTTTTTTTAATTTTGTCCTCTAAAATTGGCCTCATAAGGATTGCATTTTCCTCCTCTATGACCAATGTTGGGATATGGGATAATAAATCTTCTTTGACTACATTGGGAACCTACCCTTGTTCCATGTAAATATATTTGAAATTGTTGAAGGCTACTTCCTTAATTTTATCTATAGAAGAGATGGTTTCTCCATTTATCTCTATGGATTTGACATGATTCCCCCATCCTCTCATTTTTTCTTGTATATGATTTTTTTTTTTTTTTTTGTCTCCCTAAATTAAGCCATAAGCCTCTTGCTTCAAGTATCCATGTTTCTTTCTCTTTCTGAAGCACCTTGTGCCACTCAATAAAGTTTTTTCTTTTCCTCTGCTAACACTTCCTTTTGTTACTGTATTGTACTTCATCTCTTGGAGGATATCTTCCAGATTGTATTTGTTCTCTTCAATCCTTCTTTTCTTTGGCTTCTACTTTTCTTTTATCCATTTTATAAGATCTTCCATCACTCTTTTAATTTTTTGTTCCAAAATATATATTGGAGCACCCAATTAGACCAATCTAAATAGACAACCTTCATAAAGTATGATTCAGTGAGCTAGAAAAGGCTGAAGCGAAATGGAAGGGGGTCAAGATCCTCCTTTGGAGTAGCCGAAATCTTGATGGAACAATGATTGGATCAACTCTAAACTAAGTGAGAGACAAAGATATTAAATAATTGTTCAAGGAAGGTGGCACTCACCAAAAAAGACCGAGGCTAGCAAATATTTGGTCCCAACCTTTTATTGCTCCAATTATATTATGAAGTTTTTAGCTTTATGTCAATGAGATCCAAATTAAAGATTAGATCTTGCATATTTTCTTGAAAATAGTCTCTAAAAATGTTGCCTCTTTTTTTCTCCAAATGGTCAATAGTAATGTTGAAATCTATCCCCCCCACCACCCAAAGTACAATTAGAATTTAACAAAATCTCCTTCTAACTCATCATCAATTCCAAACACAAGATCTTGTTTATGATATCCCTGGTCACTTTTAGATATTGTAATATTTTGGCGTGCGTGTGCGCGCACACACACACACACACACATATATATGCACATGGGTTGAGTCAAAGGGACAATTGATTCCAGGGTTGAGGAGGACATTCTACTTGGAACAGATGGAAAGCAAATGGGAGAGAGATGATGCGGAATTCAGACGATTTCCCTGCAATAATTGGTAGGAAAATCGAAAAACCAACCAAGGATGACTAGGCCAAATAATAAAAAATATGACATTTGAGGGATAGATGGAGGAAGGCTAATTGGTCCAGAGGATTAGATAGGTTGGAAAAAAAATAACTGCCCTAAACAAATATTGGAAAACTGAGGAGAAGGAAATGAGAAGTTGGAATATTGTGGAGGGAAGAGGGGAGTATATGACAGGTTGGTGCTTCTCCAACGAAGAATGGGGGTTGGCCCTTACATCTTTCTTAAGGCACACGAGTGTTGAGGATAGTCAAGGTTAAGGGATCAACATAGACAAAGAGGAGGTCCAATTGCTGCAAGGATCTTGGGTCCGCTTAGGGAAACATAGGAGACACGTAGATAGAAGAGTAAATAGGTGGCTCGAACCTACTGTGCAACCTCTTTGGCATCTGGAACTCTCTAACCCAATTGATAGTATTTTGTTGGCCTTGAGTAGTCCCTTTACACCCTGGAATCTGACTTAGAGGAGGAAACTACATAAGAGGTTTGATTGCAGTTAGTCTATGGTTGGGAGGTGAGTATTGTCCCAAACTCAATTTCCCATCTGCGTGCATGACAATGTGTACAATAAGTTTCCTTGATAAATGAGTTCACCCTTATCCATTATGAATAATGGGTTGCTCATGTTGTGTGCGTGTCATTGTCATATGTAACTATGATCTATCTTGTTTGTTATGCATGTCTGGAAAGTGATTACTGGGTTAAGTAATGTGATGTTGAAATAAAAGGGTGCAGAGGTTATAATGTTATGTATGTAGCTTTTTTTATGTCCGTGAAACTGTGTATGACATCTGTTATGGATTGTGATGAAGTACATGAGTCAGAAACTAGTCTTTAGGCCTGGGCTTGCCTAGAGGGAGTATCACATTCTTGAGTTAAGAATATAGAACTCACAATGTTAGGATATAACTTAGAATATAGTTGTTTGTACCCTCTCTATTACAAGGATTATTTTGTAAAACATAGTCCAACAAAGTGGTTGTACCATCCTCTGTACACTTTTAGTTCTTCATTTGTTTAATGAAATGAGATTCTTCAAGGAACATGAATAATTTCATAATGATGTATCCCAGGCCTCACACTTTCTTTCAGTGGACATATCTATGGATCCACATTATATATAATGGTGCAATTTTTTGCAGCAGAATGGACAATATTTGACAATGTTGAGATACTTGTTGAATTGAACGGTTATCCTAGGATAGTTAGGAAAGTTACTGACAACAACTCCCTTCCAACATGGAATTTTCTTGGAAGTCTTTAAATAAAAAAATTGTCAGTCTACTGTTTGAAATCATGAGGGAATTAAATTATGATCTATCATGCAGTGGCCATTTGACATAATATTTTCCCACCTTCAAAAAATATGAGGCATCTATCCATAGTCATTCAACTATTCATGTGCTAGTGGGGCAATCATAACTTCTGCAAGACATGATAAAATAAGGCCTCCCCTATTCAGGACACATACAAGAATCAAACACCTACATCTAGACTCACTCATGGTGCTAAAGTTAACTATCAGTGTGGGATCATTCCTCGAGCATAATCGAAAAAAATGCTTAAGTCATCAGAACATTACCTCGTAAAGCCATAACTCGTCAAGCACAAATGTGCCATGGAACTCTCAACGAATCGGGCATAGTGCCTGCCTATCAGGCGCTTAGGACGAAGAAGGGCATCCGGCCAAGAAAGTAGTAATCTCTAGGTCAAATTATATTTAATTCTCATAGATTTTGGAAAACGAACTAAACTACATCTCAATCATATTATTCAAATGTAAGCCTCATTGAAATGTTGATGATCTTGGTGCGGTGTGCTTTAATTTTCGAAACACTTATCCTAACCTTCTCATTATGAGTTGTTTGGAATAATCATTGCAAAATTTGATGCCCCTACTAAGTCCAAAAGAAACCAGTGAACCACTAATTACGTGTCCATAGTTTTAATGCATTATTTTGGCCATGGTTCTGATTTTAAGTTTTTCTTTTACTACCCTCCATTACTTTTGGGTGAAGAGATATGTTGAAACTTGTTAATATCTTCATTTTACTCTAGTTTAATTTCTCCTGTGTAATGTACAAAATACGTTGCCTTGATCTCTCACGATATACTATATAATCCATGAAAAATTACTCATTTGTATTGAGTATTCACATTGTGATATTAAATTGTTCCAATTAGAATTACTATATACACTAAGGTCTAAAGTTGGCTGTTAGGCCCCTATACTACTAGTGTAACCCCTTATTGTTATTAGTACATCCCCCTTATTATATTGTTGTACCCATGTAGTCCCCATATTGTTACTATTGTGCCCCATAGAAGCCCACTATTGTTATTATTGTGCCCTTACATTATTATTGTTATGTCAGCTCTGATTATATTATGACTCCTTAGACTCCTATATATAGAAAGGAGGTCTTGTCATTTGAATCATCCAAGAATTGTTCATTGTATAATGTAAAGGAGGTTGCCCCCTCGAAGAGGCTTATTTCTAAGGCATTCATCTATCTTTTCTATCTTTTTGTGAGCTGGTTTCATAACATTTGGTATCAGAGCTTTGGATTCTAGGGTTTCGCTGCTCCAAATAGGTCATCGTGGCATTTTCACTATAACTCTTTCTTCTTTTTTTTATTTCCCGACGTTTCAGAAGCGAAAAACAAAACCCATTTGAGATGAAATTGCACTGAACCTCGGGTCTGAATTTCATAGCTTTTGGTGCTATATTTGCTGAGATATGATTTGAGGAAGTTGGTCTTTTTGCAGACTCCTGAATTACATTCCAAACAGGTGACCTGGGGAAAATCGTCATAACTTTCTCTCTGAGCATCGGATTGAAATTTTGTAAGAAGGTACAGAAAGAGGATGGACTGTAGTTTCTTGTATATATTTTTCAGAGCCAAAGGTCGAAACAATGATACGTGGCACTTCATACAAGTTTGCTGTTCTGGAAAGGTCTATAATCAGGTCATCTTGGGAGAGTGTGCATAACTCTTCCTTGGAGAATTCAATTTGGATCAGACTAGTGGCATTGGAATGAGGAAACAAAGTGCTACTGCAGGTCACAATTTCAGAACTGGAAGAACAAAAATTACAGATTTATAGTCATTTCAATATTGAGCTCCTAAAATCAAGAAAAGGCGATATGAGAAAGTTTGATGGCAAGGATCCGGTAAATTGGATACTTCAAATGGAGCAATATTTTGATCTACATGGTGTACCACTGTTACAAAAGGTATGTATTGCATCTTCATATTTAGAACCAGATCAATTTTTATGGTATAAAGGGCTTTGTTCCCATAAACAACTTGTTATGTGGTCAATTTTCACGGAGGAAATGATAGCACATTATGAGGATACAAAGAGCAACACCTTCTTTAGAGCAACACCATAACAATTGGAAAGAGTAAAAGAGCTTTGTTACATAGTGGAAAGTAAAATTATGGCAACAAGGAAGTCTACCCCTCGAAACTATAATAATGGAAGTGTTGTTTCTCCTAGCCTTCCACAACCTACAAGGGTTACACCACAACAATTGGAAGAGAAAAGAGAAAAAGGGCTTTGTTACAATTGTGATAGCAAATGCACTAAAGGTCATAAGTGTGCTGATAAGAAATTATTTTACATAGATTATGAAGAGGAAGAAGAAAAGGATTAAGAAACATCAAAAGAATAGTATATACACTAGGAACCAACCCCAGAGAAAGAAGAAATGAATTCAACCATATCTTGTAAAGCATTGGCAAGAATTACGACTCCTCAAACTCTCAAGATAGAAGGACATATCAAGAAAAAAGGTTGAAGAAGTGAAAGATCACATTGAGAAAGAAGAAATGAATCCAACAATATCTTGTAATGCATTGGCCGGAATTACCACTCCTCAAATTATCAAGATAGAAGGACATATCAAGAAGAAAAATGTTCAAGAAGTGAAAGATCACATCGAGCATCAAGAAATGAATCCGACCATATCTTGTAAAGCATTGGAAGAAATTACCACTCCTCAAACTCTCAAGATAGAAGGACATATCAAGAAGAAAAAGGTTCAAGCAGTGAAAGATCACATCGAGCATCAACAACAAGTTCTCCAACTTTTAAAGGATAATGCCACTTTGGTGCAAAATCGAATGAAACAACAGGTAGATCAACATTGTAGTGAAAAATGTTTTGATGTAGGTGATTGGGTATTTTTACTGCTACATCTCAAGCAAGCTATTTATGAGAAGGAAATGTTGGAAATACTACATGCACTTAAGAAATGGTGACCTTACCGAATGGGAAGACACTTCAAGGTAAAAATGGATCATGATAGTCTTAAATACTTTTTAGAACAAATATTATCTATAGAAGAACAGAAAAAATGGGTCACAAATATATTGGGTTATGAGTTTGACATCATCTATAGAAAAGGGAAGCAAAATTTTGTTGCAGATGCACTCTCAAGAAAGGATGAGGATGTGGAAGCATTGTTTTGTGCTATTTCTATTATCCAACCAGATTGGATAAACGAAGCAAGGGATGAATGGAAGAAGGACGAAGAAGTGTGGCCACTCATTCAAAAGTTGCAGAAGATCCCAATTCAAACAATATTGCTAGAACTTGAAGAGGAAGGAAAAATCATATTGGAACCTGGAGCAGTCACAGAAACAAGAACCCGACAACTATGAAATTGATTAATTTTAGAGTATCTCATCAAGTGGAAGAACTTAACTGTTGAAGATTCCACATGGGAGGACAAGAATATTGTACAGAAGCATCAAGAACTACTCAAGCGTTGAGGACAACACTTTTTGAAGGAGAGGGGCATGTTAGGCCCCTATACTACTAGTGTAACCCCCTATTGTTATTAGTACAACCCCCTTATTATATTGTTGTACCTATGTAGTCCCCATATTGTTACTATTGTATCCCATAGAAGCCCACTATTGTTATTATTGTGCCCTTACATTATTATTGTTATGTCAGCTCTGATTATATTATGACTCCTTAGACTCCTATATATAGAAAGGAGGTTGTCATTTGAATCATCCAAGAATTGTTCATTTGTATAATGTAAAGGAGGTTGCCCCCTCGAAGAGGCTTATTTCTAAGGCGTTCATCTATATTTTCTATCTTTTTGTGAGCCGGTTTCATAACACTGGCCCAATATTCTTACATTTATTTTAGTTATTACATTTTCTTTGTTTTGTATTCAGTTAATCTAGGTGTAATTCTTAGGCTCCTGTGGCTTATGCTTCTCGAGTACTAGTGCTCTCTTAGAACAGTTAAAAATGATTGATTTAAATACATCCTTTACCCCTCTTCCCCATATTCTAACTCTATATCTTCCCTTTTCTATAACTTTGAAATATTCACCTTGTAAGATGCTCAAAATATGAAATCTATATCATATTTTCGAGTAATGTAAACAAGCCTAATATTAAAGTTTTGGGATGGAGTTCTATAATTAGAATTGATTAGGTGTCAAAAAAATGGATTGGGACAGAAGAAACCAGATTAGAAGTTAGCTACAAATGTAAACTCTTGAGTAGTGACTTTTCCATACTTCTAGAACAATGACAGATGGTGAGAGATAGACTTCTGAAGTATACTCTTGGGAGAGTAGGTATCTAAATTGCTTGACCTGCTGCACTCCCAAACTTTTTGAAACCAAAAAACTTACAAGCTCAAATGAAGATACACATCTCAAGTTTAGACAAATGACATATTGAATCATAGTTGGCTATAAGTTAGTGGTGGAGAGTAGAATTAGAGTAATATGCCATGTGGCACCTCATGTGGTCTACATGGGTGCCACGTGGCATGACAAAGTGCTCTAGTATAGAAATCTCAGAAAACTTTGAATCGACCTAACTTTCGTTTTCAAAGCTTGAATAGGGAGAAATTTTATATCATCGGAAATGTCTTGACAAGACATATATCATGGATTGGGTATTTTTTGTGAAAACAAATCACCCCTTTATCATAAATGCACGTTGAGAGACGGGATATCATAGTAACCACCTTTGGTTAGATAAGGGGGTGTGCTATATGTGGTATAAGAGCTCTCAGGTTCAACACTTGGACCTAATGGGTTCTATCACAACAAGGATGAAGGTTAAGGGCCCAACCCTATAATCTTGAGGGATAAATTTGGTTGTGCTTTCTCCTAGATGAAGTTGAAGAGGAGCCATGGAGTCGAACGATGGTTCTTCAAAGGTGATCATTTTGATGTTTTTATTAAAATTACTTGCAGCATTATGTAACTTGACCCACGGGGATTTTGTTGGGCCAAAGGTGCATAAGGTGTTTGATTTTCATCATCTTAATTTGGGGATTCATTTTGGAACTTATGATAACTCACCAGAGCTTTTGCTACAAATATGAATCAAATATCCTTAAAGTAAAAAAACTATTCCATATACAAGGAAAAAAAATTGAAGAATCTGACATCAAGAATTTACCTCTAGCCTGCTATTAGTGCAACCAAAGTTTGCACTGTTCCATGAAACCATGTTATGTTACTTGAACACATCATGAAATCAGATGTCATCCATATAGCAAGAAGGTGAGAACTCAAACAAAATGTACGAACATATACCAAGGTTTTCTAGGGCATTTATATTAAAAGACCTCTAGTTGCAAGTGTGTTATCCTGTCAAAATAAATGCACATGACTTAGAATTAGATCTGGCACCCACTCTCAGTATACAATTATATCTTGACCTTTAAGGAATATTCCATGACGGAATTATGGAAGATTCCTATTTCCTTTAAAACTGTAATAGCTATATAGGTGAGGCCCCTGGAAGAGCTTAAAACATATCATATCACAATTTTTCCTTCAAAAGGTGCAATATTATGCAACATATGCCATTTTTAGGATTACCCACATGAGATACTTTCCTCTTATTATTTTATATTTTATATAAAGTTTATGGGAGAAGAGTATTCTTATAAACCCTTGACGTGTCACTCTTTAAGTATTCCCCATCTATGATGTTTTACACCAAACATGTGCTAAGGTTCTAGTCTAATGTCTATATCAGTGTTAGAAGATTGTAGTCCCTACGCACTACGATCATTTGACTTACCAAAGATGTAGTGTTGCTTGGACCATTGACCCTTCTATTGCTGGTATGTGTGCCTCATCCTAGTTGGTGACCACAATCTACAGGTAGATAATTTTTCTTAGTTTTGGGAAGTTGCAAAGAGAGCTTAAAAGCTAGCATTTCTAGTATTTTTGTGTATTAGCTAGAATGTGATAAATTGATATCCAAACACTGAGTATTGAATAATTCCTTCAACAGAAACAATTGTGGTAGAAATAAAAACTGCATTTATAGAAAACTCGCTCCCCCTAAAGCCAACTTTCCCTAAAATATTTTGGAAGGAGGAAAGAAATCGTACCAAGTTGACAAGGTTGTGCTTGATTGCTAATAGTAACCTTTATATTATTTACTCCTCCATCAGATGATATTAAGGTTGTACTTGTACATACCTGTAGCTGCTATTACATCTAGTTGAACCCTCTCATCTAGTTATATGATGATTCTGAATGGAAGGTAGGATGCATGCATTCTAAAGCAGGGCAATGGATTCTCCAGTCATAGAACTTCCGAATTATAGAAAAGCAAGTGATCTTTTGTTGTAGATAAAGGGGGGGGGGGGGGGTGGGTAAGTTTTGATAGGATATTCCTTTTTTTCCTTGCATCGGAAAGTGAGAAAGGAAATAGATTTTTCTTGTTGTCACACTGTTGAATACATTCTTCCTTGTATAAGCTCAAGGAATTTTGTGATGAGTCAATTGATCATAAGCATAGGTTAAATTTTCCTTGTATGCTACGATATGAGGTATAAGTTTGAAATATATGAGCAACTACACTGTTTGTGTGACTTCAAGTTCTTCGATAACTTGTCGTTGATCACCTTGAATTACATATTTATGCTCTTGTTGGTAGCAAGAGCATTTAAATAATGAAATTACAAGAGTTGTATGAGATATTGTTAGCATTACTGAAAGTAAAATAAGTAATATAAAATTATACTTTGATGATTGAATTCTTATTATTTTCTTGAATAAATATTTGCAAGCATGATATTAAAGAGAAACGTAACAATGAGAAGAGATTCTTGTTCCATAAACCTTGTCAACAATTTATAAGTAAAGAACTTGATAAAAATGTACATTGTGTTGCCTATGAGTGATGGGGTACATGAAGCAATGGCTTAAGTAAGTTGGGTTACAAAGATAACTCTTATTTAGGAATTACTAAATGGGGCTTAGAAGTATGTAACTGTTAAGTGCACTATCAAAGATCCTCACCGTTAAACATGTCCATATGTGACTTGAGTGCCCCTAGTTTACTACTGTCTATAGGTGAAATCTAGGAAAACAAAGATCTTGGATAATGTACCACTAAGTTGTGGTCAATCCACCATCATTGCAGATATTTCATTTGACATGTTACCAAGATAATTAATGTGCATTGTTCACTGTTATATGACTGGGTTAAGGTTAGATTGCAACCACGAGAATTTGTGATCTTAATTATGAGCCAAATGAAGAACAAGCAATGAACTTCTTACAGTTCATTGTCTAACAGAATGTCATTAAGACACCAATCATAGGATAGTTACATTTAAGGCGTTGAAATTCAATATATGGGGATTATGTGTTAGATTCAGTGTTGTAACAATGAGACATCAAATGTTTAGAATTTATCCAAGTTGTGTCTTACATACACATAGTCCCATCAAGCCATATCATTTTATTCCTTGCATTAAGGTAATAAAACTACCTAGGAAACCTTTAATAACAGAGCTGAAAATAATAGGTTGTATGACCTAAATACCAATTTATTCCACAAGTTATTGCAACGATCTATTAGAAGAGAAACTTAAGATCATATGTGTGCTCAAACATTGCAAGAAATGAAGAGTCAAACCAAGAAGTTGACTATCAATGTGAAGCAAGTGAATTAAAATCCCATGCACACATTTAGGGCATGAAACAACTAAAAGTATGAAGTCATTTTACAAGATATCAAAAAAAAATTATAGGTATTTTTGAATTTTGTTTCATTGAACATCACTTGTCATGTATCATTTCCATATTTAGGCTAAATATATTTGATCTATGGATGATTAATACGTTGTTGCAACTATCTATGCCAACCTTTCTGTTTGGATGGTTTTGCAGGGGATGGAGAAACCCCATGGTTTGTTTGACTAGAGGTATATGATAGAAAGTTAAGTAATTGATGAATGCTTGTTGCAGGTGTGGGTTATAGCGATTAATTGCTAACTTGAAATTGCCTATAGGTTTTGTTATGCATTCTTGTTTTATGAATGTGATGCATGCTAACTAATTCTATCAGGTTGTAGGTGCTACTATAAGAAAGCAAAATTTTGTTAAGTGTTTAAAAAATTGGTTTTAAATGGTGATTTTGAAAAAGGGGTTGATTATGATTATGATTTTATCAAGAGTCATTATTGTAGAAGAATGATGGTCTATAGTCATTTAATGAAAATATGGATGCACAAAGTACAATGAGGAAAAAACACATAGGTGGAGCAAGTCCTATGGACTCCTGTTGTGTATCAGGTGGAGCTCAATTTTTTTTTTTGGATTCTGTTATTGATTTGAGGGTGGAGGTATAAGCCCTTGGATTCCTTTATTATTTATGTATATGTGCATGTGTAAATGTGTATACGTTGTACCATGTCACATGTTTGTTTATGCTATGTGTACTGTTAGCACCTAAATATGCCTTAGGCTGAAGGAAGCCAAAAATTAGGGTAACCACAAACCACGCTCAGTCTAGTAGCTAGCCCTACCAGAGTAGGAGAGGGCTCTCTCCGAGTCACGCTCAGTGAATAGATAATCGAAAACGGTCTGAGATGACTTACAATGCAATATTTACCTTAGGCTAGTAAGTGAATAGGGATTCTGGAAACAATTTTCATGAATGACCGAGCTTCTGGGATGTTATGGGACCGACGCTCAGCAAAGAACAGAGAATTTAATACAAAGGCACAGATTATTCCGTGAGGAAAGGTAGGCGGAAAATGTAACAATTTAGTTTGAGGTACCGCGGCATGAATAGATTGCTGAAGAAAGTGAAAAGGGCATAGTGACATGAATCCTTTTCAACAGAAGAATAACACTGAACATGAAATTTTCCCACAAGCAGAGCAATAAAATTGAATTCTACCTAATCTCACTCAGAAAATTTCACTGGAAATGAACATGAATTGAATTATGAAACATAACGAAATACATATGAAAACATAAGAGACACATTTGCTACACTCACAACCACAAGAATCTCATGAAACAGAGCCGCTGCCTTTCATTAATTCTCTGTCAAAAATACACAGTGAAGAAACAAAGTTTCTTTCCCACAGTCTCCCAGAAGTTACAAGCCAACCAACCCTTTGCAAATAACTTGCATACAATATATAGAATGTGTGAGGAAGAGATAGAACGCCCAAGGGTTGGGGAGTTGCTCAAATCATTTCAAAATGGAGATGGAGAGCCAACCATTAGCTACAGGTGCAACGCTACAAACATGACATTTGGCTTGGGTGACTGTTTGCCTTCCTTTGCCACTTGGATAGAAGCCAATATGGAGAAAAAACACTTTAAATGCCGCCTTTGGTGCCAAAAAACCGAAGTGTAGATGAGCGGGCCCACTTGGAGAAGTCGCGAACCGAAATTTCGCAAAATAGAAGCAAATTGGGCAATTTTTCCTCTTTGCGCCGCGCCATTTTCTCTGTGCATCGTGCTACTTTGGGGCCTGTTTTGGGGCACTTGCAGGTGTCCAAAATGTGCCCAAGTGGGCTTGTTGGAAAGCCTGTCCTGTCTACTTTCTAACCCCACTAGAATTTTTGAATTTGGTGATCATTTGCACCTCCAAATCTTCATTCTCCCAAGACTGCTTCCTGTGTGTCAAAAAAGTCGCAGAGAGGCCATTTTTGGGTGTTTTTTGACCTTTAGGAGACCCAGATTTTGCCCAAATCTCTTGTCCAGACACTAGTAGTCGTAATTTTACATGCTGGATGCAAATTTACAAGCCATTCTTCATTTGGAGCCCTATAATTTTAGTGTCGTGCCAGTGGCGCGGCGCACAGGGAGAAAATCCCTGTTTTTTACCCAAAAAATTACCAAGTGACCAAAATTTCCCCAAATTTTTTGAAATTTGGGTTGGAGGATCTCTATGGGGTGTTATGATGGGTCAAGGAAGCCTTAGCCAAGATTCAAAACCGATCTTGCTCTTTTTCCCTTTTTTCCCTTCTTGTTGCTTTCCTCAATTTTGCCTTCAAGTTCCTTATTCGGGCCTGTGCACTCATGTTTCGCACCCTGTAACGGAAAGCCATATGTCTCAATAGAGCAAGGTCCTGGTCGGATTTGTCCAGCAGCCTCTCCAAATGCATGTTGACCCTCTCAAGGTTGGCCTCCCGATCTTCATTGATTTCTTGCTCCAAAGATGTGAGCGCAACCCTTCTTCTTTGAGCAGCTTGGCGATGCTCACGGATGTTTTGCAGCTCCATGATCATCTGTTGGTCCTCAAGCTGTTTGTTTCTCCGCTCCAGGTAGTTCATGTTCCACTTGGCCCTCTCCAAATCAAGGGATAAGGACTCAATCACTGACTGCTGCTCCTGGATGATCTCTGTAAGCTCCGCATTTGTTGGTTCTGCATCTGTCTCATCATCCTGGAGGAGAACAAACTCGGTCTCTCGCTCACCTGATGGCCCTTCCTCCTGCACTGGCTCCTTACCCTTACCCTGCTCCTGTGATGCTGATGTCGGAAGCGAGGCCCCTTCCACCCCAGGTGGAGATAACACTCGCTTTGCTACTACAAATAAGGGTCTACTGCCTCTCTGATAGGTGATGTATACTGGCATGGTGGCAGTCTCATGTCGCTCATATTGATGAGATGGGCCCCCTATCTCATGCTTTGCCTCTGAAACCACCTGTGGAGCACTGAAGAAGTCACGGGAGATGAAGTCCTCCCAAGCAATACCCTGTAATCCAAACTGATGGTCCACCAAAATCTGGATAAGGGAAAAGTGATACACACTGTTGAGCTGCTGTTGAGGGGTCTTCTGCTGCATGAAATTTCTCATCCTCTCTATGTTCCCGTAGATGAAAAATGGGAGGTTCATCATCCGCACCCTGGTAAAGTGCATGAGCAACCTGATGTAATAGGCACAAAGGTGAGAAAACCTCCCCTCGCAACTGAAGTATTTCATGATCAATTTCATGAGCGGGGCATACTCATCTTTCAAAAATCTGAATGGAAAAACTCTCGTGAGGTGGCTCAAACAGTTGTCTTTGATGTAAGGCTCATAATGATGCCTCTCTACCTTCTTCTTCTTATGCCACTGCTCTCCAATGTTTGGTATGCCTGTTGCCACTGATATGGTTTCGGGTGTCAATGTGAAAGTGACCCCAGCCAAGATAGACTGTCCTCCATGTAGGTGAAGCGCAAAAAGACGGGCCAACTCATGATGAACTCTGACATTTTCCACCCTCTGACAAAATTCAAAACATGCTAAGTGTTGGAAACACGACATAGCAAGAGGGCATGCCTGCAACTCGGTGAGGGTGTTTGGCTCATCTCTAAGATGTCTGCCACTCCGGTGATGTCTCCTTTGGGCCCTTTCTCCTGAAGTTGTGTCACTGTGGGTCTCCTCCTCATATTCTGATGAAACTTCGGATGCCATTACTGCTGTTTGTACCCTGAGTTTTATGCTGCCCTTTAATTCCAATGAAGCTGGTAGTTGCTCTGAAAATCTACCACCAAGGGGACAATAAAACAGGGAGTATTAGGAGGGAATGATGAAATGGGAATAGGGGTTAAAGGGAGAGATTTGTCAGGGATTTGGGAGTAGTTTGGGTATAGTGTTGATGGGGTAGGGTTTGAAACACCTTGGCAGCACTGTCACTGTAGCATAAACCCTAGGATCATGATTTCTTTGTGTTCTCTTTTGTTTGCTTTATAAAAATTTTTGCATTTGATTTATACTCCTCAAACCATGCTATTCCTTTCAAGTTTGATGCAAGAGTGGAGGTAGGTTTCCTACCTTTCAAATTTGGTGAGCATCCAAAATTTTTTAGGCAAATTGATTGGTTTCTGGGCTTTATATCTCTATGCACCGCACGCAATGCCCAGTGCGCCGCGCGCTCTGAGTGTGCCGCGCCAGTGGCGGATTTACACAGTGGACGGGCTCTGTGTGCGCCATGCCCAATGAGTGCACCACGCTCCTTGGTGTGTGCACCGCGCGCCCTGAAATCACCCTAAGTCACTCCTAATCGTTTGACTCTTCGACCATGCACCTTTCTTCCACAACCTTGCTTGCACAATGAGCTGGTCTTGTGGTGATTTTGAGTTGACCAAATAGTGGAGGAATAGGGAGAGGTTTTGGTAGTGATTTAGGGTAGGGTTTTAGGAAAAATGATCAAGGGGAGATGGGAAAAATTACAGGTGAGGGGAATAGATGAGTGGAGTGAAACCTTGGCACTAACAACACATTTTAACAACCCTAGCCATCATTTTCTTGGTGATTTCTTATGGTTGACCTTATGCATTTGGGTGACATTCAAACATCTCTATAAACACCATATCATTGACAAAATTTGATGAACCGATGATTTCATAAGGCCTACCTCTTGAATTGATAGCGTTCACCGAAATTTGGAGTGCTTTGGCAACGTTTTTTGGTCGCTGGTTTGTGTGCGTCGCGCGCAAATCCCAGTGCACCGCGCCTGTGTAATCCTTCAACTACGGGTTGGCTGCGTGTGCGCCGCGCCCGGTGAGTGCACCGCGCTCCTGGGTATGTGCGTCGCGCCCTCTAAAACCTGCTCCCACTCACTCAAACGCTCCAATCTCACACTCACACCTTTGCAATGTCTTCTCCAAGTCTTGTAATAGCACAATGCCTTTGATTTGGGTAAAAACAAGTATATATAGCCTTGGAAGAGATGGGTTTAATTTTTGCTTCCTTGAAAACCCATGTTTCTAATGTTCTGTTTTGCACTTTTTCACTGACTTTAAAACACACTGATTTTCACTTTCTGATTTGGATTTAAACAGGAACGCAATAAAATACAAAGATAACCATAAAGACAGATATGCAGCGGAAATAATACCTCAATTCATTACTGTAAAATACTGAAATATGCTTACAAACAGAAATGGAAATAAACCAGCTAGGGAGATGGTAGCTTATCTCTGAGAAGAGATGTGGTGGCTACATGCCTCTGAATTGTCTTACAATGAGGCTCGAAGGCCTATTTATTGTTGAGAAACAATGGAAAAACCCTTCACATTCCAAAAGCTAACCCTAGAAGATGAAACGCCAAATTGTGGGCCCCGTTTTTCGGTAAGTTGGTACATCAACTTCCCGGGGTCGCGAATTGGTCGTACTATCTCCGTTTGACGTGCATGATAGCCCGTTGGAAAGATATCTCCGAGGACTACGACTGGCGGAAGATTTCCCAAAAAACATCGTTTAGGGCCTCAAAACGGCTCCGGAAGTTTAGGACCCGACAAACTGCTAAAAATAGTAAACTGTGCGATAATTAAGGAAACTGAAAAAACTGTAAGAAGCACTAGAGGGGATCCAAGTGGAATTAGCGGGTGGCCACCAATATCCACCTGGATCACTTTCCCTTTGACATTTTGGCTTAGATGATGAAATTTTCGGCACATCTTTGTAGGGACTGTATGACAGGGCATTTGGCCACGGAAATCATGACTGTATCTAAAAAAGTCAACTAGCGATTTTTTTGGAAAATTTTCTCATTAATGACCTTGTTTGACTTTTCTTCAAAGCAGAGTTTTGAAGAAGAGTCGAAGTCTATCCATGTGACGATGAAGCTCTCTGAACCAAAGCTGTGTAAGGGCCTCCCTCTGGCCTGCATGGCTTTTTCTAGACATGTTTCAAAGACCAAATTGATGAATTCCTAGACCCAAACATAGAAAATGACTTTTGTCTTGTAAAGGACCAGACCTTGACTGTCATGGACTTTGGTGATTATTGGCAAAAGACCTGAGCTAGTAGGAGCCAGACATGAAGGGAAATGATTAGCATGACTTTCTCCATCAGATCATGGCATGCCCCTAGCGAAATGCAACTGAGTGAATGGAGCAGGACACTTAAAATTGAAATGCACAAAGAGTTTTGATCTTTGACGGAGGGCTGACCAGACTGACTCTAACATTGGCTCCAATGGGGATGGTAGCTCCTTGGAGGTTCCAAGAACAACAGATCTCTGGAGGAGCTAGACAGTGCCTTTTGTCCATTGGGCTATGGAGTCATCATTTCGATAAACAACACATGACTCTGACTTATTTATGAAACTGAAATGACCAAGAAATTGACTCAACTTGACATTGAAATAACTCAAAAACTAACTTTATAGACTGAAACCAAACTGAAATAAAAATGGTATTTACAATGACAGTGGAAGCAGCATTAATAGATCAGCAGTGATACTGCTTGAGCAGCCGACCATTGATCGGCCCTCCAGGACAATCTTCCCCGTTCATTTCCTTCAGAAGAAAGGCATTCTGACCCCTATATGCTGCAATCTTGAAAGGACCTTTCCAAAGATTTTCGAACTTTCCGTGCTTGCCTTTCTCTTCATTCCTTGCATCCCACTTCAGCACCACATCATCCAACTGAAATTTATCTGCTTTTGCTTTTCTGTCATAGATTTTCTTTATCTTCTCCTGCAACTTGGATGTGTTCTTGAAAACTTCTTCTCTTGTTTGCTGCAAGTGGATCATTTGATTCAACCTTCTCTGCATGGGATCTTCTTCATTACCGACCTCCTGAAGAAGTCTGACCACCGAGGCAGCAAGAGAGGTGGGGAATACTGTGTCAACTCCATAAACAAGCTCAAATGGTGACATACCAATGGACTTTTTCTGACTAATCCGATCTGCCCAAAGCGCATGGACCAACCTCTTATTCCAGCTCTTCTTATTTATTTCCAGCAGCTTCTTGATGATGTTGACCAATGATTTATTCGAAGATTCTGCCAATCCATTGCCTTGCGGATGATAGGCAGTTGAATGACCCAAAATTATGTGATATTTATGACAAAATTCTACCATCCTTTTCGATTTGAAAGCTGCTGCATTATCGGTGATTAATTTGTTTGGACAACCAAAGCGAGACAAGATGTTATTTTCGAGAAATGAAATGATTACCATGTCTGTAGCTTGTCTAGTGGGAGCTGCCTCGATCCATTTTGTGAAATAGTTTGTCGCTGTAAGGATCCATCTATGCTGTCCGGAAGAGGCGGGATGAATTTCCCCAATGAAATCCAACCCCCACTGCTGGAAAGGAGCGCTCACCTCAATAGGCTTAAGTGGAAAAGGTTGTAACTTCTGCTTTCCTTCGAAAATCTGACATTTATGACAACGCTTGACCATCTTATACACATCAACAAACAAAGTAGGCCAGTCGTACCCTGCTCTCAAAATCCTGTTCGCTATTGACTTCCAAAAAAGGTGACCACCACACTCTCCTCCGTGGAAATCCTCCATGACTTTCTTTGCCTCCTCTTCCACCAAACAATTTAACAAAATGCCACTGGGATCTTTCCAATACAGTACAGAAGTCAAAATACAAAACTTGGCAGCCTTCAATTTGAGTGTTCTCGCTTTATTTCTAGTCATGCCGGGCAGTGGTGATAGATTTTTCAACACATATATTATATCTGAATACCATGGGGACAAAGCAAACATTTCGGATACCTGAACGGATGATATTTTCTCATTCTCATCGGACATGGCAGCGATCAGGTTTATGTCCAAGGCATGCAAGTTTGATTCGGCCATTAGCTTCGCCAACCACTGTCCTTTGACCAGCTTTGTGGGCTTTATTTCCATATCATATTCCAGCAAGGCTGCAATCCATTTTCCTCTTCTTCCTTCCAGATCAGTCTGCACTAAAACATCCTTTATAGTAGTATTAGGAACATAGGCCACAATATGAGAATGTAGGATATATACCCAGAAATCCTTCAATGCCTTCACCAATGCCAGGGCTTGCTTCTCAATGATGTTGTACTTTAAAGCTGCATCCCTTATAGCCCTGCTGAAGAATGCAATGGGTCTTTCATGATCATCTCTCTTCTGCAATAATACCGCTGCCATAGTGTGCTCAAAAGCAAATGAAAGCAATATGAAATCCTGAGTGTAGTCCGGGCTGACTAGAACTGGAGCTGATGAAAGGGCCAATTTGACCAAGTTGAAATATTTTACAGCCTCCTCTGTCCATTTCACCTGGCTGTCCTTCTTAAGCATGTTGGTCATTTCTCTTAAGTGTTCTGCAAGATTAGGCACAAAGCGACGCAGAAAATTCATCTTACCATTGAATGATTGAATCTCTTTTTTGTTCCTAGACAGATCGATTTGCTGAATTGCTTGCACACATGCTGGGTCTATACGAATTCCATCCTTTGAAATGATGTGCCCAAGTAATTTGCCTTCCTCCATGGCGAACAAGCTTTTCTTAGGATTTAGCGATAGACCATATTTCCTGCACTTTTGAAAGACAATTTTTAGGTGATGCATGTGCTCTTCATCAGATTTGGAAAATACCATCAAATCTTCCAGGTACACCACCAAAAACACATCCTTCTCATTTGAAAAAGCCAAGTCCATTGCCCGCTGAAATGTGGCACCTGCATTCTTTAAACTGAAGGGCATTTTGGCGTAGTGAAAGGTTCCCCATGGATTGGTGAATGCTGCCTTGTCTCTATCATCGTCTTGGACAGAAATTTGGTTATGTCTGGAATAACCATCAAGCAGTGACATACGAGATGCCCCCACTACTCGCTGAAGTATATGGTACATCTTGGGCAGTGGATAGTTGTCTTTCAATGAGACTTTATTTAGATTTCTAAAATCAATGCATAGGCGGATCTCACCGGTCTTCTTGTGTACAGGCACTAAGTTAGATATCCAATCTGAAAATCTGATGGGCACAATGATACCTGACTTATACAACCTGTTTACCTCCTTTTCAATAGATGGCAACAACTTTGGATTTATCCTTTTCAACTTCTGTCTAAATAGTTTTTGATTGGGCTTGATGGGTATTGTGTGCTGAATAATATTTGTATCATAGGTCTTTAAATCAGAATAGTCCCAAGCAAACACATCTGCAAATGAAGCCATCAAACTGATGTATTTGTCCTTGATCTTTGGCGGTAATGCTTTGGACAATTTTACCAACTTTGGATTGGCAGCTGTACCGATGTTGACTTCTTCTACACCCTTCTCTGTTGGCTGCAATGTTGGCTTGCGGGCTACATCATCCTGATCAAAAAGTTCCTCTAGAGGTATCAAGCCTTTAGGAATGATGTTATTCTTCAGCTGCAATACATCCATTTCATTGATCTTCACTTCATTTGTACCATTCCCTTTGCCCTCATCGTTTTCTACATCAATTGAGGTTTCTTTGAACTTGTCTATGTTTAGCAGAAAATCCTTAATCTCCTCATCATCTTGAAACACTTGCCAATATCGCTGATTGTCTGGAATGGTTGGACGATGCTTGACATGGATTTCAAATTTATTGCTGGAGTTCATGGGGATCTTCAAACTGCTTGCTGCCTTGGCAAGAGCATCAACAATACTATTTTGTATACGAGGCACACATGTCAAAGTGTATTATGAAAATAACTTCAATATGTCTAAAACTGCATTACGATAGGCCCGCATCCTAGGATGTTTTGCTTGATACTCACCTTTGACCTGTTTTATTACCAACTCGGAGTCACCATATACCAAAATCCTTTTTGCATTCAGCTTTCTAAGAATCTTTAGGCCAGCAATCAGAGCTTCATACTCAGCTTCATTGTTTGAACACTCAAAGGCCAGCTTGTAAGAGAAAACCCTCATGCTGCTAGGCTCTTTGTTTGGGGCGGAGAAAGGACTACGTACCCAAATTCCAATTCCAGCGCCATCATTTCCTACTGCTCCATCGAAATCCATGGTCCACAAGCCTTCTTCCTCCTCTTGTAAGTGTTGGAAATCTATTTGCCGTGCCTTGTCTACTTGCTGTCCATTACTTTCAGTTGATTGCCCAACATTTTCCTGCTTCTCTTGTCTTTCTTTCTTCAAAATTTCTCTGAAATTTTCTGTTATTTCCGGAATTTCCTCTGCTTCTACTATCTGACTATCTATATCATTTAAACTATCTGAAAACAAAACAAAAGACTCTAAATCTGTATGTACATAGTTAATAGGATGATTTATAGGTTTCTCCTTGTTGGTGATCATATATTTCATCTTTTGTTCCCGATATAACTTCCTCATTTGTCTAAACACCGGGATTGTTGCATAGGAGAAATCCAGCTGTAGTGTCCCTTTCAATTTCGCTACCCAAGACCTAAAAAGAAGCATGCCAAACCTTGGAGGAATATCTACTACCACCAGATCCATCAATACATTTTTCATAGGAAGCTGATCCAAACTCACAACTAAGTCTTTGATGAGTCCTATACATCTTACTCTGTTGGAATCGAATGAATAGAGATCATGATATTGCCGGGTGATGTCCAGACCAAGCTTATCCATGATAGCCTTGGGCATGAGATTGTGAGAAGCTCCGGAATCGAACATGGCATTGTGTAAAACAAAATCATGCAATCGTAAACTGATATAGAAGGGTGGCACATTGCTATCAGGAGACTCACCATTCGATGCTGGTCCAAAAATCATTTTAGGCTGATCATCTTCTACATTTACCATGTCGAACATTGGGTCCAAATTCAACATTTTAGAAATCTGTCCTCTGCTGTTCTTCATTATTTTAGTTAAGGGGATGGATACCTTTAACTTAGAAATCTCATTCTCTAAGCTAAAAGCGGCAGTCTTTTCTACCTCTTGAGTTCGCTGATCTCTCTTTCGTATTCTATATTGTGGCTGCTGCTGGCCACGAAAGTT
This sequence comes from Pinus tabuliformis, assembly GCA_031772625.1. Lineage (NCBI taxonomy): Eukaryota > Viridiplantae > Streptophyta > Pinopsida > Pinales > Pinaceae > Pinus > Pinus tabuliformis. Next base: position 603,619,769 of record CM062818.1, read on the forward strand.
AGGATTCCTAACTTATGGCTCTGGCTTGTCAAGCTTTACCCTTTCAAGCATCTGCTCTACCTTTTTGAGAAGTTGATTCATTGAAGAAGATTCTTCTTTCACAGTGGTTTTCTTCTCTGCTTTCGCTCTAGCTCTTTTGGACAGCAGATTTGCTTCAACGCTGACCGCGATTTTCTGCATGTCTTCCATTGTGGCCGGTTCTCTCTCTCTTAATTGGTATGCCATGTCAGCATCAAAACCATCTGGAAACTTCATCATTTCTAGTCCCACAGGTGGCTTTAGATGATCTGGAATTTCGTTATAGACTGCATTAAATCTAACACAAAAGTATTGGACCAACTCACCAGCGTTCCGTTTGATTTGTTCATATTCGGCCAGAATTTGAAGGGGATTCTTTTTCACTTCCCACCAGTTCAAAAATTGTCTTTGTAGTTTAGCCAAGATAGTGATACTTGCTGCCGGTAAACCTCTGAACCATTTCCTCAAATCACCTGCAAATGTCTATACAAAGAGCCTCATTGCCACGTTCTCTACATCAATCTCATGAAGTTCATAGAAGTCTGCCATTTTGTCTACATGTTGCTGAGCAATAATGCTGTTAGGAGTGCCATCAAAAAACGGGATTTTACTTTGATAATCCGTTGGCATATCATCTAGAACTTGGGGTAGAACAAGGGGTGCAAAACGGGCAACCATCATTCTCGGTGGATTTGGCCTTGGAGGTGTAGGAGGAGTGTGCACAGTTTGCAAGGGGCTTGCAATTGGAGTTTGGGGCTGTATTGCAATGTAATTATCAATTAACCTATTAGCTCTTTCTGTTTCGAGGTCTACAAGAAATTGCGGATTGGGGACAGTATAATCAACAGCCCTTTCGGATTTAGACTCAAACAATGATATCTCAAATCGTTCGTCAAACTCAAGCTCTTCAAGATACTCAAAAATGTCGGGACATGAATGGGATTTGAACATGGGAGTTATGGTGCTTTCTTGACGAAGGAGTCTTGGGATCAAATTGGGGTTTTCGTAAATATGAGGAGGATCCGGGTCTGGATTGGCTCTAGTATATCGTCTCAAAGCCAGCGTGCTATTGAGAAAAATCACAGGACACAACCAACTTACTCAGCCTTTCCAATCCTAAGCTCATCATCCGGAAGCTTAGAATTATTATGAAACAAGGGGATTTGATTTCAGTTTCGTTCCCCAGTGGAGTCGCCACTATGTTAGCACCTAAATCTGCCTTAGGCTGAAGGAAGGCAAAAATTAGGGTAACCACAAACCACGCTCAGTTTGGTAGCTAGCCCTACCAGAGCAGGAGAGGGCTCTCTCCGAGTCACGCTCAGTGAATAGATAATCGAAAACGGTTTGAGATGACTTACAATGCAATATTTACCTTAGGCTAGTAAGTGAATAGGGATTCTAGAAACAATTTTCACGAATGACCGAGCTTCTGGCATGTTATGGGACCGGCGCTCAGTGTTAGTGTCAGTATTTGCAGCCTTCCTCCAGTGATCAAACATGCTCTTACACAAGTGATTTTAAGGTGTCAAGGTCAAATTTTATCATTTCAGTGAGTCTTCAAGTAAAATTTGGTCACTAGGCATTAGGTCTAGGGTGTGATTTTACCCTTGTCAAAGTTGTCCAAATGATGTTCCATGTCACCATTCAGCTGAGTCTACCATCATTCAGAGGGTTTTCATCATCATGTCAAGTTCCATTGGGTCATTTCACACCTTGTTCGTGCTTCAGTTGCGCCTAGGCAAGGTTCATTTCCCTCTCCTAGGGTTTTGAAGCTAATTTCTCTTGGATGGTCAAATCATCAGAAAATCTTGTATCCTGATGTTCATACACCTTCCCATATCCTTAAAATACCTTATCAAACACTTCCCATCACTGAGATCCCCAAATTCCTCATTTTCGCACAAACCCTAGTTTCTTACTACAACCTGGCAATTTTCTATGGTTGGGCCTGTGTTTTGCCTTTTTGGACCCCTTCCCCTCACTGAATTTCTGAGATTCCACTTTCCCCTACTTACTAACATCCCTCCATACTTCTCAAAATTTCCTTAAGAATTTAGAAGCTCCATATCCCCTTCATTTCGCTTCATTTTGGCAAATCCCTTGTCCCACACATCGGGATATGTTTCACTCAAATGATGTTTTTGAGCAATCAAAGATGAATTTGGGAAAACTGAGAGAGGTTTTTGTTCATAACAGAACAAGAAAGAAAAACCTCCTTCACTTTTTACACAGGTGTTATGGTTTTGAGGAAATGTCAAAAATACAGTTGCCTTGGGAGAATTGATGCACCTCTGGAGCGACCTCAGGAAAATCAAGTTTTCTCTTAGCTCGGTTGGAAAAATGACTTTTTTAATGATTCAAATGATAACTAGAGACAATTAGCTTTCAAATGAGCTATCATGAGCTCAATTTGGAGTTGAGGAAGACATTCAAAAGTTGACTGTAACAGCACTCTACCTTTAGGCAGCCTCATTTGGCACAGTTCGACCAGTCTTGGGAGATTTGATTTTTGACAGGGCAAATGAACTTCAAATTGAAACATTATAGTTGGGATGGAAATTAGATATGACGTGCTTTCCAATGAGCTATCACGAGCTTAATTTGAGATTGAGGAAGGCATTCAAAAGTTGAACGCAACAGCACTCTGCCTTGAGGCAGCCTCATTTGGCACAGTTCGACCAGTCTTGGGAGATTTGATTTTTGATAGAGAAAATGAACTCAAAATCGAAAAATTTGGGTTGGGTTGGAAAGTAGACTTAAATTAATTTCCAACAAGCTATCCTGCACTTAATTTGGACATCGGGAAGGCCTCCAAAGGTCACCTGGAAAAGAGCGCGACGCACAAGAGGAGGAGCGCGGTAGTTTTATAAATATTTTCACTCCATATGGTCAGTTATACAAGTGGCAAAGGAAGGCAAAGGGTCACCCAAGCCATGTGTCATGTTTTTGGTGCTGCACCTGTAGCTGATGCTTGACTCTCCACCTTCATTTTGTGACCCTTGGGCGTTCTATCTCTTCATGGAACATTCTATATATTGTATGCAAACAATTTGCAAAGCAATTTTTTTTGGTTGGTTGGCTTGTAACTTCTGGGAGACTGTGGGAAAGAAACTTTGTTTCTGCATTGTATATTTTTACAGAGAATTAATGAAACGCAGCGGCTCTGTTTCATGAGATTCCTGTGGTTGTGAGTGTAGCAAGTGTGTCTCTTATGTTTCATATGTATCTTGTTATGTTCCATATTTCATTTCATATTCATTTCCGGTGAAATTTTTCGAATGAGATTAGGTAGAATTCAATTTTATTGCTCTACCTGTGGGAAAATTGCATGTACAATGTTAATTCTTCTGTTGAAAAGGATTCATGTTGTCCATGCCCTTTTCACCTTCTTAATCAATCTCTCCATTCTACCATATCTTAAAACTAAAATTGCTATGCTTTCCGCCTACCTTGCCTCACGAAATAATCTGTGCCTTTATGTTAAGTTCTCTGTTCATTGAGGTCCAGTGGTCCCATAACATCCCAGAAACATAGTCATTCATAAAAATCCCTCCTTATGTTCATTTTCACTTACTAGCCTAAGATAAATTGTTCGTTGGAAAGTCATCTCAGTCCTTTTCGTTCATCTATTCACTGAGTGTGACTCGGAGAGAGCCCTCTCCTGTTCTGGTAGGGCTAGCTACCAGACTGAGCGTGGTTTGTGGTTACCCTGAATTTTGCCTTCTTTCAGCCTGAGGCGGATTTAGGTGCTAACATAGTGGCGACTCCGCCAGGGACGAAAATGGTTTGCTTGTAGATTGTCTTGCCCCAGGACATATCTCAAGTTCAGATCTGATGTTGATGGTGAACAACGATCAGACATAAGAAGATGGCTGAAATCATTCACCTGGCGACTCCTTTCACTGAAGAATCCAGCAATCGGTGCTTCATGGTGACTCCACTGCAGAGGGATCAGTAGCTTTGAGATTTTTTAAAATGGAGCGGCTTGCAAGAAGATACGCTCCCATGAGCCGAGATCACATCCCAGGCTTCCCAAATAAAATTCCGAAGGTAGATTGGTCAAGGAATCTGCCTACGTTTAAAGATGATGGTAAGAAGGACACTGCTTTACATCTAGTTCGATTTCACATGCATATTCGCAAGTTGAAGGTTGATTTTCCTGAAGATTGCTTAATGAAGATATTCATGGCCACTCTTGAAGGTGAAGCCCAATCTTGGTATGAAAATTTGCCCGCTGCTTGTATTTACTGTCTAAAGGATTTTCATGCCCTGTTCATTGAAAGATATAAAGACTCTTATCCATCATTGAATCTAGTTCATGATTGTTGCAAGCATGCTTATGGTTTTATTGAGAGCCTTGAAAAATATTATGAGGATGATAATTTTGTGGATGATGAAATCATGGAAGCCCTGTATGAAAATCCCTTTCAGCAGTGTAAAGACGATCAGGAAACTTTGCAGAAGAATCAAGATCTTTGTACGGTGGAAAATGAAGGAATTTTGCATCTTGACAGTCAACATGAATTACATGAAATAGATCATCAGGTTGGAGAGTTCCATATGGCTGAAAGTGATGAAAGAAAAAGTGTCGTTTCAGATTGGTCCATAGAAGAAGACAAAGTTTTGGGTCCAAATGTTCTCATGTCATCAGAACAAAGCCTTCATGAAGAGGTAATCCAATCAGTTCATAAACAACAAGATGAGATCTGCAGTCAAGTAAGTGAAAAGCTTTCTCTGGATGAATTTATGGTAGATGATAAAAATGTTAATGTTGGGTTTCAAGAATCATCCGAAGTTTCTTTTCTCATGATTGATGAATGTGATGAATGTAATGAGAATCTGGCTGTCATATCATGTCAAGATGATCAGAAATGTATTCAGACTATAGCCGACCAGACCATTATGGATTCCATTTCAGATTCTTCCTCATATGTTTCATGTTTTGAAGTGTTCTTTGAAGGGGAAATCCACTCATCTGCTTGTTCAGAAATTTTTGAGGACCAGGAACATACTTTTTCTGAAGTACATTATGAAGGAAGATCAGAATCAAAAGAAAAAGACATCTTGTTTCTTCAGCAGGAGGTAAATCTTCATGTTTTTCATGATCCAATGGCAAATTTGTTGCGGACAGCAGTGAAGGTGATTATTGCAGTATTCAGTGATGAAGGAGATCATGGCCAATTATGTTTTTGGATGCCCAGTTACCAATATCAATTGTTGACCAGAAGATCTGATCAGAAGAATCAGTCAAGAAGCCATCTTCTTGATTGGTTACATTGGCAGTTTGATATAGTTTGATGATATATAGTCTTGTAAGAAATAAAGGTGGTCATGCTCTACCACCAAGCTTTAAGTTTTAAGTTCAGAGTCAAGTTTTTTTTAGTCATGTCAGTTTGCATTGAGTCAGTTTCAGTCAAGTTTCAGTCAATAAATTGAGTCATGTTGGTTTGTCGGAATAATGGACTCCATAGCCCAATGGACAAAAGGCACTGTCTAGCTCTTCCAGAGATCTGTTGTTCTTGGCACCTCCAAGGAGCTACCATCCCCCATTGGAGCCAATGTTAGTGTCAGTATTTGTAGCCTTCCTCCAGTGATCAAACATGCTCTTACACAAGTGATTTTAAGGTGTCAAGGTCAAATTTTATCATTTCAGTGAGTCTTCAAGTAAAATTTGGTCACTAGGCATTAGGTCTAGGGTGTGATTTTACCCTTGTCAAAGTTGTCCAAATGATGTTCCATGTCACCATTCAGCTGAGTCTACCATCATTCAGAGGGTTGTCATCATCATGTCAAGTTCCATTGGGTCATTTCACACCTTGTTCGTGCTTCAGTTGCGCCTAGGCAAGGTTCATTTCCCTCTCCTAGGGTTTTGAAGCTAATTTCTCTTGGATGGTCAAATCATTGGAAAAGCTTGTATCCTGATGTTCATACACCTTCCCCTATCCTTAAAATACCTTATCAAACACTTCCCATCACTGAGATCCCCCAAATTTCTTATTTTCGCACAAACCCTAGTTTCTTGCTACAACCTGGCAATTTTCTATGGTTGGGCCTGTGTTTTGCCTTTTTGGACCCCTTCCCCTCACTCAATTTCTGAGATTCCACTTTCCCCTACTTCCTAAAATCCCTCCATACTTCCCAAAATTTCCTCAAGAATTTAGAAGCTCCCTATCCCCTTCATTTCGCTTCATTTCGGCAAATCCCTTGTCCCACACATCGGGATATGTTTCACTCAAATGATGTTTCTGAGCAATAAAAGATGAATTTTGGAAAAATGAGAGAGGTTTTTGTTCATAATAGACCAAGGAAGAAAAACCTCCTTCAATTTGTACACAGGTGTTATGGTTTTGAGGAAATGTCAAAAATACAGTTGCCTTGGGAGAATTGATGCACCTCCGGAGCGACCTCAGGAAAATCAAGTTTTCTCATAGCTCGGTTGGAAAAATGACTTTCTTGATAATCAAAATGATAACTAGAGACAAGTATATTTCCAATGAGCTATCATGAGCTCAATTTGGAGTTGAGGAAGGCATTCAAAAGTTGACTGTAACAGCACTCTGCCTTTAGGCAACCTCATTTGGCATAGTTCGACCAGTCTTGGGAGATTTGATTTTTGACAGGGCAAATGAACTCCAAATTGCAAAATTCTAGTTGGGATGGAAAGTAGATAGGACAGGATTTCCAATGAGCTATCACGAGCTTAATTTGAGATTGAGGAAGACATTCAAAAGTTGACTGCAACAGCACTCTTCCTTGAGGCAGCCTCATTTGGCACAGTTCGACCAGTCTTGGGAGATTTGATTTTTGACAGAGAAAATGAACTCAAAATTGAAAAATTCCGATTGGGATGGATAGTAGACTCAAAGAAATTTCCAACAAGCTATCATGCGTTCAATTTGGACATCGGGAAGGCCTCCAAAAGTCACTTGGAAAAGAGCATGACGCACAGGAGGAGGAGCGCGGTGGTTTTATAAATATTTTCACTCCATATGGTCAGTTATACAAGTGGCAAAGGAAGGCAAAGGGTCACCCAAGCCATGTGTCATGTTTTTGGTGCTGCACCTGTAGCTGATGCTTGGCTCTCCACCTTCATTTTGTGACCCTTGGGCGTTCTATCTCTTCATGGCACATTCTATATATTGTATGCAAACCATTTGCAAAGCAATTTTTTTTGGTTGGTTGGCTTGTAACTTCTGGGAGACTGTGGGAAAGAAACTTTGTTTCTGCATTGTATATTTTTACAGAGAATTAATGAAAGGCAGCGGCTCTGTTTCATGAGATTCCTGTGGTTGTGAGTGTAGCAAGTGTGTCTCTTATGTTTCATATGTATCTTGTTATGTTCCATATTTCATTTCATATTCATTTCTGGTGAAATTTTTCGAATGAGATTAGGTAGAATTCAATTTTATTGCTCTACCTGTGGGAAAATTTCATGTACAGTGTTCATTCTTCTGTTGAAAAGGATTCATGTTGTCCATGCCCTTTTCACCTTCTTAATCAATCTCTCCATTCCGCCATATCTTAAAACTAAAATTGCTATGCTTTCCGCCTACCTTTCCTCACGAAATAATCTGTGCCTTTATGTTAAGTTCTCTGTTCATTGAGGTCCAGTGGTCCCATAACATCCGAGAAACATAGTCATTCATAAAAATCCCTCCTTATGTTCATTTTCACTTACTAGCCTAATATAAATTGTTCGTTGGGAAGTCATCTCAGTCCTTTTCGTTCATCTATTCACTGAGTGTGACTCGGAGAGAGCCCTCTCCCGTTCTGGTAGGCTACCAGACTGAGCGTGGTTTGTGGTTACCCTGAATTTTGCCTTCTTTCAGCCTGAGGCGGATTTAGGTGCTAACACTCAGCAAAGAACAGAGAATTTAATACAAAGGCACAAATTATTTCGTGAGGCAAGGTAGGTAGAAAATGTAACAATTTAAATTGAGGTACCGCGGCATGAGTAGATTGCAGAGCAATAGAATTGGATTCTACCTAATCTCACTCAGAAAATTTCACTGGAAATGAACATGAATTGAATTATGAAACATAACGAAATACATATGAAAACATAAGAGACACATTTGCTACACTCACAACCACAAGAATCTCATGAAACAGAGCCGCTGCCTTTCATTAATTATCTGTCAAAAATACACATTGAAGAAACAAAGTTTCTTTCCCACAGTCTCCCAGAAATTACAAGCCAACCAACCCTTTGCAGATAACTTGCATACAATATATAGAATGTGTGAGGAAGAGATAGAACGCCCAAGGGTTGGGGAGTTACTCGAATCATTGCAAAATGGAGATGGAGAGCCAACCATCAGCTACAAGTGCAGCGCTACAAACATGACATTTGGCTTGGGTGACCGTTTGCCTTCCTTCACCACTTGGATAGAAGCCAATCTGGAGAAAAAACACTTTAAATGCCGCCTTTGGTGCCAAAAAACCGAAGTGTAGATGAGTGGGCCCACTTGGAGAAGTCGCGAACCGAAATTTCGCGAAACGGAAGCAAATTGGGCAATTTTTCCTCTGTGCGCCGCGCCATTTTCTCTGTGCGTCGCGCTACTTTGGGGCCTATTTTGGGGCACTTGCAGGTGTCCAAAATGTGCCCAAGTGGGCTTGTTGGAAAGCCTGTCCTGTCTACTTTCTAACCCCACTAGAATTTTTGAATTTGGTGCTCATTTGCCCCTCCAAATCTTCATTCTCCCAAGATTGCTTCTTGTGTGTCAAAAAAGTGGCAGAGAGGCCATTTTTGGGTGTTTTTTGACCTTTAGGAGACCCAGATTTTGCCCAAATCTCTTGCCCGGACACCAGTAGTCATAATTTTCCATGCCGAATCCAAATATGCAAGCTATTCCTCATTTGGAGCCCTAGAATTTTAGCACAGGGAGAAAATCCCTGTTTTTTACCCAAAAAATTACCAAGTGACCAAAATTCCCAAATTTTTTGAAATTTAGGCTGGAGGATCTCTATGGGGTGTTATGATGGGCCAAGGAAGCCTCAACCAAGATTCAAATCTGATCTTTCTCTTTTTCCCTTTTTTCCCTTCTTGTTGCTTTCCTCAATTTTGCCTTCAAGTTCCTTATCCAGGCCTGTGCACTCATGTTTGGCACCCTGTAACGGAAAGCCATATGTCTCAATAGAACAAGGTCTTGGTCGGCTTTTTACAGCAGCCTCTCCAAATGCATGTTGACTCTCTGAAGGTTGGCCTCCCGATCCTCATTGATTGCTTGCTCCAAAGATGTGAGCGCAACCCTTCTTCTTTGAGCAGCTTGGCGATGCTCACGGATGTTTTGCAGCTCCATGATCATCTGTTGGTCCTCAAGCTGTTTGTTTCTCCACTCCAGGTAGTTCATGTTCCACTTGGCCCTCTCCAAATCAAGGGATAAGGACTCAATCACTGACTGCTGCTCCTGGATGATCTCTGTAAGCTCAGTATTTGTTGGTTCTGCATATGTCTCATCATCCTGGAGGAGAACAAACTTGGTCTCTCGCTCACTTGATGGCCCTTCCTCCTACACTGGCTCCTTACCCTTACCCTGCTCCTGTGATGCTGATGTCAGAAGCGAGGCCCCTTCCACCTCGGGTGGAGATAACACTCGCTTTGCTGCTACAAATAAGGGTCTACTGCCTTTCTGATAGGTGATGTATACTGGCATGGTGGCAGTCTCATGTTGCTCATACTGATGAGATGGGCCCCCTATCTCATGCTCTGCCTCTGAAACCACCTGTGGAGCGCTGAAGAAGTCACGGGAGATGAAGTCCTCCCAAGCAATACCCTACAATCCCAACTGATGGTCCACCAAAATCCGGATAAGGGCAAAGTGATACACACTGTTGAGTTGTTGTCGAGGGGTCTTGTGCTGCATGAAATTTCTCATCCTCTCTATGTTCCCGTAGATGAAAAATGGGAGGTTCATCATCCGCACCCTGGTAAAGTGCATGAGCAACCTGATGTGATAGGCATAAAGGCGAGAAAACCTCCCCTCGCAACTGAAGTATTTCATGATCAATTTCATGAGCGGGGCATACTCATCTTTCAAAAATATAAATGGAAAAAATCTCGTGAGGTGGCTCAAACAGCTGTCTTTGATGTAAGGCTCATAATGATGCCTCTCTACCTTCTTCTTCTTCTTATGCCACTGCTCTCCAATGTTTGGTATGCCTGTTGCCACTGATATGTTTTCAGGTGTCAATGTGAAAGTGATCCCAGCCAAGATAGACTGTCCTCCATGTAGGTGAAGCGCAAAAAGATGGGCCAACTCATGATGAACTCTGACATTTGCCACCCACTGACAAAATTCAAAACATGCTAAGTGTTGGAAACACGACATAGAAAGAGGGCATGCCTGCAACTCGGTGAGGGTGTTTGGCTAATCTCTAAGATGTCTGCCACTCCGGTGATGTCTCCTTTGGGCCCTTTCTCCTGAAGCTGTGTCACTATTGGTCTCCTCCTCATATTCTGATGAAACTTCGGATGCCATTACTGCTGTTTGTACCCTGAGTTTTATGCTGCCCTTTAATTCCAATGAAGCTGGTAGTTGCTCTGAAAATCTGCCACCAAGGGGACAATAAAACAGGGAGTATTAGGAGGGGAATGATGAAATGGGAATAGGGGTTAAAGGGAGAGATTTGTCAGGGATTTGGGAGTAGTTTGGGTGTAGTGTTGATGGGGTAGGGTTTGAAACACCTTGGCAGCACTGTCACTATAGCATAAACCCTAGGATCATGATTTCTTTGTGTTCTCTTTTGTTTGCTTTATAAAATTTTTTGCATTTGATTTATACTCCTAAAACCATGCTATTCCTTTCAAGTTTGATGCAAGAGTGGAGGTAGGTTGCCTACCTTTCAAATTTGGTGAGCATCCAAAATTTTTTAGGCAAATTGATTGGTTTCTGGGCTTTATATCTCTGTGCGTTGCGCGCTCTGAGTGCGCTACGCCAGTGGCGGATTTACACAGTGGACGGGCTCTGTGTGCGCCACGCCCAATGAGTGCGCCACACTCCTTGGTGTGTGCGCCGCGCGCCTTGAAATCACCCTAAGTCACTCCTAATCGTTTGACTCTTCGACTCTTCGACCATGCACCTTTCTTCCACAACCTTGCTTGCACAATGAGCTGGTCTTATGGTGATTTTGAGTTGACCAAATAGTGGAGGAATAGGGAGAGGGTTTGGTAGTGATTTAGGGTGGGGTTTTAGGAAAAATGATCAAGGGGAGATGGGAAAAATGATAGGTGAGTGGAGTGAAACCTTGGCACTAACAACACATTTTAACAACCCTATCCATCATTTTCTTGGTGATTTCTTATGGTCGACCTTATGCATTTGGGTGACATTCAAACATCTCTATAAACACCATATCATTGACAAATTTTTATGAACCGGTGATGTCATAAGGCCTACCTCTTGAATTGACAGCGTTCACCGAAATTTGGAGTGCTTTGGCAACGTTTTTTGGTCGCTGGTATGTGTACGTCACGCGCAAATCCCAGTGTGCCGCGCGCTGGGTATGCGTCGCGCCTGTGTAATCCTTCAACTGCGGGCTGGCTGCGTGTGCGCCGCGCCTGGTGAGTGCGCCACGCTCCTGGGTATGTGCGTCGCGCCCTCTAAAACCTGCTCCCACTCATTCAAACGCTCCAATCTCACACTCACACCTTTGTAATGTCTTCTCCAAGTCTTGTAATAGCACGATGCCTTTGATTTGGGTAAAAAAAAGTATATATAGCCTTGGAAGAGATGGGTTTAATTTTTGCTTCCTTGAAAACCCATGTTTCTAATGTTCTGTTTTGCACTTTTTCACTGACTTTAAAACACACTGATTTTCACTTTCCCTTTGACATTTTGGCTCAGATGATGAAATTTTCGGCACATCTTTGCAGGGACTGTATGACAGGGCATTTGGCCACGGAAATCATGGTTGTATCTGAAAAATTCAACTGGCGATTTTTTTGGAAAATTTTGTCATAAATGACCTTGTTTGACTTTTCTTCAAAACATAGTTTTGAAGAAGAGTCGAAGTCTATCCATGTGACGATGAAGCTCTCTGAACCACAGCTGTGTAAGGGCCTCCCTCTGGCCTGCATGGCTTTTTCTGGACATGTTTCAAAGACCAAATTGATGAATTCCTAGACCCAAACATAGAAAATGACTTTTGTCCTGTAAAGGACCAGACCTTGACCGTCATGGACTTTGGTGATTATTGGCAAAAGACCTGAGCCAGCAGGAGCCAGACATGAAGGGAAATGATTAGCATGACTTTCTCCGTCAGATCATGGCATGCCCCTAGCGAAATGCAGCTGAGTGAATGGAGTGGGACACCTAAAATTGAAATGTACAGAATTTTGATCTCTGACGGAGGGCTGACCAGACCGACTCTAACATGTACATGGCATCATGTTATCTGTATGTGGTATGGTGCCACATGTATATGAATATGTGTCTATTAATTGTTTGGGACAGACAAGTATGTGATTGTTTGGGCATGTGTGCTATGTATTGTTTCTAGGTGGAGGCGAGATAGCCTTTGGATTCCTAATGATAATAACTTCTGTTGACAAAAGACTACCTGGTTTGGTAGTGCCCATAGTCATGAATGGGCTTATATATAATCATCATTGGGTGGAGCTGTAAACCTTTAGATTCCCTTGATGATTTAGGGTGGAGGTGAGCCTCTAGATTCCCTTATTGCATTGGAAACTATTCTAGCATGATTGTGGGTTGGTATCTTGGTAGTTAGCCTAGAGGGTCCCTGGAGCCCTGGAGCAACATGTGTTGAGTTGGTACCTTGAAAAATAGTCTAGAGGGTACCTAGAGCCTTGGAGCAACCACTTTGGGTTGACACTTTAGAGCCTTGGGTTGTGTAGGACATGTTATTGCTTGGGTTATTGCTAGGATAGGAAATTGACTCCATGTGTGCGAGGAAAGAGAAAGGCATCAAATCAAGATAAATATCAATGCTTTATTGATCTTCTGAATCTTTAAATTATGAGCATGATTTATGACAACTTGAATTTTTGGGCTAACCGAATGATATGTTTGATTTATAAGCTAACCTAGCTTTACTGTAGGAATTATGGAAAATTCCAACTTCACTGTAAGTATAAACTACTAATAAGGTATAAATTTCATTCATTGCATTTTTCTTTATGGTGAGTCTCATGAAATGTGTGTGCCTATGATGCATAAAAAGACACGATACTACATAGTTCGAATGAACAAGGCTGACTACAAGATGGAATAACATCAATGTGCAAAAGCCAAAGGTTTCGAGAATAGGTCCATTGTGGGACACTAGCACCAATGGTGCCAACTGATTTCCATCAAGCATGCTATAACTGATATGATAATTTTGAGGCAGTGATATGCCTTAGTTTTGAGTCCCCTTCGATGCAAGGATGCCTTACCAAGAATGGATCTCCCAAGGGATTGGGAAGCATAAAAGGGGATGCCTAAACTTGAAAGGTGAGTGATTGCACAAAAAGGGGGTGACCGGATTACCCAAGGGAATCAGAAGCACAGTGGAGGTATGCCCAAAAACAATGAGCTAGGAATTTTTCACTGAAGGAATGAGGAGCATAAGGATAACAACATTGGAAATTAAAGGAAGGAAACACTCTAGAGAAGAGAAATGAATCCAAGTTGGATTGAGTACATCAAAGGCACCAAAAGATTGCAAGAAAGGGCCATTGGGAAATGACTGAATTAATAAAGTGTTGTTTACTGAGTGGCTGGGTAAGCCATTGTGCATGTAAGATATGTTGTATAAAATTGAAATGAGTTGTACATATAAAGTTGCATATTAAATGTGTGGTGTCTTTTAAGCAGTTATTGTTATATTGTATATGTAGAAATTTCACCTGTAGAACAAACCGATATATGCAATGTCCTAAAGCATAATACTTGTTCTACTTCTACAAAACATTAAGCGGAAGCATAATCGAATTAATGAGCAACATCAAGTAGAAACATGCATAACTGATCAAGAGAAATAATCACACATAACACAAGATATATCCAGGGGAAAGCACCAGCATAAAACCCCAACCATGTATTATCAATCAAGTGGAAATCCTCTTCACAATACAAAAAGAATTAGCTCTCAAGCTATTCAGTTCTCAATGAACTATGAAGATATGAAGATATGTCTCATGAACCAACCAAGCCCTGTATATAAAGGCTTTACCTATGGTCCAATCCCTATTTCCTTGTGCAGTTTGCTTAGGAAATAATAGCAAAAGCATATGCAATTAATTCCAAACATACCAAGTTAACCAATGGTCCAACTACGCAATCCTTGAGGACACTAGTTCCTCAACCATGCAAAAACTACTTACTAGAAATAGTCAAGCATCTGATAGTACACTGTCCCACATCTGATCTCAACTGGGTCTCTGACAGAATTGACATGCAACAATTATCCATGAGTGAATCCTCAGTTATCTAAAATAATAGTTGTCACATGCATGCAAGCATTAACAAACTATATTTTATTATTTTAACAACTTGTTAAAATAATCTAATTGGACTTGACTAGTTAGAACTAAGTCAACTGATTCTCTCATTATAGAACTCATACTTATTCCCTCAATTAGTGGAGGAAATTAAGGATAAATTCCTCAATCAGTGGGACAACTCATGTGCATGCTCACAAAGACTTCAAATTCGAATTTCCTTAACTAATTGACTCAACTGAATTAATTAATATTTCCAACTGCTGTTAAGACCAAAAATAATTTTACTTCCTATAGATAGACTAGGGACTGCTATAAATAGGAAGGGACCCAGAAATGCTATTTTTAGAACTTTCTATTTTTAGCAGTTTCACCTTTCACCCAATGTGGCCAATGACCTCACTGGCCAAATTTCTATTTTTAGACATGCTATTTTTAAATATGCTATTTTTAGCACATTCTAAATTTAGCATTTCTTGTTGCACATTTTTCAACACTCCCTCTCAACAAGAAAGGCTTTCTCTCGAACCCGATCATGTAACTCTAGAATGTTCTGCATGCAACACATCTACCCGGTCCACTTGCTCCAACAACACTTGGAACAAAAACACTTTCAACTGACCACTTTGTTGGTCTAGGAACATACTCTGATGCTGAAGCTCTACCTGCTACTTACAAGTGCTCCCTCTCTGACATTTGCACTACTGCAACATCTCCATGCATCTCGCACCATTGGACACCTCTCTGTGCCACCTAGCACCATGCAAAACACTTGTGCCTCTCGCATTGCTGCAACCTGCTAGCTATGCGCCGTCCTGGGATTCCCTACATTGTCGCTCTCTCTGCTGCTTCATCCACATCTGTCTCTACCCAATCAGTCAGTTCCTACTACTCCACATCGGGGCTCTTGTAGCAAGGTCTCATCTAAGAGGTTGGGTACCTCAAGGATCCTGCCCCTCCTCCTTGGAATGATCACTCTATATCGCCCCACCTCCTACCTGGAGGTATGGCTATATATGATCCCTCAGCCCACCTGGCTTGAAGTTTCCCCCTACTGGAGGTGTCTGCATGAGTGGATGTCTCTACTCGATCTCCACTCAGCTTCCCCTGTTGTGGCTGCTCCACAACCTCCTAAATTTGTTGCACCAATCGTGGCTCCTCCACAATCATCTGAGACTTCTTTTGGCTCTACATGTTGAGAGGTAATATACCCTCCCTCTCAACCACCAAGTCTCCATCAATTGCCTTGCTGCTCAAGGCTTTGCATGCATCTTGAACCTCAAGAGCATACAAGTTCTTGACCCGTGAACCAATCTACTTCACCTGTCTAGTGATGATGTGTATAAGGAGAACCTTTCCCTTACTGAAGACTACATCATAGCCTCTGTCTTCCAGCATCGCGATCGACACCAAGTTTCTCTTTAGTCCTGGTACATACTTGACATCGGTCAAGGTAATCCGAGCTCCATGCTCCCTTTGAAAAATAACCGTGCCTACACTTGAGACACTATACTTCTCATCATTACCCATCGCTATGAGTATCTGGAGATCTTTCTCCTCCAAAGTACTGAACAAACTCTTGTTGCCGGTCATGTGGAAAGAAGCTCCACTGTCAAGAAACCAACCACTTCCCACCATGGATGAAACCATGCATGCGAAGAGTGTGAAATCCAACTCAAATTGTGAAGCAAGTGCCTCACCTTCAGATCCTTCCCCGGATCCCTTCTTGGATTTCCTCCGTGGACAATTTGCAGCATAATGGCCCACCTCATGACAACGAAAGCATCACACTTTCGATTTGTCAACCTTCTTCCCATCATTGGAAGAACTGGATTCGGAAAGAGAAACCTTCTCCTTCCCCTTCTTTGCCTTACTCGCTAAGGCACAGTTCTCCTCATCATGCATGGATGAAGAACTATCTCTGATGCTTTGTCTGATCTCCTCTTGCATCAAATCCGACCATAGTCATTCCCAATCTGGCAGTTTCTCCCTTCCATTCACCAAGTCTTGGTAGCTATGCTAGCTCTTAGGAAGGCCAAGGAGTGCTAGACTCACCATATCCTCATCCGATGTCATGACCCCTACACTTGCAAGCTCATCCTTGCATGTGATGAGCTTGGTTAGATACATAGAGATTGTCTCATCCCTTTCACACTTGATCTTTCGAAGTTTGTCCTTCAGTGCCAGCTTCCTCTGATCACTGCTATTTTGATATAAATCTTTCAATGTTTTCCACATTGCATGCGGAGTCTCCTTTCCATGGAGGCTCGAGACAATGTGACCTCGCATTCCCTCCAAGAGAATTCTCCTAGCTCTAGCCACACACTTCCTCCATTCCACCTGCTCAGTCTTGTCAGTAGGCTTAGGGATTTCTTGATCAATGAAATCCTTAAGACCATTATCTTCCAAAACTGCTTCCATGCAATCCTTCCAAGCTATATAGTTTGAGTTGCCATCAAGGGCATACTCAAGCCTCAAACCATAGAATTCCATCGATGAAATAGATGTGATATGAACTTCAGATCTATATCCCGAATGATAAACTTCAAATTTCTCCTACTAGTATATTGTTCTTGCTTGATCACCTATGCTCTGATACCATGTAGAAATTTCACCTGTAGAACAAACCGATATATGCAATGTCCTAAAGCATAATACTTGTTCTACTTTTACAAAACATTAAGCGGAAGCATAATCGAATTAATGAGCAACATCAAGTAGAAACATGCATAACTGATCAAGAGAACAATTCACACATAACACAAGATATATCCAGGGGAAAGCACTAGCATAAAACCCCAACCATGTATTATGAATCAAGTGGAAATCCTCTTCACAATACAAAAAGAATTAGCTCTCAAGCTATTCAGTTCTCAATGAACTATGAAGATATGAAGATATGTCTCATAAACCAACCAAGCCCTGTATATAAAGGCTTTAGCTATGGTCCAATCCCTATTTCCTTGCGCAATTTGCTTAGGAAATAATAGCAAAATCATATGCAATTAATTCCAAACATACCAAGTTAACCAATGGTCCAACTATGCAATCCTTAAGGACACTAGTTCCTCAACCATGCAAAAAATACTTACTAGAAATAGTCAAGCATCTGATAGTGCACTGTCCCACATCTGATCTCAACTGGGTCTCTGACAGAATTGACATGCAACAATTATCCATGAGTGAATCCTCAGTTATCTAAAATAATAGTTGTCACATGCATGCAAGCATTAACAAACTATATTTTATTATTTTAACAACTTGTTAAAATAAGCTAACTGGACTTGACTAGTTAGAACTAAGTCAACTGATTCTCTCATTATAGAACTCATACTTATTCCCTCAATCAGTGGGACAACTCATGTGCATGCTCACAAAGACTTCAAATTCGAATTTCCTTAACTAATTAACTCAATTGAATTAATTAATTAATAGTTCCAACTGCTGTTAAGACCAAAATTAATTTTACTTCCTATAGACAGACTAGGGACTGCTATAAATAGGAAGGGACCTAGAAATGCTATTTTTAGAACTTTCTATTTTTAGTAGTTTCACCTCTCACCAATGTGGCCAATGACCTCACTAGCCAAACGGCTATTTTTAGACATGCTATTTTTAGCAGGTCTATTTTTGGCACATTCTAAATTTAGCATTTCTTGTTGCACATTTTTCAACAGTATATGGTCATTGAACACCAGGATGGTGTTCCTCCAAGGGGAAGGGGTTTGTGATAGCCCCAATCACTTTTACCCTTGTAGATATGGTAAATATTTGAAAAAAACACAGACAAATGGACAAGACAAAGGGATAATTTATTCCAGAACTTGAGAAGATTTTTCTACATGAACAAGCCCTGAAGGCTAACAAATGGAAAGGAAAGGGGTGAAATTCCAAATGGAACGGCGTTGATTGGCCTAAAAAACTAACAAGTGATAACTGGGCAACCCACCATAAAATCTAAATACAAAGGACATGTGGGACACTTTTGGTTAGTCTAGAGGGGTTGGGCCAGAATTGGCTCTAAATAACCACAACCTGAATTTAGACAATAAAAAGGGGAGGAAAGGGTAAAAAGGTGTTTGAAAATTAGAAGAGGGAGTGTGTTTACAACAAGGATATGGAGGCACAAGGAACTTAATCGTGTGTCTTGTACATTGAAGAAGGCAGGAGAGACTTGCATAACATTTGGGGTGGAGGTTAAAACTTTGGAGACCCTAGTAATGATTAAGGGTAGAGGCTTTGACCTTTGGATTTTATGGACTTTTGTTAAACAGATTGGCCCTAAAGTAGTCTTCTCAATTCCTAGAAGTTAGCTCAGGGGTTAAAGTTGTATTAGGAGCCTAATGGCAATCTGTCTAAGGTTGGGAGGTGAGTATTGTCCTAAGCATAGTTTCCCATGTGAATTTAAGTAAATAAAGTCATGCAAACGTTAAGTTCTTACTAAGTCCATTCCTACTGAATCAATCTAGGTAATGAGCTAGTCATGATTTGCATGTTGAAATGTGGATGTGCTCTTACTTGTGTATGTATGGCACGTATATATGTGTGTATAATGTGTTGGGTGCAGTTATGTAACAAACTTGTATATACAATATGCTTGGGTAGCAATACTGTGTTTTATAAATCCTAAATTGTTTGTAGGAACATGGCTTTGCACAAAAGTTTCGCTTGAATTGTGAACTTAAGAGACTTATTTTTTTTTCTTTTGAATGTTGGCATGCTGATAGGAATAAGGCTCTGCACCAAAGTTTGGCTTCAACTGTAGCAACTGGTTTTTTTATTATCAATTATTATGCTTATGCTTGAGTTAAAATGATTTCCTTAGGGGCTATTTTGTTACCCTTGTAGGTTTTAACCTCATACAGAAATTACCTGCATACGAATTCTAAAAACAGAAAATAAACAATGGCGAGAGCATAACACATAAAACAAATATACATAAAGATTTTCACCTGGATCCCAAAATTAAGACTACCAGATTGATTTTTCATTATGTTCCTTTCGATGTTACAATACATATATACATGCCGAAGCATCCATAAACCCCAATCCATTAACCCTGGATTAGAACATAACCATAGTTCCCTTGACCGGATCTACAAAATACCATGGACTGAAAACCATCGTGCCCAAAACCATGTGCGAAATCCATGCGCAAAACCATAGGTAGGTTCGCCCACCTAATATAGGGTCCAAAAACAAATTTCTCGAGGCACTACCCCGAACCCTGTAGAGGGGGGCTATAACCCCCCTCAAACCCCTAGACAGGGGGGATGTTGCCCCCCCCCCTAACCCCCAGCTTCACTACTGGGGCTAGTCGTGGAAAGAATATAACACAACCCAACAACCCTACCAAATGTCTTCCATCCTCATGGAGATTTATTTTCCTCCAACTATTTTTACTTCCTCTTCAATGAGGAGTTCATTATTTTTGCCATGGCTTGCCCTGATATCGGTCCAATGATAAAGTTTGCAGAAGGTCCTAATTCTAGCCCAGAAATGAATTCAATAGCCACTAATAATAGGCCACAATCATTCATGAAAGACTGAGGGAGTAAATTGGGTTGATCTCAATTTTTGTAACCACATATGGGTGCAACAAATTCCTCATTCTAGTCGATAAATTCCAAAGTGCCACCAGTCATAGGGCCAGAGCTTAGGGATTTCCATTGCAATCCGAGTTGGATGCCAAACTATGTTTAAATTCCATGTCAATGTCAAGACTGTGTAAATGAATCATTAATTGTGCATATTCACTCTTCCTTGTATGTGTACGTGTCTTTTAATGTGCCTCCAGGTTGGTCACTGTGTACTTTATTCTCTTTTTTATAGCTCCACTATGTTGCTTCGTAGGTGAAGATGGCACTCTTCTATATTGCCATATTTGTTGAGAATTGAAAGTTTCATTATGGCATGTTTCCTAAGCTTAACATTCAATGCCAAAACTGAAATTATTTTCAACGTTGTAGATTGTTCATAACAAGTAACCATACACACCACTATCATGTGTTATGCCCATGTCAGACCTTTCTCCTAAGAATTGATTCATGTGGAAATTTGGTTTGCATCATCAATTATTCAAATTCACAATGGTGGATATTTGAACTTGTTTAAATATGTAGATCTTTAGTTGTTGAGAAGATGATACACATAGGTAATAGTGGATGATTTTTGGTATTAGTAATATGAGAAACAAATGACTATAAAGGTATTTCAAAACAAGAGTATGAATTAATGATGAACATAACCTACTTTTCCAATGTAGTATGTTATTCATTTCTTGTGTTAGGGAGCTTCTAGTGGATTTTTTTCATGCCTTGTAAAAAATTGTGCAATTTTGATATGGAATTTCAGACATTGGTGTGTCCAATGCTTAGAGTTTTCAAGATGGAGACAGATTTTTTGTGATTTTTATATGCAAAATTTCTTAAATACCTTCATAACTCTAACAGGCTCCCTTGTTGAATGAAGTGTGAAATATGGTGTGCAAAATTGAGGAGCTAACACATGAGGACATTTTGATCCAGAATTGAAACAATTGAATGAGATTTTAGGATATAATCAATGGATTACCCGTGAAAGATATGTTTGTGTGAACCTAAAACACGTTTTTTTTTTTTTAATCTCAGATAAAACCTAATATATTTTGGTTTGATTTAGAATGAGTAGACTTAAGGTTAGCAAAAAATGGAGATTAGTTCGCAACACTTAGTTTCTTGATTGTGATTGCATCAAATCTCTTATGCTTCATGATCACTTAGTAAAGTGAAAAGGGAAGGTATGTCCTAAATGATTGTGTAAGTCTTCTTTCAATAAATAAAAATTTATTTTAATTTCTTAATGTTTAATATTACCCTATTGTATAGCATATTATCATTAGGATAGAAGCCTTTAATGCATATTCATGTACCCTCTTCCCACTAAAAATAATAGATGCAAAAGTGGAAGTCATTTAGTACTAAGAAGAAGAAATAGGCATGAACCAAACAAATAAAAGTTGAAGTAGTCATCAATCATGGAAGTGTACAAAGGACTAAAAATATAAAGGATGTTGTTGTTAACAAAAATATCCCGGAAAGATGAAATGTGTATCATATTTTATCTAGTAATGTAAACTAGCCTAATATGCAAGTTCTGGGATGGAGTGTTGTAATAGAGTTGATTAGGTTCATGAAAATTGTATTGGGACAGAAGAACCTAGATTATAAGTATACTCTTGGGAGAGTAGCTATCTAAATTGGTGAGAGACAGAATTCTAAAGTATACTCTTGGGAGAGTAGTTATCTAAATTGCTTGACGTGTTGCACTCCCCAACTTCTCTTTGCACTGGAAACCAAAACACTTAGAAGCTCAAGTGAAGATACACATCTCAAGTTTAGACATATGACATATTGAATTATAGTTAGCCATAAGTTGGTGGTGTAGAGTGGAATTAGAGTGATATTCCATGTGGCACCTTGTGGGGTCCACATGGGTGCCATGTGGCATGAAAAAGTGCTATAATATAGAAGAGTAGGAAAACTTTGAATTGACCAAAATTTTATTTTTGGAGTTTGAATAGAGTGAAACTTTAGATCATCGGAAACATCTTGACAAGAAAAATATCATGGATTTGATAGTTTTCATGAAAAAAATTATTTTCACCCCTTTCTCATAACTGCACATTGGGGGCCAAGTTAGCAGAGTAACCACCTTTGGTTAGATAAGGGGGCATGTTACATCGTGTTCCTAATTTCTTGAATGTATAAACCCTAAATTGATTGCTATCTTTGCAAAGATCTTTGATAGAATGTGTCAAAGGAAGCATTGTTCCTAGGGTGTTGTTCTAGAGTTTAAGTACCTTTTGTTAGCAATAAATCACTATCCTATGATTGATGCCCAATTAATATTCCAAGAAAGATAGGGCAATGCATTATTAGTTCCAATTTCCATAGCATTGCATGATTACTTTAGAAACAAGAATCTTTGTCACTAGGGTGTCACTTAAGGTTGTTTTGATTCCCGTGCATTGGGGCTTATGGATAAGTTTGATTACAATAATTAGATACATGAGTTTAATTGAAGGATATACATGATTTATAGGTTATTTTGATGTCCTATGCAATAGGGATTCCTCATACGTCTGACCACGAAAAGTATAAATGTGAAGCCCATTATGAGAAGCTATGAGTATTCTATGGTGGCATAGGAATGCATATTTTATAGTTTCTCCACTGAGAAAAAATAGAAGCATAAGGGAAAACATTGTGTCAAGATGTTGCATACTATGTTTATAATTAATTCTAAATAGGACAATCACATTTTACCAAATAATACTAACATTCTTTAACAACTATTAATAGAGAGACAATTACATGACTATTTGATGAAGTATTCATGCATGCACAAAACTATGTACATTCCCTATGTTTCCTTGTGATGATTACCATGGTTTTTGGGGTAATCCATAACCTAGAGCTCCCACAAATGCCCAACCAGTGTATCCACAACAAAATTCAGGAGGGAGAAATAACACAACATCCAATATTTCAACCGCATACTCCACTATTTTCTCGCTCAATAATTTCAACTTGATGATCTGTTTAGCTTGCTCCTCCAGTGCTTATTGTTTCTATAACTCTTTTCTTAAACTAAAATTTTATACTCTAAAATTTTATTAAAGAAATAATATATTTTATTGCATTGACAAAATTACCTAGTAATGTTGTTGTAGTGTCAATTGCCCTATTTGTCATGCTACTTCTTGTTGGGGCCTTTGTTTAATTTTGGAAAGGTTTTTATCAATTTTGGCTTACCGAAGGAAGAGAAGGATACAGGTGGCAGCAACGGTTAGATTGCGAAGGAGTAAGCTGGACAGAAGGGCAGGAATAGGCAGTTGCATAAGAGTTGTGGCAAGGTGGCAGCGGAAGACAAAGGCAGCCGAGTGGGTGGGAAGGTGCAAGAGCAGCCGAGGGAGAGAGCAGCTGAGTAGGAACTGGCAGTCCAGGCGGCAGAAAGGAATATAAAAGGAGAGGGCCAGTAAAGAAGGGGGGTTGGTTAGTTAGTTGGCGAGGCTGTGGGATTTGGCAAGAGAACATCTAGTTGCGGAATACCGATATCAGAAGGCTGGAGCCTGGATGAGCAGGGCCCTTGAGGCTGAGATTGAGCTCGAGTCCAAACCGGGTATTCCTTGTATTCGCTTGCAACGAATGCTGAAGATATATTGTATTGTTTATTGTTAAGTTAATACAAAGGAAAGGCTAGACTGGTTGCGAAATACTATATGCATGGGGTGTGATGGTGTGATGACTCTTTAAAATTTTTGAATGTCTTATTGAATGCATGTAGTTAGTAGTTCCTAGAATCTCTATGAACCATTGTTCCCTCATGTCATTTGTTGTGTTATAATCTATTAGGTCATAGACACATTATCCATTTATATACAAGTAAAAACATACTGCGATCCACACCTAGTTGTTGTCATAAAACATACATATAACCAACATAATAGGGACAAAAATATCATAAACGTATCAGCCATACAATCCATATATACATCAGTATATTTACACATGAAAATCAAGGGAATGAACCTCTCATTAATGAATGCAATAAACCAACTGCAGATGGGACTACCACGTTCCATCCGACCATAGATTGGCTAAGCCAAGTCTCTCTTTAGCCAATCACCCTTGTGCCATATTTCAATGATGAATGTGGGACTCATAGAACACACCAAAAACACCAACAAGCATGCATTCCACCAGAGTTCTCTGCCTACACCGTGTGGAATTTGAGTGCCTCCTAGTCTCTTAGGCTTTACCGAAATCCATAGTCTGATATAGGGGTCACTAGGGCCTAGACCGAGACATACTCTCCAAGCTTTATCATACATCCCATCCCAAGACTACTAGGCCCAACAGAGATAAGATCCACCTCTTGGCCTTACTGTATATCCCACTATTCACTGGCAAGAATTCCTAGGCCCACCAAGGTACGTAATCTGGCTTTACCACAACCCACAGTCTGGTTCATGGGTTACTAGGCAATTGGCTTTACGGTGATAAAAATTATGGTTCAAGGACAACTAGGACATGTGTTTGTCAATTCTAGGATCCATCCCACTCAGCTTTGAATCCAATTCGGCCATCCCACATTAACTGAGTGTGAGAATCCATCTCATCAAATCCAACAGGGAATGGCAAGGCTAGGTTGAAGAACACTGTCACACCTAGAAAAACCCATGCCATGATATAAAAGAACCACATGCAATCCCATCCATGCCAAATCTAGTAAGGAAAATACACATGCAAGTCGATATATGCAATGAAGCCTGTCGTAGTTGCTTGATCCTACCCTTCCCTACTTGATCTCTGCTTCCTCTTGCCTTATTTTCCTTTCTTGCTCTAATTCCAAAGTGCTCCAAGAAACTCTAAGTGTCCAAGAAACTATAAGTGTCCCATCGACCATGGTTATTGTTTTTAATTTTTATCACATGGAATTTTCACCAGGGTTGTTACAATTAGTAGAGATCATATATTTGAGATAGAGAGATTTTGATTCTCTCAAATTATATTTGGATGAAAAAGGTAAAAATCTTTTGGGTTTGAACAATTTGATATATCAAGAATTATGGGTAATCAAGAAATTATATTGTTTGTTAAGAATAACAGTTATAGGGAAGAATCATTAATTTCACAAAGAATTGAGTGATAGTTTCTAAACTAATAATAACAATAGTGGGCTTCTATGGGGCACAATAGTAACAATATGGGGACTACATGGGTACAACAACATAATAAAGGGGTTGTACTAATAACAATAAGGGGTTACACTAGTAGTATAGGGGCCTAACATGCCCCTCTCCTTCAAAAGTGTTGTCCTCAACGCTTGAGTAGTTTTTGATGCTTCTGTATAAAAATTTTGTCCTCTCGTGTGGAATCTTCAGCGGGTAAGTTCTTCCACTTGATGAGATACTCTGAAATTGTTTGATTTCCTAGCTGTCAGATTCTTGTTTCTGTGACTACTCTAGGTTCCAATACGATTTTTCCTTCCTCTTCAAGTTCTGGCAATATTGTTTGAATTGGGATATTATGCAACTTTTGAATGAGTGGCCACACCTCTTTGTCCTTCTTCATTCATCCCTTGCTTCATTTATCCAATTTGGTTGGATAATAGAAATAGCACAAAACAATGCTTCCACATCCTCATCCTTTCTTGAGAGTGCATCTGCAACAAAAAAATTCTTCCCTTTTCTGTAGATGATGTCAAAGTCATAACCCAATAGATTTCTGACCCATTCTTTATGTTCTTCTAATGATAATATTTGTTCTAAAATGTATTTAAGACTATCATGATCCATTTTTACCTTGAAGTGTATTCCCAATGGGTAAGGTCGCCATTTCTTAAGTGCATGTAGTATTTCCAACATTTCCTTCTCATAAATAGCTTTCTTGAGATGTAACCATAAAAATACCCAATCACCGACATCAACACATTTTTCATTGCGATGTTGATCTACCTGTTTTTTCATTCGATTCTGCACCAAAGTGGCGTTATCCTTTAAAAGTTGGAGAACTTGTTTTTGATGCTCGATGTGATCTTTCACTACTTGAACCTTTTTCTTCTTGATAATTCCTTCTATCTTGAGAGTTTGAGGAGTGATAATTTCTTCCGATGCTTTACAAGATATGGTCAGATTCATTTCTTGATGCTCGATGTGATCTTTCACTTCTTGAACATTTTTCTTCTTGATATGTCCTTCTATCTTGATAGTATTAGTAGTAGTAATTCCGGCCAATCCATTACAAGATATGGTTGGATTCATTTCTTCTTTCTCGATGTGATCTTTCACTTCTTGAACATTTTTCTTCTTGATATGTCCTTCTATCTTGAGAGTTTGAGTGGTAATTCTTGCCAATGCTTTACAAGATATGGTCAGATTCATTTCTTCTTTCTCTGGGGATGGGTCCTGGTGTATATCCTTTTCTTTTGATGTTTCTTGATCCTTTTCTTCGTCCTCTTCATACTCTATGTAAAATAATTTCTTCTCAGCACACTTATGACCTTTATTGCATTTTCTATCACAATTGTAACAAAGCCCTTTTTCTCTTTTTTCTTCCAATTGTTGTGGTGTAAGCATTGTAGGTTGTGGAAGGATAGGAGAAGAAACACTTCCATAATTATAGTCATGAGTCGTGGGATTCCTTGTTTTCATAGTTTCGCTTTCAATTTTTCTTGCCAACTCGAATGCCTCCTCAAATGAATCAGGTTCCCAAAAATGAACCTCATGTTGAACATTATCCTTTAAAGTCCCTATGAAGACATCAATCATTTGCTTCTCTTGAATACAATTTACCCTTCTATTCAATTTTTGAAATTATTCAATGTGCTCTTCCATCGAACCCTTTTGTTTGAGATTTATCAATTGGCTAAAGGAGGAGTTTCTCTTTGTATCCTCATAATGTGCTATCATTTCCTCCGTGAAAATTGACCACGTAACAAGTGGTTTACGAGAACAAAGTCCTTTATACCATAAAAATTGATTTGGTTCTAAATATGAAGATGCAGTACATACCTTTTGTAATAGTTGCACCTCATGTAGATTGAAATATTGCTCCATCTGTAGTATCCAATTTATCAGATCCTTTCCATCAAACTTCCTCGTATTGCCTTTTCTTGATTTTAGGAGCTCGATCTTGAAACGACTATAACTCTGTAATTTCGGCTCTTCCAGCTCTGAAATTGCGACCTATAGTAGCCCTTTGTGTTCTCTTACCAATGCCACCAATCTGATCAAAATTGGATTCTCTAAGAAATAGTTATGCACAATCCCCCAAGATGACCTGATTATATACCTTTTCAGAAGAGATAACTTGTATAAAGTTCCATGTGTCATTGTTTTGACCTTCGAATCTAAAAAATATACATAGGAAAATACAATCCATCCTCTTTCGGTAACTTCTTATGAAATTTCAGTCTGATGCTCAAAACAAAATTTATGACCATTTTCCCAAGGTCACCTGTTTGGAATGTAATTCAGGAGTCTGCAAAAAGACCAATTTCCTCAGATCATATTGATGAGCCCCCAAATTGGGTAACTTATTGGGCTCATTTTGCCTAATTTTCCTTGTTCAATCCTCCATTTTTCATAGATTATGCATGTTTTTTAGTATGTTTGTGTTATTTGAACGAATAAGGGTGGTCACTCTACCTAGGAGGCTAATACGTGGTTATTTCAGGATTTTTGGACAAATTTTGGAGCAAAACCAAGCAATCATGGGTCAGCTGACAGCCAAGCTTGAGGTGAGGATTCATAGGGAGGTTGTCTCTTGCATTAAATGGCCTTCCTCGAAATCTCCACCCTCAACACCAAGCTCCACAGGCCACCAAAACGAGTTTTAAAGGCAGCCAAGCAGTTTTTGGAGGAGTGACTGTTCACTAGCAGTTGGGACAGCCGAGTCCCTTGAATCTAGGAGGGTTGCTAGCCCCCTCGTATTGTACAAATAGGAAGGCCTTAGCCTTCGTAGTTTACTTTTTGAACTATTGTTATTTTTGCACTATAGTGTTGTCATTTTGCTCAGCCTGTTTTATTGTAGCTACTGCTGTACAACTTTCATATGATGTTTATTTTTGAATAATGAGAAGCAGCTTTACTTGGCATTAGATCTGAGTTCTTTATAGGAGCCTGCAGCTCTTGGGGTTGGGCCCAGCCCAAGTGCTAAGGCCTCCTCTATGTATTGTTAGTTGTTCTTTATGCATTGGCAAAAACATTTCTGTTAAGTAGATTAAATTTTGCTGATTAACTAGGTCACTGTTAATGGTTAAAAAGACTTTTTGAATGCTCAGATTTAGTTGATAGGTTGTTAACAGAAAAAGCTTCAAGGAAAGGGCCATCAAACATCTCTGGTTTCACCTCTCCTTCAGTAGGATCTGGAGTTGGGATCAGGATAACTTTGCTGCCCACAAAAACATTGATTTTGCTTTGCCATGCAATCACTAGCGTTTGATTTTCATGTGTAGAAGTTGGCTACAAGTTCAGACTTTCCTTTGCTTATTTGCATGAGTTAAAATACATGGTTTCATTGTAGGTCACACTTCAGTTCATTCTCTTTACTGGCAGCTAGCAGATTAGGTCATCGTAATTAGGTTTTTGAATTTACAAGTCTTCGTTGGACCAGTCGGAAAAACGCCTTGCAGAGCACCTATACCACTCCTTCATCTGTTTATTCTCCATCAGCACCTTCCACTCCACCCTCTACTTAGAATCCTTGCCTCTTGTTCGCCATTTGCTCCCATAACCCTATTTTTGTGTGTAACATTGCTTCAGTCTTCCCTGAACCAAATACAACCATCTACACCTGTCCACAACTCCATCCACCGAGTCCTAGACCATCTCCAGCCCTCACCCTACCTCCACACTCACTCCTTCACCTTTCCCTCTCCATCCATCCACCAAAAGCCTCATTTCTGAACATCCTGTAGAAAGTTACAGACATCCTGTAGAAAATCGCAAACATCCTGTAGAACCCCTGTAGACTTCCTATAGAGGCTCACGAATGAGGTTTCTTGATAGCCAAACTCAGTGAAACTCTATGGAAGGGTGTTAGGGACCCCTTAGGCCCTCTTTGAACCTTCTTAACCTCCTCCAAGCATTTCCTCTCACCAAGCCACCTATGCACAGCCAAAAACAGTCAAATCATATGCATAATAACTCTGGAAACTTATTCAAAAATACAAAAGATGTTGTTGTTGTTTGTTTGTTTTCTTTTTTGTTTGTTTGTTTGTTTGTTTGTTTGTTTTTTTTTTTTTTTTTTCAGATGTTACTGTAGAAGTAGCTTAGATACATGTATTTACCTTCCTAGAAGTCAATGGCATTTCTTTCAATAGCTTGAATCCTCTTTCTTGCATCAGTAGGGTTAGCTGGTAGAATTAGGGTTTGCTAGGGTTTGCGTTTTCTTTTAGCTTTTCAATGTTTTTCTGCAAGTAGATCAGCCTTCTTTAAATTAGCTTTTGTCCATCGGTTAAAAGCTTCTTCTTAGAGCTCATAGAAGTTGGCTTGAGCCCCTAGCGGACTTGTGCCAGCTGACCAAGTGACAGCTGCGGCAAGAGCTAGTACTTGTGCATATAGCACCGTCGCTTCGAAGTTTGTTACGAACTACCGGGTTGATAAAAGTAAAGAAGGGAGTCCCAGGAGTTATAGCATTATTTCTGCAATACTGGAGCTCACCACCTCTTTTTGGCGCCGTTGCCGGGGAAGCGTCAGTGTATTTGTGATTGCTGCTTTTCTTCTATTTTCCCACTCTCGCCTTCTGCTAAGTAGTTTATTTCGTTTCCATTCTGCAATTTCATTTCCGCAAAAGTAAATTAGACATTTCCTGCTTTCATAGATTAACCTTTCAATTCTGCAAGCGTAAAATAGAATTTCAATTTTGCAAGCGTAGTCTAGTATTTCCTTCTTGCAATTTGATTTCAGCAACATAGATTAGTCTTTTCCTGCTTTCATTTCAATTCCGCATTTTCATTTATGCAAGATATATTTTAGTTAGTTGCAATTCCATCTGTTTCAGTTTTACAGGTACAAGCAGAGAAAAACGCAAAAACAACCAAAAGTCCTTTCATGCCTCGTAGGAACAAAGATAATACCGGAAAATTCCTACCCAACACCCCCACCACTTCACTGAGTCACCCTTCTCTCTTCTTTGGTGGCAATGATCTAGAAGAACCTATAGGTGAACCTCCTGAGATATACAAAGATCCTGTAACAGAAGAAGAGCAAGAAAACATTCCTTTTGAGACTATGGCTGACAATAGAAATGGTAGAGACGATGATGAGAGAATAGAAGGTACCTTCCCCATCCGAGAGACTAACAGGGACATGAAAATGAAGAACATAAGTCCCTCGGCCTTACCTCATTTCCATGGATTGACCACTGAAGACCCTGATACCTTCCTGTTTGAGTTTGCTATCCTTTGTCGAACTTATGACTATACAGAAGACGAGCAAAAGTTGAAACTCTTTCCCTCTACCCTCAAGGATGCAACATTACGCTGGTTCATGGGGTTACCTGGAAACAGTATCACTACTTGGGCTCAGATGCAGCAAGCCTTTAACAATAAATACCGAGATTACTGTAGGTCAAAGGAAACCAAGGGAGAAATCTTTCGGATGACCATGGGAAATGATGAGTCTTTAGAGGACTATGAGGAAAGGTTCTAACTTAGCTATAAACGGGCCAGGTGCACACTTGACCCTGAATCTATAAAGTTGGTTCTACTTCGAGGAGTCCCTGAAGACATTCTAGATACACTTCACATGCTAGCTGGAGGAGATATTTACCAACTACCTTATGAGGACATAAAGACTGTGTTTAGAAACCACTCTAGGGCAGCCCGGAAAAGAGGTAGGGGGAATCCACTTTCAGCTAGTACTACCTTCTCCAAGCATGAGTTTGCTAATCAGATGGAAGACCTCAAAAGTGAGATGAGACAGACCATTGCCATGCAACTTGATACTTTTTGAATCCAACAAAATAAAGAAGAAGCTGATAGGGCTTTGGCCATTTTCTGTCCCAGATGTACGAGGAAGCACCCTAAGAACGAGTGTCCATTGCACTCAGTGGAGGTATGTTTCGTTTGTGAGGAGAACCACCCTACAAACCAATGCCCAACCTTGCCCGGATTCAAAGCCATGTACCAAGGGACTGAGGCACCCACTGAACCTCTCTACTTCCTCAACCAAAGGAGACCGCATGGACCCAGACCTTACCAGCAGGGGATGCAAGGGTTATCCCAAGCTTATTATAGCCCCAACCAAATTGCTCACATGCATTCTTGGGGTCCCCCTGCTCATCCTTCCTGGTCTGCACCTCCTCCGTGGTCTTATCCACCTCAATACCATACTCAACCCACTGCTCATTCGTTTCACTCACATGTCCAGCCACAGCCTCAGTGGAATGCACCTCAACCGGGGTGGAGGCCCCAATACAACTCTCCTCCCGCCATTCTACCTCCACCACTGACTCAACCACAACCATTACCTCCTGCTCCTCCAAGACAACCCCAAATGCCTGCTCAACCGAACCCGAACCCCAACAACCGACAGGCCCAGCAGGTATACACTGGGGAGACAACATGTCCTACCTATGCTGTGGAGATCCAAGAGATCAACCTGCGATCCAGGAAGACCCTTCCAGATCGCCAACCTCCTCCCCCAGAGGACGAGGAAGAGAAACAGGAAAGTGAACCCAAAGCCATTCCACCCTTTCCTAAGTGACTAACAGTAACCACACAACCAAACCCAGAGGAGACTAAACTTCTGGGGGAGCTAAAACAGTTGTGTGTGAAAATACCCCTTCTCCAGGCCATCAAAGATGTACCGATATACAACAAATTTATTAAGGAAAGGTGTTTCAGGCACCCAGGCAGGAGAAAGAGAGATGCCTCGACTATCAATGTCATAGTACAACTGTCTAATCTAATGTTGGGGCAAGTAATCTGTCCAAAGTATTTGGACCCTGGACATCAATGGCACCATTATCCCCCA
Source organism: Pinus tabuliformis (assembly GCA_031772625.1). NCBI lineage: Eukaryota > Viridiplantae > Streptophyta > Pinopsida > Pinales > Pinaceae > Pinus > Pinus tabuliformis. Next base: position 603,651,757 of record CM062818.1, read on the forward strand.
TACCTTGATTGATCTAGGGGATGCCATTAATGTGATGACCAGGGACACCATGCTTAAACTCAACCTTCAAAATTCCTTAAGGAAGACCTCGACAGTCCTGCAGTTGGCAGATCGCTCCACCGTGACTCCCGAAGGGATTGGTCTCTGTTGACTCTTAGGAGTACCCTGCGGACTTCTTGGTCCTTCAACCAAAGGCAAAGCTTACTAGATACCCCCTCATTTTGGGAAGGCCTTGGTTAGCCACCGCGGATGCTTACATCAGTTGCCGAGCTGGAAACATGACCATAAAAAATGGTCCTATGTCCAAGCAGCTAGTCCTATACCTTCCTGCCCAGCCTCTGCTAGAACATGATTTACCACTCTGGTTGGAAGAAGGAGATGAGGATGAGGTCTACTCTGCACCATTGTGGACAGTAGAAACCACTAGGGGAGGCCCTCAAACTGAGGATGATCTGATTGAGACTTTGATTCAAAGTCATCCTCCCAGTGCACTGTCCTTAGAAGAATTGGTGGAGGATACCCAAGCCAACACCTTAGTGGACCTTTGTGTGATTGATCCAACCTCTCCCAGAGTTAAGAATGTGGAGTTTGGTCTTGGAAGAACTTTAAAGATCAGCTCCTCCCTATCTCCTTCCCAGGAGAAGGAGCTGTGTAGCTTACTGAACAATCATTTAGATGCTTTCGCCTGGAACTATAAGGAGATGAAAGGAGTCCATCCTTCGGTCTGTACCCATCACATCTACATTAAAGAAGATTGTAAACCAGTCAGGCAGCCTCAGAGGAGAATGAATCCAGCCCTTAAGGACATTGTCAAAGAAGAATTGCAAAAATTGTTGGATGCAGGATTCATCTATCCTATCTCTGATAGTGAGTGGGTTTCGCCTCTAGTGCTTGTGCCCAAGAAGAACGAGAAGTGGAGAATCTGTGTAGATTACCAAGAACTTAACAAAGCCACCAAGAAAGACCATTTCCCTTTGCCTTTCATAGATCAAGTCTTGGATGGTCTAGCAGGGAAGAAGTTCTTCTCTTTCCTAGATGGGTTCAGCAGGTATAACCAGATCCAAATCAGCCCAGAAGACCAAGATAAAACCACCTTCACCTATCCTTGGGGTACCTTTGCCTATCGAGTCCTTCCCTTTGGGCTATGCAACGCTCTTGCCACTTTCCAGAGAGCAGTATTGAGCATCTTTTCTGAGTTGGTCCATGATTCGGTAGAAATCTATATGGATGACTTCACTCCTTATGGGTCCAACTTCCAAGAAGCATTGACCAATCTGGGAAAAGTTCTAACCAAGTGCATTGAGATGAACCTGTCCCTCAGTCCTGAAAAATGTGAATTCCTGATGACTGAAGGGACTGTGCTAGGACATACCATTTCTTGCCAAGGATTACAGGTGGATCCTAATAAAATTGCTATCATCCAAAAGGTCCCACCTCCTCAAAAGGTAAGAGATGTTCAGAGTTTCCTAGGCTTAGCAGGATATTATCGAAGATTCATTAAAGACTTCAGTAAGCTAGCCTCGCCTTTGTTTGGACTCTTAGGGAAAGATGTTGAGTTTAAATGGACTGACAACTGTCAAGGGGCACTGGACGAATTGAAAGATAAGCTGGTGTCCGCCCCGATCTTGAGAGGTCCAAACTGGGCCCTACCTTTCCACATCCACACTGATGCCTCGAACAAAGCCATAGGGGCAGCCTTAGGACAAGTTGAGGAGAAACTCCCATATGCCATATACTTCGTCAGCAAAAACCTGTCCAAGGCAGAAATGAACTATACTGTAACCGAGAAAGAGTTCTTGGCCGTAGTCCATTCCCTAAACAAGTTCAGACACTACATCACCGGTTATCAAACATTTGTACACATTGATCATGCTGCGATTAGATACTTAATGAATAAGCCTGATGTCAATGCTCGTATTATTAGATGGTTACTTTTGTTACAACAATTTGATTTGATGATTGTCGACAAGCCAGGTAAGGAAAATGTTGTTGTTGACTTCTTGTCTAGATTGGACTTGCCTGCAGGTGAGGAAGGAATAATGGATGACCAGATGCCATATGAACATCTATTTTCTATCTCAGTACTCTCTCCATGGTTTGCTGATATAGCAAATTACTTGGTTTCAGCATAGTTCCCTCCGCATCTGTCCTCAAAGGAGAAGAGCAGAATTGTAAGGAAGAGCGCCCCGTTCACTTGGATCGGGGGCAACTTGTTTAAGCTTGGCCCAAATTAGATCTTGAGATGTTGTGTTAGGGAGGAGGAAGTCTTTGACATCCTCCTAACCTGTCACAATGGACCTTGTGGAGGCCAATTTGCAGCAAAAAGGGCTGCCTTCAAAATTCTACAGGCAGGCTACTATTTGCCTACTCTTCATTAAGATGTCAGAAGATACATCAGCCAGTGTGACCGATATCAGAGGATGGGGAAACCGACTCCAAGAGATGAAATGCCTCTCCAACCTCAAGTGATCTTCGAGCCATTTGAGAAGTGGGGCATGGATTTTTTGGGTCCTATCAACCCTCCTTCAAAGCAACGGTCTTACATCATTGTGTGCACTGACTATCTGACCAAGTGGGCAAAAACAAAGGCAATCAAAGCAGCAACAGAAGAAAAGGTGGCTGAGTTTCTGAGGGAAAATATCTTCTACAAGTTTGGTTACCCAAGAGAGTTAGTCATAGATCAAGGAAGCCAGTCCACCTCCAACCTGATTGAAGATTTTCTCGCTCATCACAAGATCAAGCACAAGACTTCCACCCCCTATCATCCTCAAGCAAATGGGCAGGTGGAAGTCACTAATTGAGCATTGGAAGGGATTTTGACTAAGGTTGTGAGCAACAGCAGAAAGGATTGGGCGGATCGCCTGGTTGAGGCCACCTGGACCTACAACACCACTTGGAAGACCACAACCGGTTTCACACCTTATGAGCTGGTCTACGGGAAGAAAGCTTTGCTATCCATAGAGTTCGAGTACAATACATTGAGGGTGGAAGCTCAGCTGGACCTAGATCTCAGCCATGCTCAACGTGAAAGATTATTGCAGCTGAATGGATTAGATGAACAAAGAATGCAGGCCCTCCTCCACTCAGAAGTAGTTCAACTCCAGAGGAAGATATGGCATGACCGGCACCTTAATGAGAAGCAATTCCAGCCGGGAGATTGGGCGCTGCTGTATGACTCAAGATACAAGGATTTCAAAGGGAAGCTGAGGACAAGGTGGTTAGGACCATATACAGTGGAGAAATGTAACGATAATGGTTCAGTCCTTATCAAGACCATTGATGAAGAGGTCATCCCCATGCTTGTCAATGGGCATCGGTTGAAAATCTACAAGAAACCACTCTCGAGGCAGGAATTCATTGAAACTGTGGAAAAATCAGTGCTGGTAATAGAGCAGGGTTCTGCCTCTATTCTGGCCACACCTTGATCATAAAAAAAAAAAAAAAGGAATAAAAAGATCCCTGGATGAAAACCTCTCTGAGGCAGCCAGAGCAGGCAGTGAGGGTGAAAACCTCATGGAGGCGCCCCCGCTGTCTCTCAGAAAATAAAGAAATGGAATAAAAAAGATGCTTGGGTGAAAACCTCTTTGAGGCGCCCAGGGTAGATAGTGGGGGTGAAAACCTCATAGAGGCGCCCCTGCTATCTCTCTCAAAAAAAAAAAATAGGAAGAAAAAGAAGAAAAAACAGGTCTGATCTTTGAAATTATTGCAGGTTGTAGGGATATAATGCAGATAAAGAAGGTCGCGCAAATCAAGGACAGGGGTCCATCCCCAGCTACCAGGCATCCTCACCGACACTCCCTCCATGGCCACACACTTTTTCCAGGATTTGGACACATTCGGATCAAGATTCAACCTCCTACAGGAAGTTTCAGGGCTTTCTACAGGAAGTTCTACATTTCTACAGGAAGCAGGAACCTTTGGACAAGCCAAAATCGATTCTGGAGGAGGATTTAAAACTTGAAGTTTGTTGGTGAGGCCTGCAGCCACCCCTTTGTCCCATCCATCACCTGTTTCCTCTCTTTCCACTGCCATTACCACAATTTGGTCCTGTACTCCTGCACAGTCATGCAAAAAGTCCTGTTTTCCTCAGATCACCATTTTTTTCCAAGGGACAAATCAAATACATGAAGGCCCACACACTCTACCTGTCAAAAGCTCCAATAGGACCCTTCATCCGTGACTATAGCCGTGCCCATTTCAGCATGCAGCCCAGGAGGAGAAGCAGCTACAGGATGTCCTACAGGAATCCTGTAGCAGCTGATCCGCCTGGAATACACACTATGGAGTCAGGAGCAGTTGAAATCAACACAGGAGGCATGCAACCAGCTCCGCGTAAATATGAACACCTCCTCAACAGCTGAGAACAGACGGGGCCGTGCATGCAACGTTCACCACCAGAGGACTGGGTCCTGAAAGCCTTGCATCCAGCATCAGCAAATGAACGAGGGAATTCACACGCCTGTGCACGAAGCAGCAGTGAGCAAAGCCATTGTTTCACGTCCAAAAACCTGCGAAACACGTCCACGGTCACCCCAGGTAAGTGCCTAACCTTATTTCGTCAAATTGCATAAGCTATACTATGAACACTGCATATCTGTGAATGGGCGGATTGAACGAATGCAATGGCCAGTCAACTGGCCACCCACAGCCAGTAGAATTGCCTCGTGGGATCCGAACGAGCATGGTTACGCTCGATTCCGCCGGAAGGACGTGGAGCCGACACGTGGGAAGTGTCCAGTCGGGAGATCAACAGATTTGCAGTGAAATCGGCGGACTGACAGGGATGACGGCGGGTAATGGCGGAGATAGATATTGGCGGTCAGAGACACGCCGAGGAATGATGGCCGTGACGTTGTCTAACGGCTCGGCCTGGACACCTCACCCCCCGTGCCATGAATTGCGCTGTATTTCAAAATCACTTGGCCAGAGCACGCACATCAACCACTGTCATTTATGCCTACAACAGGTTTTTCAACAACGTGAGCGTCCTCCTCCTCTGTAGTTCGTTAGCCCGCGTTTCTCGTCGCGGTTCAAACTCTTCCCGCGTCCCAGACTTGCTCCGCAGCGCCGTGACGTACTCCAGAAGCTGCAAAAGCTCTCTACAGGAAGGAGCTCTACAGGAAGCACAGCGAAAGCTCCTGGAGCAGAGAAACTCGTGTCTGTTGCTTCGGGATTCAAAATTTCGAAGAGAGGTAGGCTCGAAACGCCATCCCCATGCTTAATTTTCGAAAGGTGGTGAACTAGCTTGTTTGAAGTGGGGAAAATTGAAACTAGTCTGCCTGTGGGTCAAGAATGGTGGTTTTGCTTATATGATACACAAAATTTCTTTTAAATGGTGTTGCGTCATATTCACCTCCATGGTTCCTGTTAACAAACTCTCCCCATTATAACGAAAAACCGCTATAAGGCTCACCCGTGCATATAAAATTTGTTGTGACTGTTACATGGTTGGTGTGAAAATTAGCTCTACACTCTGTCTGTGAGAGCTTAATTCCTTTTGACCAGACGAGTTTTGGGCGGCAGCAGTATTACAACCAGAGAATTGGTGAAAGGGGAGATCCACACAGTGGAGAAACCCTGTCCTGAGAATCAAGGAGGGAAACCATATCCGAATTTCCATTCTAACCAGAGCTCAAGCCAAAAACAGGGTATTTTCACCATGCCAGGAGGGTTTATTAGAAAGGAACCCTCGGATTCCAAGAAGTTGAGAGAAACTCCTGAGGTGGTAGACCTGTTTACTAGTGCAAAGTGGATGACCTTCTGTGATAGAATCCAAGGTCACGATGATGAAATAATAGAGGAGTTCCTAAGGTCCCTGCAACCCAAATCAAAAACACTGGCCACTGTAAAGTTTAGAGGGTTGACCTTCAACCTCACTCCACAACTCATTAGTCGGGTCACGGAGTTGCCATTGGGGATACCGTGGGATAAAGAGGAAAGGAAATTGGGCCAGAAGGCCAAAAAGGAATTTTTCCTCCCAGAAGAACAGTTTTCAGAGGATAAGAATGGGGTCCGGAGAGCCAGCCTTTAGCCATTTTGGAGCGAGGTCAGCCTTCAAATTATGAAATATATTACCTGTGAGGGGCGATTTAGTATTGTGTATGGTTATCACTTCCGCTTGTTAACCGAGCTCAGGCATAAGATGGATTTTCCCTCAGAACAAAAATTGAGCATCCCATACTTCCTCCTACAGTCATTGATTGAGTGTGGCACAAAACTGAAGGAGGGGACACCAGACTAGCTGGCTCATCATGGGCTTATCAAGCTCCTCGTAGAAGATTCCCTCCATACTTATACTATCCCTATCTCCTGGGAGATTTTCCACAATATGTCCAAGGATGATGATATCCGGACTCTGGAAGAAGAACTCACTTCATCCAGCAGTGAGGAAAAGGAGCATATTGAGGCAGAGAAGAACACTAAGGGTAAGGAAGCTAAGGGTAAGAAAACTCAGGGTAGGCCATCACAGGAAAAGCCACAGGAAAGCCAAGAGGAAAAGCAAGAAAAAGGACAAGCTGCTGAGGCCAAAGCTGTGAGTGGAGTAAAAACACAAACGCCAAGGGAGAAGCGGTTGCAAACCCGGGCAGAGAGGACTGAAAAAGTCCAAACAAGTAAAGGCACACCCAAGGCAACCATAGCACAAGTCAAAGAGAAGGCACCCCCAGCCAAGCAAGCCAAATCAGGGAAAACTAGTTCTACAGGAAGCCAGCAGACTATTTCTACAGGAAGCCAGAAAACTGCTTCTACAGGAAGCCAGAAAACGACCACTACAGGACTTTCTACAGGAAGTCTGGGGAAAGGGCAGCAGAAGGAGAAATCAGCTGAGATTTTAGCTAGGGAGGCAGCAGCTGTGCTGGCCACCCTAAGCACATCCCCCAAGCAGAAGGAAAAGTGAAAGAGGGAGCCTCCCCTGTACTTTAAGGCGAGAAGAAGTGTAAGAATTAAAACCGACAGACCCCAACCACCATCCAAAGAACCAGTCACCATTGTAGACACCCTTACCACACCAAGGGAGAGGTCCCCCTCCAAGGCAGCCATCACTTATGAATGGGGAAGCCCGAAGACATCCACCTGGAGGGAGAGGATGAAAATGTTGGACACCAAGGCCTCTCTACAGGATGCTGAAACTATTCTACAGGAAACATTAGCTAGACTGAAGGAGACCGAAGCAATGGAGGGTGAGGTAGCTAAATCACCACAAAAGGACGAAGAGGTCGAGCACATTGTGGAACCTAGCCCCCAGCCTAGCCTGGGCTCCTACTATAACTTCTTGGAGGCCGAAAAGATCATTCCTCAGAAATTCACACTGCCACTCTTCCTTGCACTAGAGGAAGAGAGAGTGAGGACCCACACTTGGATGAAAATCGCTAAGTCCAAGGGAGTGGCAGATATAGGTCCTCTGGAGGAACAGCTCAAAGAGGCAAGGAGGGAATTGGCTCTAGTACGACATGTGGAGAGCAGCCAGTGGGTCAAGCTACAGGAAGAAAATGAGCTGCTTAGACAGCAGCTGCAATTACAGGGACAGAGGAAGGAAGACGGGCCTCACATCTTGGGGGAACAAGAGAAACAAGAGGGGCCCACAATAGCCACAAAGACCCCTTATGAACAGCAAAGAAGGGAAGGGACATAGGCTGAAATTGAGGTACTGAACCAGCAGCTGCAGGAACAAGAATTACAGATACATTCTCTAAAACAGTAGCTGCAAGAAAAGGAGGCCCAACTGGCCTGCATGGCCAGCGCAATGGAAGTTGTGCAGTGCAGGCAGCTTGCCAAATCCTATGCCCTTTACCTCAAGGACCAATGGTTACAGTTTCAAATCAATACCTTGGCTCAAAGGGGCATCACCCCTTTTCAAGATTATCATTAGTTTTCAGCTCTATGTGGCAGTAGTTCATCCGAGGATAGGGCCAAATTATCAGAGTTCTACCTGCACAACTTTTCCCTTCCGGACATGAACGCATGGGATCATAACACGGTGATAGGAGATGTCCAGCTTATGGCCATGGCCTCTTGGATGAGCCATGAGGAGAAGAGAGCAACAGAGGTCTGCAGTATCATAGGCAGAGAGCTCAGTGAGCCTCTCATGATCAGAGCAGAGCCAGATGACCCATCAGCAGTGATAAGCGCCCACCAGCACTTGGCCAACAGTCGTCAGGATCTACCGGAATATATTGAGCAACAGACTCAAGCCATTGCCCATTTTGAGGACATGGAGAGACTGTTTGGAGAAAACTGTATGCATGCCTGCATAAGGTGGTGGAACACACTGCCTCACAGCCTGAAGATAAAATAATACCACTCTCCCACCAGGATAAGGGAAGCCTTGGTAAGGGTACCCCTCTACAAATAGTTGATGCAGAACTTGCAGGCCAATTGGATTGGCTTGAAATTCAATCCTCCTTTACTTTTGGGATTGCTAGAAGGAGTGAAGGTAGAGGAAGGAGGTAGACAATGGGAGGAAGTGGTAAGGAAGGTAGGATTCCATGACAGGGAAGAGGATATCACAGCAGAGGCTTGGGATGTGAGGGAGGCGATCAAAGCCATAAAGGATGATGAGTTGGACTAGTTGCTCAAAGGATGAGCAACCGATTTAGCAGGGGGTGATGATGAGCCCCCAAATTGGGTAACTTATTGGGCTCATTTTGCCTAATTGTCCTTGTTCAATCCTCCATTTTTCATAGATTATGCATGTTTTTTAGTATGTTTGTGTTATTTGAATGAATAAGGGTGGTCACTCTACCTAGGAGGCTAATACATGGTTATTTCAGGATTTTTGGACAAATTTTGGAGCAAAACCAAGCAATCATGGGTCAGCTGACAGCCAAGCTTGAGGTGAGGATTCATAGGGAGGTTGTCTCTTGCATTAAATGGCCTTCCTTGAAATCTCCACCCTCAACACCGAGCTCCACAGGCCACCAAAAAAAGTTTTAAAGGCAGCCAAGCAGTTTTTGGAGGAGTGACTGTTCACTAGCAATTGGGACAGCCGAGTCCCTTGAATCTAGGAGGGCTGCTAGCCCCCTCATATTGTACAAATAGGAAGGCCTCAGCCTTCATAGTTTACTTTTTGAACTATTGTTATTTTTGCACTATAGTGCTGTCGTTTTGCTCAGCCTGTTTTATTGTAGCTATTGCTGTACAACTTTCATATGATGTTTATTTTTTAATAATGAGAAGCAACTTTACTTGGCATCAGATCTGAGTTATTTATAGGAGCCTGCAGCTCTTGGGGTTGGGCCCAACCCGAGTGCTAAGGCCTCCTCTATGTATTGTTAGTTGTTCTTTATGCATTTTCAAAAACATTTCTGTTAAGTAGATTAAAGTTTGCTGATTAACTAGGTCACTATTAATGGTTAAAAAGACTTTTTGAATGCTCAGATTTAGTTGATAGGTTGTTAACAGAAAAAGCTTCAAGGAAAGGGCCATAAAACATCTCTGGTTTCACCTCTCCTTCAGTAGGATTTGGAGCTGGGATCAGGATAACTTTGCTGCCCACAAAAACACTGATTTTGCTTTGCCATGCAATCACTCGTGTTTGATTTTCATGTGTAGAAGTTGGCTACAAGTTCAGACTTTCGTTTGCTTAGTTGCATGAGTTAAAAACTTGGTTTCATTGCAGGTCACACTTAAGTTCATTCTCTTTACTGGCAGCTAGCAGATTAGGTCATCGTAATTAGGTTTTTGAATTTACAAGTCTTCGTTGGACCAGTGGTAAAAACGCCTTACAGAGCACCTATACCACTCCTTCATCTGTTTATTCTCCATCAGCACCTTCCACTCCACCCTCTACTTAGAATCCTTGCCTCCTGTTCGCCATTTTCTCCCATAACCCTAGTTTTGTGTGTAACATTGCTTCAGTCTTCCTTGAACCAAATACAGCCATCTACACCTGTCCACAACTCCATCCACCGAGTCCTAGACCATCTCCAGCCCTCACCCTACCTCCACACTCACTCCTTCACCTTTCCCTCTCCATCCATCCACCAAAAGTCTCATTTCTGAACATCCTGTAGAAAGTTACAGACATCCTGTAGAAAATCGCAAACATCCTGTAGAACCCTTGCAGACTTCCTGTAGAGGCTCACGAATGAGGTTTCTTGATAGCCAAACTCGGTGAAACTCTATGGAAGGGTGTTAGGGACCCCTTAGGCCCTCTCTGAATCTTCTTTACCTCCTCCAAGCATTTCCTCTCACCCAGCCACCTCTGCATAGCCAAAAATAGTCAAATCATATGCATAATAACTCTGGCAACTTATTCAAAAATACAAAAAGATGTTTTTTTTCAGATGTTACTGTAGAAGTAGCTTAGATACATGTATTTACCTTCCTAGAAGTCAATGGCATTTCTTTCAGTAGCTTGTATCCTCTTTCCTGCATCAGTAGGGTTAGCTGGTAGAATTAGGGTTTGCTAGGGTTTCCGTTTTCTTTTAGATTTTCAATGTTTTTCTGCAAGTAGATCAACCTTCTTTAAATTAGCTTTCGTCCATCGGTTAAAAGCTTCTTCTCAGAGCTCATAGAAGTTAGCTTGAGCCCCTAGCGGACTTGTGCCAGCTGACCAAGTGACAGCTGCGGCAAGAGCTAGTACTTGTGCATACAACACCGTCGCTTCGAAGTTTGTTACGAACTACCGGGTTGATAAAAGTAAAGAAGGGAGTCCCAGGAGTTGTAGCATTATTGCTGCAATACTAGAGCTCACCACATATCTCCGCAAATATAGCACGAAAAGCTCTGAAATTCGGACCCGAGGTTCAATGCCATTTCATCTCAAATGGGTTTTTTCTATTCTGAAATGTCACCGAAAAAGAGTTATAGTGAAAATTCCATGATGACCTATTTGGAGCAGCGAAACCCTAGAATCCAGAGCTCTGATACCAAATGTTATGAAACCAGCTCACAAAAAGATAGAAAAGATTGATCAACGCCTTATAATTCAGCCTCTTCAAGGGGGCAACCTCCTTTACATTACAAAAATGAACAATTCTTGGATGATACAAATGAAAATACTTCCTTTCTATATATAGGAGTCTAAGGGGTCATAATATAATCAGAGCTGACATAACAATAATAATGTAAGGGCATAATAATAAGTGGGCTTCTATGGGGCACAATAGTAACAATATGGGGACTACATGGGTACAACAACATAATAAGGGGGTTGTACTAATAACAATAATGGGTAACACTAGTAGTATAGGGGCCTAATGCAACCATGTTCTTGTTGTAATTGCAAGTAAAATATTTGTTGTGAACAAATGTATTAATGTGTTAAAAATTTTACATTCTGCCATGGATGGGAATTTATTTATCCTAGACTAAATTAGGTTCTTATATTCTATTGTTAAAGTTACAATCTAAAATGTTTGTTAACATTGGATGAAAATGGACTTAGGTGTCATCATTTCCTTTTGGAAGGAAGATTGTTTCCAAATGCGTGATGGTCGTATATATTGTCCATAAAGACCTTCTTGTAGTTTCTCATGCTTACAAAGGTTTGTCCATTATTGTTGGTGGTTAGGCTAGGTCTCCATTAAGAATTATGGATCATTATCAAATGTTTAAGTGTTATTTTTTGAAATTGTTTATGCAAATAGATTTAAATCTATACATAATTTTTATGAGCTATGCATTTCATGTCATTAAGGAGAATGCATAGAATATGTTTCATCTAATTCTTAGAAGATTATTGTTAATTGTCCACTCAAATATTTCATGTCCTTTATATGGATCTTAAAGGTCGAATGCATGTTAAAGGATAGTGAAACTCTAGTAGGGGTGAGTAGTATAGGACTATACCACGAAGGTGCTTGAACATATAATACTTCTTTGATGTTGCTTATAATCTAGGATTGACATGTGTCTATTGTTTCTTGGATGATCACATTCAATATTGAGTTTGGTGTTGCCCTTTCCTATATATGTTGTAGGACTATGTAAAAAACATTTTGGGATCCCTCCCTTCTTCATCAGAATATTTAGATAGCGGTTGGATCAACCACTAGCCATAATAGTGGTTACTAACCCACCAATACTTAGTGTGATCAAATGTCAACTAGACTAGAATTGAATACCTCATACCAAACTTTATCTTAGAATAGTTCGACCAGACTAATTAAGCTTACCTACTAGGTTATATATATAACTCTACTAGCATGTACAGTTTACATGATAGAGTTTTATCAAAAACCCAAAGCATTATCTCATTCAATTTGACAAAATTATGTCAAGGAGGAATACATCATGAGATCGTAATACCGTTTCAATGAAATCAGTCTAAGTTACTAAGTGTTATTATATATGGTGATTAACTTGTTTTATATCCAAATATTTTAAAGAAACAAGAGAAATTATGCAATATATTCTATATATATATATGAAAAGAAAAAAAATTTATATTTCCTTTAGGAAAGAAATATACATATATCTCCCATCACAAGGTCTGAGAAATTATCCATATGAATTAGTTATTAATAGCCCAATATATTGCTTTTCTATACAATACATAATTACTAATTACTAGCTACTAATCTCTATTGTATATGCCTAGAATATTCGTATTTCCTTTAGGTAGAGAGGAGATCCTGGGATTATTATAGCCTTTGTCAACATTCTAATCCCCTTTTAGACATGAAAATGTTTATAAGGGATACATTCGGCATGAATAATTTGCATGGAGAAATAATGTGGCCCATGGCATGACAAACAAACATCGAAATGTCACCCTCAATTAATCTAGACACTTTATCCATATTTCTGGATTCATTAATTATTGTGTTATTCTTAAACAAGTAATAGATAAAATATGTAGAAAATAGAGAACACCGAAATAAAAATCACAAACTATAATGAACACAAGATATGAGTTGGGAAACCCTTTCAGGAGAAAAACAAGCTGGAAGGTGAGGCTCCTCTACTCTCTCTTTATCTGAATGGAAATGGATGCAAGTAAAAAGTAGTGGGACTTAGGGCCCATTGGATACTATAGTATACAACCCACTCTATTTTCTCTCTCTCTAACCACTCTCAGCTACTCTCCTTATATATCGATCAAAATGCACTCCAATAGAATGGAACCATTTTTTCTCCTACTGGCCAAGTTATAAAACAAATGAATAGCCTACTAGTGCTTAATTTTGCTTCTTCAAACTCTTAACTACAATCACAATATGGACTCTTCTATATTATTCTTCATCATGATCACATGGATAGACTCTTTTCCATGGATAATGAGGGATAACATGGCATCTTGTTATTTATCATGGTGGAAAAAAAAAGAAGGTCAACATCCATACGAGAAAACTTTTGCATATATGCTCCAATAGAGGCAATTCTTGCATCATTGGAAAGTCATCTATGTGTAGAATAGTTCTAGGGGAAAACACTTACAAAAAAAAAAATTACCCTGCAAAAAAGGTAATTTTATGCCTCAAATGGCTTATGGAATATTTCATATCCCACTTTTGCAAACTAAAACCTATTGGTAAAATGGTCCTCTGAGATGATTCCTCTACGTTTTCCACTCTAAAAGCATCAATATTGATGAAAAGGAATATATGATCCAATCCAGATCATACTTCCCTATTTGGGAGGATTTTCGTTGTCAAAATCTTCTATTGATTGAGGTGAGGAAACTTTCCCTCCACTTTCTTTTAGGTTTACCATTTGGCCTTGCTTGGAAATTATCCTTTCAATCCAATATGTCAAATTTCATGCTACCTTTCTATTTTAGTTATGGGCCTAATCTGCAAAATTGTATCCTTTATCAACTTTGATCATGCATCTAGTGCCAAATATTCTTCAAAAGGTAGGAATTGTTGCTCTTCATGATATAACATGTAAGGCTCATAGAGTTTAGATTCTCTACATCCACCATTTAGTAAATTTTTATGTGTCGGGGTATATTGAGTCTATATGCATCATTTCCCACCTTTTATAATATATCAAAAGGAACATATTGCAGAACCTTGATTTTCTTACTAGGACCCCGTAGTCTCTCCTTGTTCAACTATAATCATATATTCTCTCCCATCTTGAATGACTTCTCTATTTTGTGTTAATCATGTCTAGCCTTGTATTTTTCCTATGAATTTTCCAACATCTCTTGTACCTATATATGGATCTTACTAAGCTTCTCAACAAATTTTTCTACCCTTAAGGCATCATCGTTGAGATCCTCCCCCACCCCTCCTTGCTACCCATATGCAATATCTAAAGGTGAGGACGGAAAATCCAAAGCAAATTTCAAATGGGGACTTACCATTAGAAGTGTGGACCGCTCTATTGTAAGGGTGATGTATGTATATAGTATTTTCATCCTAATTATTTGGATACTTTTGATGGTAATCGCTCAAAAGTTGCACCAAATTCTTGTTGACTACTATTTTTCCATTTGTTTGTGGATGGAATGTTGTAGACTTGTTCAACTTTGTGTCTATCTTCTCCACAATGTAGTCCACAACACATTGAAAAATATTGTGTCCCTATCTAAAACGATGCTCCTTGGTATCCCAAAGTGCACTTAGACTTGTCCAAAGAACAATTTCATTACTTGTTTCCCACTAATGGTCCTTTTTTAGGGTATTAAAACACCATAGGGGCTTCACTATGGAGAAATATCATACCACATGCATTCATATTAGGGGATATATATTGAGGAAAAAATTAAATAATATATTGAGCATACAATAAGGGGTAAAGGGTTTTTGTATTGCCAGGTATAAAAAATGGAGCTCAAAGTTAATGAAAAAAATATAAAGGGGTATAAAACATGTTAATGAAAAATGGATACCTGCAATATCTAGTGAAAGTAGAGGTTTTTTAAATTAGGAAGGTGTATTGGGTTCGAATTGGTAGGGAGTTAAATAATTTTATTTTTAGAGGTATTTTCCAATATGTAGTCAAATTAAGGATATTTTTTAGTATGCCACGAATGCAAGTGATATGTCAGAGGTTCATTGAGTGAATTCACCGTGTAAAACACACATTTTACTAAACCTATCAACTACCACAAACAAATTATTGGTAAAACTTCCACAAAGCCCATGAAACTTCTTTCCCAAGGATCAATGACTAGAACCAAGGGATGATATATACCCTAGTTCTTGTTACTAGGCTTTTTGTTACAAGAAAGCATGCATGCTTTTATGAACCTAGTTACCTCTTCTTTCATATTCGCCCAATACATATACCTCTACAAGTTGGACATTATCTTCCCTACACAAAAATTCCTTGCAATCTTAAACATGTGAGCCTCACTCATCAACTTCCATCACTCACCTTTAGGAACACATAACTTATCTAAACTATAGAATAACCTAATCTGGAGATTGTAGTTAATTGTGTTGTCACCACCATGCACATAACCCTGTTGTAACACCCTCCTCCCACATTTACCCAAGTTAACCATTCCACTGGGTAAACATGTGACGAAGAGTTACTATGGTATGATTCAACTCCCCATGTACAGTTAAGGAAGTGGAACCAACAAAAAAAAATATTCTAACCTTCCACACATACTGCGAAACCTTCAGGATCCAACCAACACTTCCAAGTGACAAACCCTTGAGACAAATTGACATTTCACTACCATAGAGCCTTAGTCACTCCCATGACAAGGCATGCATGTGACTAGGACCCTCCATTCACTCCCATAGCAAGGCATCCATGTGACTATGGCCTTTTCTAGGTAGTTTTGTACCAGTGACCTCGGATTATGTGCCACTTTTTTAGGGATAAGGCTCAGGCTACTGGCTATAACTTCATGAAACTTCCAAAAATTATAAATAACATAGAAACAACGATATTAATGCAAAAAAAATGATTAATGACTTGACTTGTCCCCTACTAGCTATGACAGGCATTTCGTCAAGCGTATCACAAATATGTAATCTACAGGTCATAACAACAAAACTAAGCATAAGGGTCTCATAATTATCTGATATTCGTAAGGAAGCTTTGATGCCTTATCAAAATAGTTGCATTATCATATATTAGGTCATATATTCATTGTTCATTCATTTTCTAATCAAAACATGATGAGATCCATACATCAAAAATGTTAGAAAACATGCTCTTAAACAACATATATTCAATAGGAATAACCAAGATATAACAACCATAAAAACCACATATGAACAAGTATATTTACCCATCAAATATGAGAGGAGAGGAACTCTTATTAACATACGCAAAATGCAACTGGTTTGGGACTTCCATGTACTACCCAGCCATAGATTCGTTGAACCAAATATTTCTTCTAGTCAATGACCCCTATGCCATATTCCAAGCATGAATGTTGGATCTCATGGAACAAATCCAACAAAACCAAACTAGGGCTTCAAGAGGCAAAACTACCTCAATTCTCAACTAGTGATTCCACCTCACGGTTGGACATCACTAACCATATCTAGATTGGTTTGTACCCCAAGTTTTCCAGGGCTCTAGAGTGTTTGTTCCAACTAGCACTTCCAATACTAGTAACTCAACCCACAACTAATGTCGAGCTTCCAGAGTGTTTTTCCAACCAAGTTTTCCAGGACTAGTAGTTCAAGCCACCAAGAACTTCCAAAGTGTTTGTCCAACCAAGGCTTCGAGGAATAGTAACTCAACCCAAGCTGTTAGAGGGCTTCTAGAGCGTTTTTCCAACCAAGGCTTCCAAGAACCACGATATCAAACCATAGCCACAAGGAACATTATAACCAACTAGAAAATAAAAGGAAATACACCCAACACCATGGAAATTCATAAAATGGAAAAGCTAGGCAAATCCATCATCAATCGAGGCAATACTCCATCTCAATGAAATATCATAACCAATAAACCATACATGTGCCATGCATGCCAAAACTAGTAAAGAAATTGTACATACAACTTAGTACCTACAAGAAAACCCAGTGTAGTTGTTGCTCCCAATGTCTTCTTACTCTTTCCTACTCCTCCTTTACCGTCTTGGTCCAAATCCCAAGTATGCCACACTCCTCCAAGGGTGCTCCAAGAAAACAGTAAGTGTCCAAGAGTATGTGAGAGAGAGTAGAGTAGAGAGCTCCAAGCTAATATGAAAAAATTATACAAATTGATCCTCAGAAGCATTTTTTTTTTAATGAGGCCTCTATTTTCTTCATTTTCCATTATTTTCCTCATTTTCCTCCTCACATGAAACCTGTGACCTTTCACCTTCCTCTTCTCCTAATTTCCATTATTTTCATAAATAAATTGCCAATTAATGCCACTTTTGCTTTCCAAAGCCTTTGTCATTTCCTTTTCCAATTTCCATATCCATTAATTAAACACAAGTGATCTGCATCACTATATTTTCACCCAATATTCAGCTTGGAATACATGTCTCATGACCTTGGTTATTATTTTTCCTTTATTAACTTTATTACATGGAATTTTTACCAGGTTTGTTACATAACCCTCCCTCTTGGGGGAACACTATCCTCGGTGTTTAATGACACCTAAGACCAACAAGACTATTGAAAATTAAAACATACTACCCATGGAACTTTATAACTTAGTTCGTTGTATATATAATGATCATCCTGCTGAGAAGCAAATCAACATGAGAAACATAACAATCATAAAAACATGACACCCACACCACTTATTAGAGATTTATAACACAAATCATGGTGGTATTTACATCCATATACATATATACACATGTACCAACATCACAACAAAACATAGGCCACAAACATTCACTTAATCAACGAATAGAGAATGACACATAGCTCGCATATGATCAACCATCTCCCATGTAGCTTCATTGGGCCCAAATTGCTTCCATTGTACTTTAACCTACTCGACTACTCGGTTCCGAAGCATGAACATATTTCTCTACAAAATGCATTGAGATTGTGGTTGGAATTATCGTTCTGGTTCCACCTACAATACATACTATTCAATCACACGATCAACATATTTAACATACTTCTTAAGCAATGACACATGAAAAACATTGTGGAATTTCACTGTCAGAGGCAGTGCAATTCGATAGGCTACTGCTCCAATCCTCAGAAGAATCTTGAAAGGTCCATAAAACCAAGATGCCATCTTGGCACATGATCCAATCCTCAAGGATCTTCTTGGGCTTTATGCACAAGTACACATGTTCCTTAACCTAAAACTCCTTAAACAATTTGTTATGATCTCCATAACTCTTTTATCTATCACGTGTTGCCTTCAGATTCTTCTTAATTACTTTCATTTCTTGTTCCATCTCTGCCAACATGTCTAGTCCAATCAACACCGTGTTCATTGGATCACTCTAACTAATGGGAGTATTACAACTCCACCCATACAATGCCTCAAACAGACTCATCCTCAAATATTCATGGTACCCATTGTTATAAGTGAACTCAATTAGTGGAAGTTACTCTTCCCACTTCCACTGCTAATGCATCACATACATCCTCAACATATCCTCCAATATCTTGCTGACCCTCTTTGTCTTTCCATATTCCTATGGATGATATTTTGAGAACATTGATGCTCTCTTCAATTGATCAAACAGGTCATCAATCCTCAGCAACAAATACCTATTCTTGATGGTCACTTTGTTCAACTTCTTGTAACTAATGCATAACCTGAGAGTATCATCCTTCTTCACAAACAACACTAGTGCACCCCAAGGTGGTACAATTGGCCTAATTTATCCCTTGTCAAGAATTTCCTTCACTTGCAACTTCAACTCCACCAAATCCAGTGTGCTCATCCTATGAGTGCCTTTGATTCGAGTGTTGCCCATAGTACCAACTCAATTGAAAATTCCACTTCCTTGTGAGGAAGCAACTTTGAAATCTCTGCCAGAAACACATCCTGAAATTGTTGTGAAATCGAGTACTTTCTCAAGACAATTGCATCATCAACTTTCTTACCTTTGTTACTAGAAATATGGACTACGAATAATACAAAACCTTTCCTGTGATTGCACTTCCCTTGTATAGTTGTTGCCATTCTAACTAATGTTGCCTTCTTCTTACCTTACAAGACTCTTTGTTCCCCATTATCATCCAGGCACTCAATAGCATTGTCATAACAATCCACCTTGGTCCTATGAAGATACAACTAGTCCATACCCAATAACATATTGTATCATCCTAATGGAAGTACATTCAAATGTGTTGAAATAAGAATACCATCCAACTCAAATGCACAAGTTGTTACCCAATAATGAACTATCTTCTTTATACATGTAGCCATTTGAACTAACCAAGGTTCTGAATGCAATTCTTTATTCAAACCACACTTATCCACCAGGTTAGGATTAACATAACTATAATTAGATCGAGGATCAATCAAAATAGAAACAACTTGATCACAAATCTTACCATCCATCTTGATAATAGATGCATGATGATCTACCTGCTTGTTCTCCAATGCTGCATAGATTCATGGAACACTCTGTGCAACATCCCCCACTATCTATGCTTCTTTTTCACTGTAGATCTATGGTCTACCACAATGATGTTGTGGACAATCTCTTCTACGATGCTCTCCACCACAAGTCCAACACTGTAAAGGCTTCCAACTTGCTCCCTCGTTATGATTCTCAGACCAAAATCCCTATCCTTTATTAGATGCATTGAACTTCTTATATGGTTCCACATTCTCTTGCTTCTTGTCCCATTTTCCTTTACCCTTTGCATTACCTTTCCAGTCTAGCTTAGTCTCATATTTTCGCTTTGATTTCTCAAAACAACACTTTACTTCCATATGGCCTCCTCCAATGATATATGCTCATCAAAATCAATCATGTCCTTCAATTCTATTGACAACCCACTGATAAATTGATGGATCTTTCCCTTCTCCTCCTTAAGGTAAGGCACATACCTCAATAACTCCAAGAATCTGTAGTGTACTCCTCATTGGTCATAGATCCAATCTTCAGCTCATAGAAATCTTTTACCTTGTTGTCAAGTATCTCTTTGATAGGTTCTTCTTCTTGAATATTCTCTCGAACTAACTCCAAGCCAACTCCTCTTCATGAATACCTATGACATTATTTACAACTTCCCACCATATATATGCTTTACCTTTAAAATCAATGTCGCTATCCTAGCCTTCTTGTTCACTAAGTAATCCTGCAACTTGAAGAACTTATTCATCCCAAGCAACCATTCTTCAGCATCCTATGACTTCTTCATTTCCCTATCAAATGTAGGTGGATTTGTTTTCTTAAACTCATCCAACAAATATACCCTATCACTCCTGCTGTAAGGATGATAACGATGATGACAATGATACGTGTCTGAAATAGAACTAGAGTAAAGCTCATGTCCACTACCTCTTCTATCGAGTGTATCCAAGAATTTGCCATCTCTTACCATTTCATCTCTATCCAAACTCTACCCACCATGTGAACTTCTACCATATGCTCCATTAGTCCTATCCTCTTTTCCATGACTGATTCTAAGTGGTCCCTGTCTCTTCAAGTCTGAAAAACTTCGAAGAATCACCGCATTCACTTCTACTTATTTCTCATGTGCTCTAGCAAGTCTTTCTTTTGATTGAATTATTTAGTCATTATATTCTTTGTAACTCCTTATTTTTGTCTTCAAACTTCTCAAAGTTTCTGTTATGTCAGGAGAATGTCCCTTGCCATGCTACTCATCTCATATTTAAGGAGAATCTTTTGAGTTGTAGTCTGCCCTGTTGCTAGTCATCTTTAATCTTCTATTCCTACAAGGTATATCATGTCAGCTAAACCAAATCATAAACAAACCCACATACCTCAGTTTAGTTCAGGGGAGGATATATCATCTGCAAGAACAACCATATTAGTGCAATACATATAAACATAATCATATCAACATTTAATCATCATTTCAATCACTATCCAGTCACCAATGCATGACCATACCGATCACATACCATGACCTTATGCACAACAACTATCACCATGCTAATGTATTCATAAAAACATATAAACATTAACATGCATGACCAATGCACAATTGGCCTGCACTCATGACAACGACATCCAACAACAACACCATCAAATTTTCACATCGCGACAACATTGCAACTATGACCAATGCCATGCATATACAACAAGCACATAGACCCCAATAATAAGGAACACATATGTAATCAACATGTATGAACAACCAACACACACCGCCCATTCAGTCCAAGTGGTGAACCATGCTCTAATATCACTCTGTAACACCTCCCTCCCACATTTACCCAAGTTAACAAGTCCGTTCGGTAAAAATGTGAAGAAGAGCTAGTATGATATGATTCAACTCCCCATTTGCAATTAATAAAGTGGAACTGACAAAACAAAACCATTCTGACCTTCCACACACGCTACAGAACCTTCAGGAGCCAACTAACCCTTCCAGATGACCAACCCCTGAGACTACTTAACATTTCACTGCTCTAAAGCCTCATTCGCTCCCATGACAAGGCATGCATGCGATTTGGATCCTCAATCTTCTCCCACAACAATGCATCCATGGGACTATGACCTTTTTTAGACAATTCTTTGCTAGTGACCCCGGATTCTGTGCCATTTTTTCAGGGCCAGGGCTCAAGACACTGCCCAGAACTTCATGAAACTTCCAAAAATGATAAATAACATAGAAACAAGGGTACTAATGCAAAAAATTGATCAATGACTTGACTGGGCCCGTGCTATCCATGAAAATAATTTCATCAAACATATCACAAATATGTAATCTACATGTCATAACAAGAAAACTAAGCGTAGGGGTCTCATACTTATCTAAGATTCGTAAGGAATATTGATGCCTTATAAAAGTAGTTACATTATCATATATTAGGTCATATATTCATTGGTCATTCATTTTCTAATCAAATCATGATGAGAGCCATACATCAAGACTCTCAAAAAAATCCTCTTAATCAAGATATATTCAATAGGAATAAGCAAGATATAACATCCATAAAAACCAAATATGAAAAAGTATATTTACCCATCAAATAAAAGAGGAGGGGATCTCTTATGAACATATGAAAAATGAAATGAGGTCTGGGAATTCCACGTACCACCTGAACATAGATTGGTTGAACCAAATCTTTCTTCCAGCCAATGACCCCCATGCCATATTCCAAGCATGAATGTGGGATCTCATGGAACAAATCCAACAAAACAAAACCAGGGATTCGAGAGTCCAAACCACCTCAACCCACAACCAATGATTCCACCTTATGGTCAGACATCACTAACCATCACCAGATTGGTCTCTACCCAATCTTTCTAGGGATATAGAGTATTTGTTGCAACCAAGGCTTCTAGGACTAGTAACTCAACCCACAGCTGTTGTCGAGCTTCCAGAGTGTTTTTACAACCAGGGCTTCTAGGACTAGTAACCCAACCCACCAAGGGCTTCCAAAGTGTTTAACCAGCCAAGGCTTCTAGGACTAGTAACTTAACCCCAGTTATTACAGGGCTTCTGTTGGGTGTGGTTTTTTACCTATTTTCTGCACATTCTTTCCCAAGTTTTTATCCTTCTATTCTCAAGGCCTATGACTTTACATGATTAATTCCCCTGTTTTGTCACCTTTATAACCTATTCTACTATCATGTTACTTTGCCATATTTTATTGAGTAATACGATGCTTTATTCCTTTTTGTGGCTAACTGGGGGAGCATTGAAGAATTATTTTGGAAAGGTCTTCTCCTTTTCAGGTGTTGCTCGGGAAGAACAGAGTTATGGAGTAGACAGGCAGCGCAGATTAACTACAAAGAGGGGTAGAACAATTTATTGTCACACCTTGAATGCGTTCACAGGTTGTTGTTACACATTAGATGATGTTACAAACTATTGTTACACAGTGGATGTTGTTACAAGATGTTGTTACACTACGTGCTGATACAAAAGTCCATTGTTACACCAAGGGTGTTGTCGCTAGTGATGCCATAACATCCCGAACCGTTATTCACTCGCAGGATGTTGTTGCATCGAAGCTGGAAAATGTGGGTACTATTCCACCTAACAACTATCGACAGTAGGAATTTTTTATTTTGGAAGCAACAGACCCAAGCAGTTGCAATCTTAACTAATGTATATTTGTATTTAGAAATAGGTTGTAACTACTTTTATTTTTATTAGCATGAGAATCGTGAGATTATCATGACTAATCTGTTTCTAATTTGGGGTATATAATAACTATAAAGGAACTCAATTTTTCATGTACAAGGACACGACATATAGAAAAGTATTGTTACTCTACTTCTGTAACTTTGAGTTTACTTTTAATGTTAATCAGCGCGATGATGTTGCTCTTTAGCTGATTTGTTAATTACTTTTGTGTTATTCATCCGCCCTACTGAGGAGGAAGGGCCCTCCTCTTTGGCACGAACTGCAGTGATAGAGGTAGTGTACATTCTAGTTTAGTTAATTGATTTATGGTTTCTCATTATTTTTGTACTAATTGTGGGTTACATCTGCTGCTGTTTCAATTTACATTATGTTGTTACACTAAGTTAATCAATAGAATGGTAGTAACCAGTTGGAGTAGATATCAATTCCTGTGTGGAACACCTTTACTTTGATAGTTGTGAAGCGTGATTTAATTTTGTAGATTTTTTTTTTATGTCTAAATGAATGGTTTGATTCAGCAATTTGGTTCATCGACATCTTTTATTGTTTTCTGCAGTTTCGCATCCTTGGCTATAGTGTATCGGCATAGACAATGCGAACTCCATTGAAACAACAAGACCTACCCTGGGTTGACAATTAAATGTTGCAGTCTCATTCAATTAGGATTGATTAAAACATCAATACATTTTGGCACCGTTGCCGTGGATGGCAGTTGACGATACAGTCAGCCAAGTTTTTTGTTTGATGTAGAGTGTTCCTAGTACACAATTGTTAGGCGGTAAGATGAGAGGTAAGAACCTGTGCATCGCTCTAACATACCTTGGTGGGCTCACCATTGTGATCACTAGGGAACTTAGGGAATTTTGGTGTTTTTCTTAGTGTGTCATCAGCTCTTCAGTCGCTGGGTGGTAAGACAAGAGGTAAGAACCTGCGCATCGCTCTAACATTCCTGAGCAAGCTCACCACTGTTGAAGACTGAGACACTTAGGGTGTGAATCAATACACACAGGTTCCATGTGTGCAACTATAGGAATTATAGAAATACCAAAGCTACCACCACTCTAATTAGTCACAGGAAAAACAGGTAGTAAAAAGGAAAGGAAGAGTGTAGATTTGGGAAGGAAAACATTTATCCAGGAACTAATTTCTAAGGAAGAAAAAGAGCAGTCCAACTCTGAAAGGGATGCAAGGAAAATAGGGCCACAGAAAGCTGTTACTCCAATAGCAAAAGCAAAAACCTTTGATTCCTCTATCTCGAGACCATATCATTCTAAAAATAACACCCATACCCCCAAGACCAAGAACCGGATTCAGGGGCGGGAGGGGGAAGCTAGTAGCCAGAACTTGAGGATAGAGGGGTAAGGGGAAACCGAGGGGGAACATCAAACACCTAAGATGGAAGAACCCCTGTTGGTTTATCAATACCTAGATACAGGTAGTGTGGTGAAACATCCAGCCCCGAGGACATCTAAGCCATTAATCACACCTACAAGACCATCACAAGAAGAGTTTGAAGGACGTCTGCTACAAGGAGGGTTAGAAGGATTAGTCATGGGGGACCACAATGGCAACAATGCCAAAACAGATGCTATTATCACAACCTTTGAGTTCCCAATCGGGGATATCAGAGGTGAAGCTCCTATGAAAAATATTCCTCTATCATCCTTACCATCCTTCTAGGGGATGACTGTGGAAGATCCAGACACCTTTCTATTTGAGTTCGATGTCTTATGCAAAAGTGATGATTATACCTCAGATGCATATAAATTATAATTATTTCATGCTACTTTAAAAGGCGCAGCCTTGAGATGGTTCATGGGATTGGGATCCGCTTCTATTCGAACATGGAATGATATGAAGGAGACATTCTTATCACAGTACCAAGACTATTGCAGAACCAATGACTTAAAGGAATAGATATTTAGAATGACACAGAAGGAGGATGAAAGCTTAGAAGATTATGTGGAGAGATTCCACTATAATCTGCAGAGGTCTAGACATAGTGATTTAGACCAGGAAATCTTGAAGACTATATTTATTAGAGGAATGAGGGATGACTGCCTTGACACCCTGAACCTATTAGGGAAGGGGGATATATCACAAGAACCATTCTCTAAGATTGTGAATCTCTATCTAAGATGCTCCAGAGGATCCTCTAAGGGGAGGAACACGGTTTGAGATGCCTCTACCCGGATACAAAAATATGCATGAGGGGAAGTAACCAGAGCAGAGATCGGGAATTTGTTTGAAAATTTCAAGACCAATATTGTCAATACTCTCTCTATGCCCAAATAATGATAGCGCAGATCAAGAAGACACAAGTGGATGCTGACACACCTCTGGCTGTGTTCTGTCTGAATTTCCAGAAGAAACATCCTTTGAGGGAATGTGAATTGAACAATATCATCTTGTGTAATATTTGCGAGTTGGAACATTCGACAGGGCAATGTCCAGAGCTTCCTAGACTGAAGGTAGTACTCAGAGAATCAAGCAAGGAAGTGCGGTCCTCTCATTTCATCACACCAAGGAGACCATGCCAACCACGACCTCCATGTATGTGTCAAGGTTTTTCCTCTTTCAAATTGTGGAACAATGCATATAATACTCAACAATATCCATGGCAATATCCTACTCCTCCTTCAGCACAGTTTCCTTCACCTGGGAACCACTAGTCTCCATCTCCCCCTGTCCAATATCCTCAATCTAAACCATATCCTTAGAACCAAAACTGAAGAGGAAATGCCCATAAATTAGCTTTACCTGGATTACCTATGAAACAACAATTGCAGTTACCTCCTTTGCAAACTCCTACTCTTGCACCACCTATGCAACCCTAACAACCTATGCAACCTAACCCAAACTTGAACAATAAAGTAGCTCAAGGCATAGAGGCTCCAACTACCTTTCGAACCTACCTTATTAGCCCCGTGGGACTTAATGAAATACAATTGCAATCGGGCGAGGTAATTAAACCAAGTCACTACCCTATCATTACAGAGGAGGAATGTGAACCATCCCAAAGAGATATCGGAGGCTCTGAGGTGGCTATTGTGCCTACAACAACCGATATAGAGGAAGTTGTTACATCTGTAGCAGCCAACCCACTAATGAGCCTAGGTATTGCAGCAAGAATGCTGCAACTCCCATGATTACCAGCTTTACTTATCAACCTGGGGTTCGTACAAACTTGGAGGTGACTATGCTATATACACAAGTAGAAGTGAAGGCACTGCCTGTTGTCACTGCTCATCTAGAAAGAGACCCCAGGGGTTCCAAGACAGACTTCTATAGGGTTAGAAGAAGCTTGATTTTGATGGAAGGAGAGGAAACATATTCTAGGGGAGTGCTATTCTACTACAGAAATGAAGAAAGTAATAATGTAATGCTAAACTCACACCAGACCCTAGCTAACCAATTAAACAACTATGCTAAGTAGAATTACTAGATAAATCACTAATCTAATGCTAATTATCTAAGTTGCAGAAGTAAAAGAATCAAAACTAGGCTAAGGGGTAAACAATGGAAACTAAGCTAAGTCTGTGTGTAAGTAGAAAAAGCAGTCGGAGGTCAAATTGGTGAAAAGAGGACGTGAGGGAGCAAAAATGCTTGAGAACCATTAGATCAAGCGATTGAAAGGTAAATGAACGGTTGAGATTAGATCGCAGGAGGGTACGTAGGTAGATGGGCGAACAAGGTTAACTATAGGATGAATGGTGGAGATTATATCGCAGGCACTTGAGTGAGTAGATGAATGAACAGGGACAACTGGAGATGGACGACTGAGATTATATTGCGCGGGTGGAGTCAGGAGATGGAAAGACATGATTAATCAACAGATGTATGGCAGAGATTAGATCGCATGCAAAAGAAATGTGAGGAAATGGTGTCGGGTGATGTGATGGCTGTCAGAGCAGGAGACATATCGACAGTGGAGATTGGAGCGCTTAAAGGAATGTGCAGAAATGAGGGAGCGGGTTTAGAGGGCACTAAGCAGTATTTCGCGTGCTCTAAAAGTTGAAAGCAATTTTCTCAAATTTCACGCGATTAGGCTACCCGGGCGACACGTAGCATGGGGAAGCCAGCCATTTTGTGTGCCCTTAGGTGGATAACAATTGGATAGAGATGTACGCGATAAGGCGTGATAGCCATCAGATTTGGCGAGGTAGATCAACAGTGAAGGTTTGACCGAGCTGGTTGGTGAGCAGGTGCATGATAGCCATCAAATATGACAAGGAAGATCAATGGTTGGGATTTAAAGTGCACAAAGTCAAATGCTAAAGGTGAATTTGGTCGATGATTGGTCAATTTTTATGTGTGAGGCGATCTATGGATAAAAAACATTTTGACGTGGATTAACATCTTCGTTCAGCTTTTCATGCTGAAGGAGAATGAAAGGGATGTGAGGGAGATCAAATTACAGGAAGAGAGGAAGGAGCAGACGACCATTAAAGGAACAGAGTGATATGAAATGGGCTCAATGATTGTGTTAAACAACAAACTCCCTATGAAAACCAAAACCCTGTGTTTTTGGGGTTGCTACAACATTTCTTCCTCATGTCATGGTCCCAGAGGGAGGAGGTGAGGCCGAGACACCTACGGACAACCTTATGGATCTTTTCTTTGCTACCATGCTAATTGAACGAAAGCATAAATGAAGTAGACTGAAACACAACTAATCTGTTCTACCCTGCTGTAATGGAAATGCAGCTACTTAAACAAATAAATAGAAAAGTAGGAAACTACTTAAGTAAATGAATAGAACCAGAAATCTATGCTATCATGTTCTAATAGGGATGAACGTACCAAAGCAAATGAACAATCAAACCATGCATCTATTGTACTTCTGTAATGGAAATGAATTACTTCAACAGATGGACAAAAAGTTATGCTACTTAACAATACAATAAAGAGGATATGTGGCTGCTAGGATCAGGCCCTAACCAAGAGCTTCAGCCTCCAAGTTAACTCAGTGATGGCTAAAAACAAAACTCATCTTCATTATAAAAGAACATTGGTTACATCAAAATTGTTACAATTCTGCACTTGGACACAAAGTAGAGCGAAAATTCTAAATACTTCTAATGCTTGCTAACTGACTACTGATAACTAACTAAAAAAATTGAGGTCCTAAGCCTCTCTACTTATACATATGAAGTCTCCAATGACTTCTTTCAAAAATAGGGAGGCACGACTCCCAATTCAATGATAAACTCGTGCTTTCCCTTTCACTAGCTCAACTGCCTTCTAGTAGGGAGGCTTGGCTCCCAACTCAAGATAGACTCGTACTTTTCACTTGCTTGGTTGCCTTCTAGTACACCTGATTTGGCTGTTTGCACCTTGACTTGCTTGGTTGCCTTCTAGTACACCTGATTTGGCTGTTTGTACTTTCAGCTAATGGAGGGATATTCAAATGGAGGGGTAGTAAATGAGGAGGATTTACCTCCTGTAATTCCTATCCCTTGTCCCATTTGAGTTTTTACCAAGGTTTTTACCATAGTTCCTTGCTTTTATCTTTTATCCTTGCATTTTCATTGTTTTTATCCTTTATTCATGCATTACATGCACACTAGACCACAAAGCAAAATATCCAACTCTACTCATCTCCTAAACAAAATATAATCAAAATTATGGTTTGACTAAGCTAGGAGGTGAATTAAGGTCAATTAAGGCCCCTATAATTACTCAATGATGAGGCTCATCATCACCCCCCTACTAAAAGTGTTTCTCATCCTTTGAGCAACTTAGTGGCTTTGGTAGCCTCTCTAACATCTCATGCCTCTACTGTGGTCTCTTCTTCTTGTTCATAGAAGCGTTCTTTCCTTTATACTTCTTCCCACTGATATTCTTTGATCTTCAAGCTATGTGGCAGTGTTTTCCATCTCCTTATGTAGGCATGTATATTATCATTTCTTGGTAGCCTAAACATGTCCTCAAAATGTGAAATTACTATCTCTTGGGCAGAAATATATCTAAGTGCCAACTGAGGCTCATTTGCATTTAGATTATTGGTGCAAATTAGGGCCATGGGATTTGATTGTTTAGTTGCTTCTCTGTCCCTGAAGCCACTTAACTCTTTTGTTTCTTGCTGCTCTTTTTTTTTTTTTTTTTTCAATGCCTTGTTCCTCTTTTGTTTCAGCATCGTGTTCCTTTGTAGTAGTGTCCTCTTCATCATGTCCCACTATATTAGTTTCTTCCTTATCCATCTCATCCCTATCTAGCTCTGTATCTTCTTCTTCTTGTTTTGCCTCCTCCTCACTGACAAAAGGACTAACACCATAGATGAAGGTTCTGATGTCATCCTCTGCTGGTAAGTCATTGAAGATTGTCCATGTTATAGGGATCCTGGGGTTTAGGAGGGCATCCTCAATGAGGATTTTGATCAACCCATGGTGAGCCAACGGTTGGGAATTTCCTTTCTTTACTTTGCTGCTGGAGTCCATGAGTGATTGCATCAAAAAATAGGGTATGCTGAATCTTTGGTGAACTGGTGTTTCTACCCCAAATCTTAGTTCTTCAAGCATTCTAAAATGGTAGCCATAAACAATATTGTATCTACCCTCATATGAGATATACTTGATGAGCATCTTGCTTGTGAGGCTTGAAGAGGAAATGAGCAAAATCTTGAGAAAATAGAGTTGCTTGTGCATGTAATCCACTAGCTTTTTAGAGGAAACTGGCCATCCTTTTACTTACAAACCAACTACCTCTTAACCTTTACAACTTTTGATCAGGTGATGCATATGAGTGAGTGAGTAGGATAGTTACCTGTGGCTTTAATTCCACGCTGTAGTTGTCAAAGATTAGAGGTGTTGTTGATGGTCATTCTTCTTCCTCCTTTGTTGTCTGTTGATGGTTTCTTGACTGCATATCTGATGTTGCTGAATGGACAGAGGGAGTAGGAGTGTGTGTCAAGGCAGGGATTATGGAAATGGATGAGGTGAGGGGTCCTTGTAGAAAACACAATTTTCACCTGAATTAGAGCAATGAAGTGAAAAACAATGGAATTTATGGAGGGATGCATGGTAAGGAGTGGAGGAGATGAATATATGTGAGGTAGGGTTCCCTTTGGATCTTCTCTTTGCTCCCTACTTGTCTTTCTCATCCACCTGCAAATAACAATTGTGTTTTTTCTTTTATATATATCTATCTATATATATATATATATATATATATATATATATATATATATATATATATATATATATAACACCTAGACTGCCTCAGAGAGGTTTTCACCCTAAATATTTGCCCTGGGCACCTCAAGGAAGGTTTTCACCCATGGATCTTCTTTTTCTTTCCTTTTTTTCTCACCCTTGCGCCACCTCATGGAGGTTTTCAACCCAAATATGGGACTCAGGTGCCTCAAGGAGATTTTCACCTAAATCCTTATTCTATTTTCTTTCTTTTCCAGTGACCCGATAAGGGAGGAGCTGAAACTTGCTCCACCATAATCGTTGTCTTATTGATGTTGTCAATGAACTCTTGTTTAGATAAAGGTCTCTTGTACATTTTCAATCTGTGTCCATTAACTAGTAATGGAATGGCTTCTTCATCGATAGTTCTGATCTGTACTGAACTGTTGTCATGATATCCTTCCACCACATAAGGTCTGAGCCATCTTGTCGTTAGTTTGCCGTTAAAGTCTTTATACCTTGAATCATATAATAATGCCCAGTCTCCTTTTTGAAATAACTTCTCCTTAATATGCTTGTCATTCCAGATCTTCCTCTGAAGCTGAACTATCCCTGTATGAAGGAGGGCATGCATTCTGAATTCATCCAAGCCATTCAAATGGACCAGTATCTCTCTCTATGCATGGCTGAGATCCAGATCTAGTTGGGCTACCATCCTCAATGTGTTATATTCAAATTCAATGGAGAGAAAAGCCTTTTTTCCATAGACCAGCTCATAGGGTGTAAACCCAATGGTGGTCTTCCATGTTGTATTATAGGCCTAGGTGGCCTCAACTAGTCTCTCTGCCCAATCCTTTCTACTGTTGTTCACTACCTTGGTTAGGATGTTTTCCAGTGCTCTGTTGGTCACCTTCACTTGCTCGTTAGCTTGTGGATGATAAGAAGTGGAGGTCCTATGCTTGATTTTGTGATGCTTGAGCAGTTCTTCAATCATGCTGGAGGTGAACTCACTTCCTTGGTCTGTGACTAGTTCTCTAGGGTACCCAAATTTGTAGAATATATTCTCCCTTAGGAACTTAGCCACCTTTTCTTTTTTCGCTGCCTTGATTGCTTTGGTTTCAGTCCACTTAGTCAGATAATCAGTGCACACAATGATGTGTTGTTTTTCCTTTGAAGGAGGGTTGATAGGCCCAATGAATTCCATGCCCCACTTGTCAAATGGCTCGAAAGTCACTTGAGGTTGTAGGGTAATTTCATCTTTTAGAGTCGGCTTTCCCATCCTCTGGCATTGATCACACTGAATAACATACTTCTTCACATCATGATGAAGAGTAGGCCAATAATAGCCTGCTTGCAACACTTTGAATGCTATCCTCTTTGTTGCAAAGTGACCTCCACAAGGCCCATCATGACAGGTCAAAAGGATGTCAAAGACTTCCTCTTCCCTTACACACCAATATTTGATCTGGGCCAATTTTGAATAGATTGCCCCCAAACCAAGTAAAGGGGGCACTTTTCCTGATTATCTTCTTCTTTTCTCTGGAGGGCAGGTTTGGTGGGAACTGTGTTGACACTAGATAGTTTGTTATAATAGCAAACCATGGGGAGAGCACTGAAATAGCAAAAAAATGCTCATATGGTAACTGATCATCCACCATTCCTTCTTCACATGTAGGCAAATTCATTCTAGACAAAAATTCAGCAACAACATTTTCCTTACCAGGCTTATCAACGATAGTTAGATCAAACTACTGTAATAAAAGTAACCATCTTATGATTCTAGCATTTACATCTGATTTTTTCATTAAATATTTAATTGCAGCATGATCAGTATGCACAAATGTCTGATAGTCTATAATGTAATTCATAAACTTGTTCAATGAGTGCATAATAGCCAAGAGTTATTTTTTGGTCACAATATAATTTAACTCAGCCTTTGATAGGTTTTTATTGGTAAAATAGATGGCATAAGGCAATTTCTCCTCTACTTGACCTAAGGCTACTCCTATGGATTTATGTGAGGCATCAGCATGGATAAGAAAAGGGAGGGCCCAGTTTGGGCCTCTAAGGATTGGTGCAGTGGTTAATTTACTCTTTAGAATGTCTAGGGCTCTTGACAGCTCTTGACCATATAAATTTAGAATCTTTGGCCAACAATCCAACCAAAGGAGAGGCCAACTTGCTGAAGTCCTTTATGAACCTTCTGTAGTATCCATCTAACCCCAAGAAACTCCTGACATCTCTCTACTTTTTTTGAGGTGAGACCCTTTGGATGATAGCTATTTTATTTGGATCCACCTCCAGTCCTTGCTGAGATATGGAATGACCTAGCACAGTCCCTTCAGTAATTAAGAATTCACATTTTTTTAAACCGGGAGACAGGTTCATTTCAATTCATTTGTGTAATAATTTTCCTAGGTTAGTCAGGGCTTCTTGGAAATCATAGACATAAGGTGTAAAATCATCCATATAGATTTCCATGGTGTCATGCACTAGTTTCACAAAAATACTTAAGACTTCTCTTTGGAAAGTGGTAGGAGCATTACATAAGCCAAAAGAAAGGAACCTATAAGCAAAAGTACCCAAGGATAGGTGAATGTAATTTTATCCTCGTCTTCTGGGCATATTTGGATTTGTTTGTACCCACTGAATCCATCTAGGAAAGAAAAGGACTTCTTCCCTGCTAGGCCATCTAGCACTTGGTCAATGAAGGGTAGGGGAAAATGATCCTTCTTTGTGGCTTTGTTCAATTCCCTATAATCAACACAAATCCTCCACTTACCATTCTTCTTGGGAACTAATACTAAAGGAGAGACCCACTCACTGTCAAAGATAGGGTAAATGAACCCTACATCTAACAGTTTTTGTAGTTCTTCTTTGACGATGTCTTTAAGGGCCAGATTCAGTCTCCTTTGTGGTTTCCTGACTCGCTTGCAACCTTCCTTGATGTATATGTGGTGAGTACACACTGAGGGCTGTACTCCCTTCATTTCCTTATAGCTCTAAGTGAAGGCTTCTAGGTTCTCTTTCAACAATTTGCATAGCTGTTCCTCTTCTAAAGTAGAAAGAGATGGATTAATCTTAAAGGTTTTCTCTGGGCCAAATTCTATGGTTTTAACTCAGAGTGGATTGGAATCAGCCAAGCATAAGTCAATTTGATCAGTGTTCAGTGTTTCCTTTACCTTTTCTTCTAAGGGTAATGAACTAGGAGTTGGACTTTGGAGCAGGTGTTCAATTAAGTCATCCTCCTCTTTTTGTTCTGTTCCTATGATTGCTTCCATAGCATAAAGTTGGGCAGAATAAAGCTCATCTTCTTCCTCCTCCACCAACCATAAAGGTAAATCATGTTCTAGGGAGGGTTGAGCAGGAGGGTATAAGACAAACTGTTTGGACATATGACCATTCTTGATGGTCATTTTCACAGCTTTGCAGCTAATGTAGGCATCAGCAGTGGCCAACCATGGCCTCCAAAGGATGAGAGAGTAACCAGTAAGCTTAGCCTTAGGCTGGAGAACTAGGAAATCTGCAAGGTACTCCTAGGAATCAATGGAGACCATCACATCCTCCACGATTCCCTTAGGGGTGACTGTGGAATGATCTGCAAGTTGCAGCACTATTGTGGTCTTCCTTAATGACCCTTGAAGGTTAAGATTGAGCATGGTGTCCTTGGTCATCACATTAATGGCAGCCCTAAGATCAATCAGAGTGTGACAGACAATGGTGCCATTGATGTGCACATCAACTATAGGGCTTCCAGGGTCTAAGTATTTTGGACATATTACCTGCCCCAGCATTAAGTCAGAGAACTGCCCAATGACATTAATGGTAGGTGCATCCCTTTTTCTCCTTCTTCGATGCTTGAAGCACTTCTCCTTAATCAACTTATTGTAGATAGGAACATCTTTGATTGCCTGGAGAAGGGGGATCTTTACACATAGATTCTTCAATTCTCCCAGAAGTTTGATTTCTTTTGGGGTAGGCTGGATTTGTTGGGCTAATATTTCAGGAAAGGGAGGATTTTCTTTAAGATTGCTTTCTTCTCTTTTTTCCTCAACCTCCCTATGTGGAGAGGGAGGTTGGTTATCTGGGAGAATTCTCCAAGATCTTAGGTTGATCTCTTGGATTTCTACAGCATAAGCTGGGTATGATGTCTCTCCACTATATCCTTGTTGAGTCTGCCTACTTTTTGGGTTTGGATTTGGCTGGGCAGGCATCTGGGGTTGCCTAGGTGGAGCAGAGTGCAGGAGTTGCGACTAGGTAGGTGATGGAGGCAATAGAGTTGGAACATTGTTGAATTGGGGCCTCCACCCCTGGGATGGGGTATTCCACTGATGTTGTGGTTGATTGTAAGGTTGAAATGACTAGTTGGCTGGCTGGGAATGATACTGAGGTGCATAGGACCAAGGAGGGGGTGTAGATCAGGAAGGTTGAGCAGGGGGTCCCCAAGAAGGTATTTTTGTGGTTTGGTTGGGTCTGTAATATGCATGGGATGATCCTTGCATACCCTACTCGTATGGGCTAGGCACAGGAGGTCTCCTTTGGTTGATGTAGCAAAGCTGCTCAGTGACCCTTCAGCTCCTTGATATACAACTTTGAGTCTAGGTAAAGAAGGGCACTTGTATGTGGAGTGGTTTTCTTCATAGACTTAGCAAATCTCAATACAGTTCAATGGGCATTCATTCCTAGGATGCCTCCTAGTCCATCTAGGACAAAAGATGGCCAAGGCTCTCTCTTCTTCCTCTTTCTTCCTTTTGATATTCATGGAATCCAATTGCAAGGCAAGGGTTTGCAACATCTCACTTTTGAATTCCTCCAACATATTTCCAATTTCACCCTTGATGGATGAGTTGGGAGATGATGAACTGGCCATAGGTTGACTACTCCTACCCTTTTTCCTAGATGCCCTATAATGGTTTCCAAAGACAGTCTTGATATCCTCATAGGATAGTTGGTCGACATCTCCTCCTGCTAATAAATTCATGTTATCTAGGATATCCTCCCTTACTCCTCTAAGCAGGACCAACTTCAGTGACTCAGGGTCAAGTGTGCACCTGGCCCTTTTGTAACTGGGCTGGAATATTTCTTCATAGTATTCTAAGGATTCATCTTGGCCTATGGTCATCCTAAAAATATCTTCTTTAGTGTCTTTTGACCTACAGTAGTCCCTATATTTGTTGTTAAAGGCATGCTGCATCTGAGCCCAAGTTATGATGTTGTCTCTAGGTAAACCCATGAACCAGAGCAATGTTGCATCCTTGAGGGTAGATGGAAATAGTTTTAACTTTTTCTCATCCTCTGTGTAGTCATAGGTTTGGCATATAACAACAAACTCAAACAGGAAAGTGTCAGGGTCCTCTGTGGTGAAGCCAAGGAAATGAGGTAGAGCATTGGGGCTTATATTCTTCATTTTAGTGTCCCCATTGGTTTCCCTAATGGGGAAGGAACTCTAAATTCTCTCTCTATTTCCTCTGTCATCTTGGTTTTCAGCCATTGGTTCAATAGGAATGGATTCTTCCTCTTCTTCTTCCCCTATAGGTTCCACAAATAGGGAAGGTTTCTCACCTAAAGGGTCTTCCAATTCACCGTCAGTGAAGAATAAAGAAGGTTGACTGTCGGATGCAGTGGGGGTTTTTGACAAGAATTTTCCTGAATTATCCCTATTCCTACGAGACATGAAAGGAAATGTTTTTGTTTTTTTGTAAGATTTTTCTTAAAGTTGGAAATTACTCTATAGAAAGGAAATTGCCGATTGAATGAAAACCACTAACAAAAAGGAAACTACATGCTGAATTGAAATTGCTGAATGAAAGACTATAGAAAGAAAACTACTTGCAGAATGAAATTGCTTAATTGAATGAAAAACTGCTAATAAGAAGGAAACTACTTGCTGAATTGAAATTCTACTTGCAGAATGGAAAGGAAAGCATATAAATGAGAAATGAAATAAAGAAACTAGATTAATTTTGCAGAAATAAACTAATGGAAGAAAATTGAAGACTAGAAGTAGAAGAAAAGAAAGTTAGAGACTAGAAATAGAAGAAGGAGTAGTAATCACTCCTACTCTGACACCTCCCCGACAACAGCGCAAAAAGTGATGAGCCTAGGTATTGCAGCAAGAATGTTGCAACTCCCAGGGCTACCAGCTTTACTTATCAACCCGAGGTTCATACAAACTTGGAGGTGACTGTGCTATATACACAAGTAGAAGTGAAGGTATTGCCTGTTGTCACTGCTCATCTGGCAAGAGACCCCAGGGGTTCCAAGCCAGACTTCTATAGGGTCAGAAGAAGCTTGATTTTGATGGAAGGAGAGCAAACCTATTCTAGGGGAGAGATATTCTACTGCAGAAATGAAGAAAGCAATCATGTAATGCTAAAATCACACCAGACCCTACCTAACCAATTAAACAACTATGTTAAGTAGAATTACTAGATCAATCACTAATATAATGCTAATTATCTAAGTTGCAGAAGTAAAAGCATCAAAACTAGGTTAAGGGGTAAACAATGGAAACTAAGCTAAGTCTGTGTCTAAGCGGAAGAAGCAGTCGAAGGTCAAATTGGTGAAAAGAGGATGTGAGGGAGCAACAATGCCTGAGAACTGTTGGATCAGGCGGGTGAAAGGCAAACGAATGGCTGAGATCGGATCGCAAGAGGGTACGTAGGTAGATGGGCGAACAGGGTTAACTACAGGATGAACAATGGAGATTATATCAAGGGCGGTTGAGTGAGTAGTTGAAGGAAAAGGGACAATCAGAGATGGATGACTGAGATTATATCATGCGGGTGGAGTCAGGAGATGGACAGACAGGACTAATTGGAAAATGGACAGCGGAGATTAGATTGTGGCAAAAGAAACGTGTGGAAATGATATTGGGTGATGTGATAGTTGTCAGATTAGGAGACAGATCAATGGTGGAGATTGGAGCGCTTAAAGGAACATGTAGAAATGAGGGAGCAGGTTTAGAGGGCGGTAAGCAGTATTTCGCATGCCCTCAAAGCTGAAAGCAGTTTTCTCAAATTTCACGCGATTAGCCTCCCCGGTCGACACGTAGCACGGGGAAACCACCCATTTCATGTGCCCTCGGGTGGATAACGATTGGACAAAGATCCACGTGATATGGCGCAATAGCCGTCGAAGCTGGCGAAGCAGATCAACGGTGAAGGTTTGACCGAGCTGGTTGGTGAGCGGGTGTGTGATAACCATCAGATCTAACAAGGCAAATCAACGGTTGGGATTTAAAGTGCACAAATTCAAACGCTAAAAGTGAATTTGGGCAGTGATTAGTTAGTTTTGTTGTGTGAGGCGATCTACAGTTAAAAACCATTTGGACGTGGATTAATAGCTTCCGCTCATTATTTCATGCTGAAGGAGAATGAATGGCATGTGAGGGAGATCAAATGACGAGAAGAGAGTGAAGGAGTAGATGACCATTAAAGGAATAGAGTGATATGAAATGGGCTCAGTGACTATGTTAAACAACAAACTCCCTATGAAAACCAAAACCCTGTGTTTTTGGGGTTGCTGCAGGGTTTCTTCCTCACTACATGGTCTCAGAAGGAGGAGGTGAGGCCAAGACACCTGTGGACAACCTTATGGATCTTTTCTTTGCTACCATGCTAATTGAATGAAGGCATAAATGAAGCAGACTGAAACACAACTAATCTGTTCTACCCTGTTGTAACGGAAATGCAGCTACTTAAACAAATAAATAGAAAAGTAGGAAACTAATTAAGTAAATGAATAGAACCAGAAATCTATGTTATCATGTTGTAGTGGGGATGAACTTACAGAAGCAAATGAACAATCAAACCATGCATCTATGCTACTTCTGTAATGGAAATGAACTATTTCAATAGATGAACAGAAATCTATGCTACTTAACGATACAATAAAGAGGAGTTTTGGCTGCTAGAGTTGGTCCCTAACCCAAGAGCTTTAGCCCTCCGAGTTAACTCAGTGCTGGCTCAAAAAAAATTGAGCTTCAACCCTCTAAGTACTTCTAATGCTTGCTAACTGACTACTAGTAACTAACTAAAAAAATTGAGGTCCTAAGCCTCTCTACTTATACATCTAAAGTCTCCAACGACTTCTTTCAAAAATAGGGAGGCACAACTCCCAATTCAATGATAAACTCGTGCTTTCCCTTTCACTAGCTTGGTTTCCTTCTAGTAGGGAGGCTTGGCTCCCAAGTCAAGATAAACTCGTACTTTTCACTTGTTTGGCTACCTTCTAGTACACCTGATTTGGCTGTTTGCACCTTCACTTGCTTAGCTGCCTTTTAGTACACCTGATTTGGTTGTTTGTACTTTTAGCTAATGGAGGGATATTCGAATTGAGGGGCAGTAAATGAGGAAGATTTACCTCTTGTAATTCCTATCCCTTGTCCCATTCGAGTTTTTACCAAGGTTTTTACCACAGTTTCTTACTTTTATCTTTTATCCCTACATTTTCCTTTCTTTTATCATTTATTCCTGCATTACATGCACGTTAGACCACAAATCAAAATATCCAACTCTACTCATATCCTAAACAAAATATAATAAAAAGTATGTAATAAGTTGTGAGAATAGTTGGTTTGACTAAGCTAGGAGGTGAATTAAGGTCAATTAAGGCCCATATAATTACTCAATGATGAGGCTCATCACCCGTGAAGGACTGTTACTATTGTAACAACCAACTCGGGAAGGTATGATACACTTGTAACACTCGACTCGATTGTCATAACTCAAGACCCTCCGTATTCTTAGATATTGGCTAAACCTGGGATGACTTCACAACCTGAATCTAATTTTCTAAGGGAGTTGCAAAATCTGCATGTACGAATTCCTCTGCTACAAGCCCTTAAGGAAGTACCTATTTATGCTAAAAAAGTGAGAAATTTTTGCATCGCGAAACCTGGGAGGAAGCCTAAAGACCCTACCACCATACATGTGATGGGGAAATTATCCGAATTAATGTCTGCACGGCCTCTCCTAGCTAAGTATAATGATCCATGAAATCCTATAGTCATTGTCTACATTAACGATCAGCCCATAGCTAACACGTTGATCGATCTCGGGGCTACCATTAATGTAATGACAAAGGACCTCTTTACCACTCTCGGGCTACATGGACTTAGACATACTCCTATTGTACTTGAATTGGCTGACAGGTCCCGTGTCAAACCCAAGGGGGTGTTAGATGCTATCATGATTACAATAGCTTCTTGGAGGTATCCGGCTGACTTTCTTATCTTGCAGCCCAAATCCAATTTGGGGGGACATCCTTTGATCCTAGGGATACCTTGGTTGGCCACTGCAAATGCATTTATAGGCTGCATATTGGGATCTATGGTGATCTCGGATGGCCAGGCAACAAAGAACCTTAGCCTTTACCCCCCCAATCCAAATATGGATGTATACAACCCTTGGTGGGATGAGTTTGAGCCTTAGTCAGATCTTTCCCTACCACTCCTCACTCTGGGGAAAGCTCAGTATTTCAAGGATGAGACAGAAGATTATTTCATTAATGGTTTTATTAGTAACTCGCTTCTATCGCTTCTGTTAAAAATGCAAACGGGGAATAAGAGGTGGAAGATATAGATTTTGAACAAATGAGAACCACTTTGAATATTGATAACAATCCAATTGAGATAGAACCTGGAAAGTCTTTGAATATTAACCCCAGCTTGACTGCTGAGAAAAACCAATAACTGTTACGACTGTTATAGAATACAAAAAAGCATTTGCATGGGACTATATGGATATGGAAGGGATCCACCCTAACCTATGCAATCACCAGATTTATTTGAAGGATGGCTACAAATCAGTTAGACAACCACAGTGCCACATGAACCCTGCACTGACAGAGGTGGTAAAGGAAGAACTATAGAAACTCCTGAGTGCTAATTTTATTTACCTAATATCTGACAGTTAGTGGGTGTCACCATTTTTCATTGTTCCTAAAAAGAATGGCAAGTGGAGAGTCTGTGTAGATTACAGAGAACTTAATAAAGCCACTCAAAAGGACCATTTTCCCTTGCCATTTATAGATCGGGTCCTTGATATCCTTTTCGGAAAGAAATTATTTTCATTCTTGCATGAATTTAGTGACTATAATTAGATATAGATTTCCCCAGAGGATCAAGATAAAACAAACTTCACTTCCCCTTGGGGAGCCTTCGCATACAGGGTGCTTTCTTTTGGACTCTGTAATGCGCCGACAACCTTTCAAATGGTAATATTGGGAATTTTTCCTAACTTATTGAATGACTTCCTAGAAATATTCATGGGCGATTTTACACCTTATGGAGATTCTTTTGAAACAACATTAGTTAATCTAGAAAAAGTGTTGGAACGCTGTGTACAGACTAATGTTGTTTTGAGCACTGAAAAATGTCACATGATGATGAATGAAGGGATCGTGCTTGGACACTACATTTATGCTCAAGGAATCAAGGTAGACCCTGCATAAATAGAGGTAATTCTAAAAATTCCAACCCCCAAAACACAAAAAGAGGTACATAGTTTCTTGGGGCATGCAAGGTATTACAGGAGATTTATAGAAATTTTTTCAAAAATTGCATCACCATTATTTTCCTTACTCATGAAAGATGTTGAACTTTTATAGTCAAGGAAGTGTGAGCAACCCTTTTTAAAATTGAAATGTTGTGTATCAGTAGCTCTAGCCTTGCGAGGACCAAATTGGGAATTGCCATTTCACATAGCTACAGATGCATCTGTTATTGTTGTAGGTGTTATTTTGGGCCAACTGGAGGATAAGAAACCTTATGCTATTTACTATATAAGCAAAAATCTAACCCCAGTTGAGCTCAACTACGGAGTGACCAAGAAGGAGTTCTTATCAGTCGTGCACACCATCAATAAATTCCAACATTATATCAATGGGTATCAAGTATTTGTACACACTGACCATTCTGCCATTCATTTTTAATGAATAAGCCAATTACCAATGGTAGGATTACACGTTGGTTATTGCTGTTACAAGAATTTGATATCACAATTGTCGATAAACCTGGAAAAGATAATGTAGTAGATGATTTTCTTTCTAGGTCAACTATTGATGACAATTGCACTCCTACTGAGGATTCTTTCCCAGATGATTTTTTTTTCTATTTCTACTTACTCCCCTTGGTATGCAGATATAGACAATTATCTTGTTGCAAGGAAGTTTCCACAGTGTTTGTCCTCCAAGGCGAAAAGAAATATCATACAACAAAGTGCTACATATACCTAGATAGATGGGAATCTCTATCACATTGGACTAGATTTCCAGATCAAGCATTGTGTTAGAGAAGATGAGGTCTTTGACATCCTTAAGGATTGTCATGAAGAACCTTGTGGAGGCCACTTCGTGGACAAATGGACAAGATACAAAGTCCTTTCAACAGGGTATTATTGGCCAACAATATTTCAGGATGCCAAGAATTTTGTGAAGGGATGTGATAGTTGTCAAAGGATGGGCCAACCACCGCAATCAGATGAGATGCCATTACAGCCCCAAATCGTCTTAGAACCTTTTGAGAAATGGGCCCTAGATTTTGTGGGACCAATTAATCCCTCATCTAGACAGAAATCTTACATCTTAGTCTGCACTGACTATGTCACAAAATGGGTTGAGGCAAAGGCACTAAACAGAGCGACGGAGCAGGTTGTCTCAGACTTTCTATCTGAAGACTTCTTTTTCTGATTTGGAATACCCAGGTAGATAGTCACAGACAAAGGGCCCCAATTCACATCTCATAAGATCCAAGAGTTGATTGAAAAATATAAAATCCATCATAGAATCACATCATCTTATCATCCACAAGCAAATGGCCAAGTGGAAAGCACTAACAAGGTCATTAAGGGGATTATTACTAAGACTGTGGCCAGTCACTGAAGAAATTGGGCTGATAAACTTCCAAAAGTGTTTTGGGCATACAAGACTACATGGAGGAATACCACTGGATTCTCACCATATGAACTTTTGTATGGTAAAAGCCCTTTATTCCCCATTGAATTTGAAATCAAGACACTAAGAACAACATTGTAGGTCAATTTTGATATGGCTACAGCACAAAAGCAGAGATTGAACCAACTCAATGAATTGGAGGAGAAACAGTTAATTGTTATCCAACAAATAGAGATTATCCAGCAGCATAGAGCTGAGTGGCATGACAGATTCATCAAGAAAAAGAAGTTCTAGAAAGGAGATTGGGCTCTCTTATACAACTCAAGATTAAAGACTTCAAGGGTAAGCTCTGCACCAGATGGCTAGATCCCTATGAGATAGATGCAGTCTTTGACAATGGGACTGTAAATTTTGGTAACCATTGACAGTGCGAGGACACCATTACTTGCAAATGGGCATCGTCT
The DNA here is from genome assembly GCA_031772625.1 of Pinus tabuliformis. NCBI lineage: Eukaryota > Viridiplantae > Streptophyta > Pinopsida > Pinales > Pinaceae > Pinus > Pinus tabuliformis. Next base: position 603,694,315 of record CM062818.1, read on the forward strand.
TTGGTTATATCACAAACCTGCTTGAAGGGATTCATTCATCAACAATGTCACAAATTCAGATCTTCAAATTACAGGAACAGGGGAAAGTCCACATGTGCTGCAAAAATTCTATTTTTTCCAATAAGTGTAACAACTGAAAATCAACTACGGTTGGTGGTTGTTACACCTTCAAACTCTTCAAACATAATAATAATAATAATAATAATAATAATAACAATCTAGCTGTGAAAACCTTTCCCGGGCATATACAAACACTTTTTGTAGCAGTTGAAAACCACCTTACACACTCTGTAACAACATCTGTTATTTCAAAGCATACCTTATGATAAGTGTTGTTACATAATATTTTCTTCTTTATTTTTTGTAAAAATCAAAGTAATATATATTAGTCGTCTTGGCTGTTACACCTGTAACAGCCAACGACTTTTAAGAAATAAATGAGATATTTTATTGTAATAAATAACATGGATCATCATGACCCTCTTCATCAGAATTAAGTTCGCGCATCTCACCACTAGAGCTTGGTTTGCACATCGCACCACCCATGACTTCTCCCCACATCACCCAGGTACGTCATTGAAAGGTAATATTGTATTCGCTTTATTTGGTAATTATGGCAACTTAACATGACTTTTGACGATTGTCACGTTTAAGCCGAGGGGGGGAGCGAATCATATTGCGACATGACTATTGCATGATTTGTGATTATTCAAAAAACCTGCAATTAAGGCATGGTGACCTCGTAGCTATTGTTACTTAATGCCCGATCATACCAAAAAGGGGAAGTGTACCGTCAACGAGACCTCCCATAACCCAGCATTAATAAGGCAAATTTACTGTGCGGTACGAACCGTGATTGCAAAATCCTAATTCGAAATCCTCACCTGCACCACCCTACCACCCTATCATTTACCCCTGTTGTAGCATTGCATCCCCATTCAGAGTGCTTAAAGAAGTGGAAAAATAATAGTGCAGGTTGAAACAGCTAAGTTGTGCGTCGACTACCTCGGAGCATCTAAAGGAAAGGAGAAGGAGGAGATGCAACACTGAATTTTCATAAGCAATGGGTGGAGCAGCTTCGGCATGAGCCAAGGTCCACAGAAGCCTTGGAGAATTTCCCCGAAGCATGCCAGATTTTCAAGGACGCAGACTGGTTTGAATTCTTCCAGAGGTTGGCGGGATCAGACATGGTGTTGCCATGGAATTTGCAAAGAATTTGGAGAGAAACCAGATGGAGGTTAGAGGATTGAATTTTGAGGTCACGGAAGAGGTGATTTCTAGAGTGACAGGATTACCAGTGGAGGGAAAGAGGTGGTTTAGCAGGAAGGTTAATGACCCCTCCCTGAAGGGGGATTTCCTCCAAGAAGAAGAGTCACTAGTAAAGAAAGGAAGCGGAATTGACAGATTGTCACTCCCCTAGCCATGGGCTGATGTTTCCCTCTACCTCATCAAGTACATTACTTGTGAGGGAAGGGAAACAATTATGTTCAATTACCACTTTCCATTGCTGAACCACCTCCGGCATTAGCAGTTGATCAATCTTCCCTACTTCTTGTTGGGAAACATTAGGCATATGACCGCGGCCGTGAAAATAGTTGTGCATCCAGAAACATGCGTCACCATCCATGGCCTTATCAAGCTCATTGTGTTGGATACCTTGTGCCGCCAGGGCAGGAATTGGGAAGAATTCATGAGGAAGAAGGCTAGGACCACCCGCAGGAGGCAAACCGGGATGGCTGAGGAAGCTCCGGCAGTGATAAAGGAGTAGCCCCAACCTTCGACAATAGGGGTTGGTAAGAGGCCAGTTGACAAACCAATTGGCGAAAAGCGGCCTAAGTAGAGAATAAGGGTTAGCGGGCACCCAGAGTCCCCATCCATGTCAAGGAAGAACAAAGAAGTAGTAGAGAAGAAGGATGAGGAGCAAGCTCAACCAGAGGAACCTTCTTCACCTGGTAAGAACTAAACTCAATCCTTGCTATTAATAATTGAAAATTTAGAAAAAGAAAATAGAGAGTTAAGGGAACAGCTAGCAGAGGGAAAGGTAGAAGCAAGAGCCCCAGGGCTAGATACTTTGGCTGAGGCAGTGGATAGGAGTAGAAGGGGAGATGCCCTGGGCATTGTGCGCATGGCTTGTGCTGAGAAGCTAGTGGTAGTAGGGTTTAAATTATGTGCAAAAGAGACCACCTCGAGGGAAACACAAACTGAAATTTAGGAAGCTGACACACAAGAACCCGTTGAGGACGTTGCTGTTACAAAAGAACCAGCAACTGAGACGACACAGTCCACAGGAAGTGATCGGGTAGTAGATACACAGGAGCCCTTGGCTGACACTAATATTTCACCAAAAATAGCAATGGAGGCGGAAGTCGGCCAAGGAAAGGAAGGAGAAGCTAACATCCATGAGCCTGTGGTCGACACCGTTGTTACACAAGAACTAGCAGTGGAGACAGAAGCCTACCTGGGGAAAAACGATATACAGAAGTCTGTGGATGACATTGTGGTTACACAAGAACCAATAATGGGCATGGAAGTTGGTCAAGGAGATAAGGAAACTGTAACAAAATTCGTTGACAAAGCTATTGTTACACAAGAACCAGCAGCCGAAGTGGAGCAGTTTCACCCTCAGGAGGTTGTTACACCCTCAATTGATAATGCATGTGGGAGAACACCGAGTCTTGAGGAAGGATGGCATTCTGAAAAGATGTTGTTGTTACTAGAGCTACTGAAATGGAAGCAGTAGGTGCTCTCTCTACAAGAGGGGGTGATCTCGCTCAAGGCACACAAGAAGATGATGGATTCCCTTAGGGAGAAATGGCTAAAGGAAGAATGGGAGAGAGAATAGGAAGCACAGAGGCACAAGGAAGCTATGAAGAAGAAGGATGAACAGTTGTATCAACTAAATCGACAGGTCTTAGACCTAATGGATGACAAGACCAAGCTCCATGACGTTGCCCTAAACCTACTAGCATGCTGGCAGTCATCCCCGTTGTATCCAGTGTTCCTTTGGGAACATTAATATTTATTTCAATTAAAAGCATTTTTTGAGAATAGGTCCTATTTGGGTTCTTCAACCTGTACTTTTCTTAATATTTTTCGCTCCTACAACTTTGATGAGCAAAGCTTGTTGTGCGAGCTATTTTTACATAATATCATGTGTGAATATGTCGGCACGAAGATGGTAGAAAGTGTCTTCTACTATGTGGGAGATTTGTAGTTGCGGGCCTTCCTTTCATTTATGAGGAATCAGATTGAGTGGCATCTAGCCATGAAATCAGCAGAAGCTAATGAAGAGAGAACAACATTGTGGGTCAGAGCTGAACCAACAATGGTTTACGAACTCAGGTGTGAGTTTAAGCTATTCCTGAGCACCCCAGAGATCAGGGAACAGGCGACCGTCTATAGGAAAAGGATTGTGAGGATCTACCTCAACATGTACACAAATGAAAAGTTAAGCGCTAGTAGGATGTCTTAAATGCATCGAGGCCTGTAGCGCCCAGTTACAAGAAGGGGATCCTTTTGAGTATAGGAATTTTTTGGCTACTGTTACACGGGTTCCTGAGTATGATCGGATCGTACAGACATTGGGGGCATTCTGGATTGGGCTCAGATTGAAATTTCCTTTGATTTGGTTTCCAATAGAGGAGTATCAGCCGGGCTACCACCTATGTGACTATGAAGAGGAATCTTGGCCACATCAGTTGATGGCCATTCAAGGGTACAAATCTCCGGGTGAAGACACTGCTGGTGCCTACAATTTCACAGACTTGCATCAGGGGTACAGTAGGAGGAGCTGAGATTCTGCATGGGGACATGCAGTTGCTTCAATTGGGGAGAGATGTTGGGTGTAGTTTTTTACCTATTTTCTTCACATTCCTTCCCCAGTTTTGATCCTTCTATCCTCCAGGCCTTTGAATTTACATGATTAATTCCCCTGTTTTCTCACCTTTATAACCTATTCTACTGTCATGTTACTTTTCCGTATTTTATTGAATAATAAGATGCTTTATTCCTTTTTGTGGCTAACTGGGGGAGAATTGAAGAAGTATTTTGGAAAGCTCTTCTCCTTTTCAGGTGTTTCTAAGAAGAACAAAGTTATGGAGAAGATAGGAAGCCCAGATTAACTACATAGAGGGGTAGAACAGTTCGCTATTACACCCTGAATGTTGTCACAGGTTGTTGTTATACATTGGATGTTGTTATAGGCTGTTGTTACACATTGGATGTTGTTACAGGATGTTGTTACATTATGCGTTGATACAAAAGTCCATTGTTACACCAAGGGTGTTGTTTCCAATGATGTCGTAACATCCTGAACTGCTATTCACTCGCAGGATGTTGTTGCACCGAAGCTGGAAAATGTGGGTACTATTGCACATAAGAACTGTCGGCAGTAGGAATTGTTTATTTTGGAAGCAATAGACCCAAGCAGTTGCAATCCTAACTAATATATATTTGTATTTAGAAATAGGTTGTAACTAATTTTATTTTTTATCAGCATGAGAATTTTGAGATTCTCATTACTGGTCTGTTTCTAATTTCAGGTATGTAATAACTATAAAGGAACTCGATTTTTCATGTACAAGGACACGACACATAGAAAAGTATTGTTACTCTGCTTCTATAACTTTGAGTTTATTTTTAATATTAATTAGCATGTTGGTGTTGTTACTGCTCTTCATATGATTTGTTAATTACATTTTTGTTATTCCTACGCCCTACTGAGGAGGAAGGGCCCTCCTCTTTGGCATGGACTGCAATGATTGAGGTAGAGTACATTCTAGTTTATCTAATTGATTTATGGTTTCTCACTGTTGCTGTACAAATTGTGGGTTACGTCCGCTGTTGTTTCAATTTACATTATGTTGTTACACTGAGTTAATCAATAGAATGGTAGTAACCAGCTGGAGTAGATATTAGTTCCTGTGTGGCTTGCCTTTACTTTGATAGTTTTGAAGTGTGATTTAATTCTACAGAGTGTGTTTTTATGTCTACATGAATGGTTTGATTCAGCAATTTGGTTCAGCGACATTTATTACTATTTTCTACATTTTCTCATTCTTGGCTATAGTGTATCAGCACAGACAGTGTGAACTCCATTGAAACAACAAGACCTACCCTGGATTGACAATTAAATGTTGCAATCTCGGTCAATTAGGATTGATTAAAACATGACTATAGCTTCCAAAGCTTTTATCCAACCAAGGCTTCCAAGAACTCGTAACTCAACCCACAACCATAAGGAACATGAGAACGAACCAGAAAACAAAAGGAAAGACACCCACAACACCATAGCTATCCAAGAGATGGAAAGGCTAGGAAATTCCACCATCAATCTGGGCAATCCTCCATGCCAATTATAGATCATAACGAAGAAACCACGTGTATGTGACATGTATGGCAAAGCTAGCAAATAAATTGTACATGTAACTTGGTACCTGCAAGTAAAACCCATTGTAGTTGTTGATGAGCCCCAAAAATGTACAATTATTTGGGCTCATTCAACCTCCTAATTTGGCTTAGTCCACCATTCTCATTTGTTTATTGCATGTTTTTGATTATTTTTATGTTAATAGAGTGAATTTGGTTAGTCATTATGCCAACAAGTCTAATGGGTGCTTTGTGTAGCCTTGTTGGTCAACTTGGAGACAAAATTGAAGGTCTTAATGAGCACTTGGCAGCCAAATTCGTGGGAGAACAAGCTAGAGGATTTGTAGGAAGGTGTCCCCCTCATTTATGGGCCCTTACCTCGAATTCTCCACCATCAGCTCGGAGTTCAAGGGCCACCGAATCAATCAGCTCAAGGGCAGCCAAGCAAGTCAAGTTGGACTGCTGTTAACTCCAAGTCTTGGGCAGCCAAGTCCCTAACTTTTAGGAGGACTGTTGGGTCCTCAAATTGTATAAACAAGAAGGCTTGGGGCCTCATTTTGGTTAGCTAGTGGGTAGTCATTTTGTGTAGCTAGTTAGTCAATTTCGGGTTAGCTAGTTAGTCAATTTGGTTTGTCATGTTGTAGCTCGGTTGTTGCTCCTTGTAAGCCAGTTTTGGCATGTCATTAGATTCATGATTATTCAATAAAGACAGGCAGCTTTTGATCCAATTATGAGTTTTTAAGAGAGCAACAGACCTCCTCTGTGTTGTAATGTTAATTTCTTTTTGTTTCAGCACTTTAGTTCATTGCTTTACCATGAAATTCGAAATTACAGGTTTACTGAGTTAGTTTTTATGAGATTGAATGAGTTTAGCTTATGGTTGAATTGCTTTCGGTTGTTTAGTTAGACTAGCAGGTTGATAATACATTGGAGCTCCAAGGAAAAAGGTTGAGGAAGTCTCCACTGCCATCTATGTTTGGAGATTGGAGTGCAGCCTATACCAACCACAAAAATACGCAGTTCTTCGCTTTATACATGCTGCAACATAGTCTCGTTTATGATAGATCTTTCCATGCAATTCACTCTTGCACCATACACCTTCATCACAGCTTCATGCACATTCCTCTACACGCTTTATATTGCTGTTCATTGAGTTCATAGCACAGGTAGCATAGGTTAATGAATTTTCATCTTGGTGACAGTCATAAGCCATTTGGTTTATTTACACTGCTCTTCATCGTTCTATTACCTTCTTCTTCGTCTTGATCACGCATACAACCACATCCTTGACCTCTGCTCCGCTCTGTTATCTCCCAAACTCCTCCACTCCTCACGTAACTTCATTCTTTAGACATTTCGCTGTTATAACCTTCCATCCATCAACCCACTTCATACACTCGTTCTCCATCCTACTTCTCCACTCCTGAGCCATCACCAGCTCTATCCCTACCTTACACATCTCCCCCTACCATTCCATCACTCCACCATCACTTCAAACACCCACGGTAGGTCATCCTGTAGCAATTTGTAGACTTCTTGTAGAAACCCCTGCGTTTCCTGTAGGATCCCCTGCAGACATCCTGTAGGAGGCCACTCACTCGGTTGCTGAGCCTCTGAGCGTGAGGAACCTCTATGGACGGATGCTAAGGATCCTTGGGGACCTCTCCTAGCCTCCCCAACCTTTCCCAAGCTTCCCTTCCTTCCGCATCACATCTGCACAACCAAACCCTAATAAACACAAAATCACAATCACTCCATCCACTTAAATAAAAAATACAAAAACATGTCTTTTAAGATGCAAGTAGCTTAGATTCATGCATTTTCACTCATTAGAAGTAATGGCATCATTGGTAGAAGTTTCATTCACATTCTTTGCATCATAGAGGTTAGACTAGTCAAATTAGGGTTTTCCTAGGGTTTCCATGCTTTGGTTTGCTTTAAGTTCATTTTCGCCAAGTAGATTAGTTTTCTCTGAGCTAGCTTTCGTCCATCATTTAGCAAGCTTCTTCTGAGAGCCTATAGAAGTTGGCTTGAGCCCTAGCGGACTTGTGCCAGCTGACCAAGTGACAGCTGCGACAAGAGCTAGTACTTGTGCATATAGCACCGTCGCTTCCAAGTTTGTACGAACTACCGGGTTGATAAAATTAAGAGACAGGAAGCCCCAGGAGTTGTAGCATTATTGCTACAATACTGGAGCTCACCATCTTTTTGGCGCCGTTGCCAGGGAAGCGGCAGAGTATTGGTGATTGTTGCTATTCTTCTATTTTCTACTACAACCTTCTGCTAAGTAGTTTATTTCATTTCCATTATGCAATTTCATTTATGCAAAAGTAGATTAGCATTTCTTGCTTTCATAGATTAGCATTTCCTGCTTTCATAGATTAGCATTTCCTGCTTTCCTAGAATAGCCTTTCAATTCCGCAATTTCCTTTCTGCAAGCGTAGACTAGCATTTCATTCTTGCAATTTCATTTGAGCAAAATAGATTAGTCCTTTCCTGCTTTCATTTCAATTCCGCACTTTCATTTTCGCAAGATAGTTAGTTGCAGTTCAATATATTTCAGTTTTGCAAGTAGAAGTAGGAAAAAGCAAAAAACAACCAAAAAGATTTCATTTCGTGCTTTGTAGGAGTAGAGATAAGTTAGAAAAATGATTGCACAACACCCCCATTGCTTCACACAGCCAACGTTCTTCTTCGATGGCTGTGATGAAAGAACCCCTGGGTGGACATCAAGACATATCTGAAGAACCTCTAGGGGAGAAGAAGAAGAAACATTCCTTTGAAGCAAATGGCTACAAGCAGAGATGTTGGGAGCAGTCCCTTGTCCAAAGATGAATTTGCAAATCAGATCGAAGATTTCAAGAGTGATATGAGGCAGTTTCTTGCCATGCAACTGGATACCTTGCGGATCCAAAAGAAGCAAGAAGAAGCCAAGAGGGCTTTGGCCATTTTTTGTCCTAGGTGCACTAGAAAGCATCCTAGGAACGAATGTCCAATGCACCCTCTAGAAGTGTGTTTCATCTGTGAAGAATACCATCCTACAGATCAGTGCCCTTCCTTGCCCAGAATCAAAGCTACATATCAAAGAGCCAAGGGAGCCACTGAATCACTCTGTTATATGAACCAAAGGAGGCCACATGGACCCATACCCTACCAGCAAGAATTACAAGGGACACCCGAGACCTATTATGACCCTTACCAAGCCACCTTCATGCCTTCTTGGGGTCCCCCTGCTCATCCTTCCTGGTTCACACCTCCTCCTTATTCCTTCACAGATCCATATTATGCCCAACCAGCTGCTCATTCGTTTCACTCTTATGCTCAGCCACAGCCTCAGTGGAATGCACCTTATCAGGAGTGGAGGCCCCAGTACAACTCTCATCCCGCTCATTTTCCTCCACCACCTGCTCATCCACAACCATCGCCTCCTCCTCCACCAAGGCAACCCCAAATGCCTACCCAACCACAATGCCATCCATCTCCATCTCAATTTCACACCCCCACTCAGCTACCCGTACCTCCATTTCCAAAACCATGCAATGGAGCAGCTCAACCCAATTGCAAAGCTGAGGCACAACATGTGCAAATGACTCCTTCTGAGCTCAATGATGTTCACCAAAGCTCAGGAAGAGTGTTGCAAAAAAGAGATCATCTTGAAAGCATTGAAGGACCAAAGGCAAAAGAAGATCCAAAAGAAAAGATCAAAGAACCATGGGCTGCACTTGATGAAGAGAAGAGATCAGAATCAGAGATGGAGAAAGTTCCCTCATGGTTACCATCAAATCTTCCATGTATTCAAGAGAAAGATCAGCAAAAGGAGGAAGATGAGAAGGTCATGATAGAAAGTGACATGAAGAATGATCCAGATCAGCAAAGGGACCAAGGATATCAAAGCTATATTGAGACATGGTTCCAGACAGTCACTAAGTTACAGCAGTACTCTCTTCCTCAACTATGGTTGATCCCTTCAAAGTCAGATCATTTGGTCTCTGAAATCTGGATACCTGTCAGAGCATGCATTTCGAGCCTCCACATCATTTTTTCTCTAATCTCGATGTGCACATGGCTCCATTGGAAGTATTCTTATACTTGAAAGGAATTTTGTTTTTCAAGTAGGGTAGGGTAGGAAAAAAAAAAAAAAAAGGAAAAAATGAAAAAAGAGGAAAATAGAAATCTAAGGTGAAAACCTCCTTGGAGGCGCCTTAGATTGGCTCATTGATTCAAAACCTCCATGAGGCGGTCAATGGGTTGAAAAAAAGAAAAGAAAAGAGAATAAGATCTTTGGGTGAAAACCTCCCTTGGAGGCGCCCAAGGCAGGCAATTAGGGTGAAAACCTCCATGAGGCGCCCTAGTTGTTTTTCAAAAAAAAAAGAGAGAAAAAGAAAAAGAAAAATAAAGCTAATCTCCATTGAATAATTTCATGTTGCAGCAATGACATTGAAGGTTGCAAGAGGGACATTTCATGACAGGAGGAGCACTCAAATCAAAGACAAAGGAGTTTTTGTGCCTTCTACAGGAAGTTTCGTATCTTCTACAGGAAGCTTACAAAAAAGCCAAATTGATCTCTGAGGAGGACCTGAAGGCTTGGAATATGTCCATGAGGCCTACCCACATCCATGTTTCCATTCCTCACCCCTTTTCCATCATTTTTTTCATGTCATTATGCTTCTTTCCTCAAAACTGTGTCTTCTACAGGAAGCTCTGTATTTCTACAGGAAACATCCTGTAGAACCTTTGGATGAGCCAAATCCAATTTCAAAAGTGAATCTGATGGTGGGAGTCTATTGGTTAGGCCTGCAAGCACTTGTGTGTCCATCCCTTGCCTTTCTCCATCATTTTTCCACCTCATTTGCTTCTCATTGTGCTTCTACAGGAACTTCCTGTAGAAATTGTGGGAAACTAGGCATGCATTTCAAAAAGTGGTTTGGCAAGCATGGTAGCTTCCTCAAGGGTTCAGAAGCCCTCATGCAATCTTCCAACTCCTCCTCCATCATCTCCATACCTGCATCACAGCCAAAATTCATTTTGTCATACCATGCAAACACATGCCTTGAAGCAAAAATACCTAGAGCCAAATTTGTTTTTGCCATAACTTGAAAACCATGCATCCATTTGATAAACCATTTTATGGGGAATTGTAAAAGGTTGATGAAAACATGCCTGAGTAGTTTCAGCCAATTCTGGTGCACGGTTTCCAAGGAATCAGCCTCCATCACCATCAGCCATTTTTGCATTTTCTCCATAACCGTGCATCTGTTTCAAAACCTGTTTCATGGGGAGATGCACATGGATGATAGTAGCCTACCCAAGCAGTTTCAGCCGATTCCGATGCACGGTTTCCGAGAAATCGACCTCTAAAATCTTCAGCAATTTTCCATTTTTCTCGAAATCCGTGCATCCATTGATCACGAATTTGCTATGGGAGATGCATAATGATGGTAGTAACATGCTCACCGAGTTTCAGATCAAATCGATCTACCGTTTGGGAGAAATGGCAAAAAGAAGTTCTGGTTTTGTGACCAGGCAGCAGCAGCAGCTTGAACGGGCAGAGTTGAACGTGGAAATGAACTCTTGTTGCATGCATCTGGCCAGAGGACACCTGCACAAGGAAACCAGCTATGAATCATCAGCCACGCCCTCATGCAACCAAGGAATCCAAGCATGCAGCAGCAAAAAGCTTCACAACAGCCAGTCGATTTGCAGGTACGTGACTTAACCTTGTTCATCTATTTGCATAGATCTAATCTAAAGCAATGCATGAATGAATGAGATGAGTGGATTCAGCCAAGAAGGGAGCCACGTGCAATTGCACTCAGCAAGGCAAAAAAAAAAAAAAATCACGCATGCATGGATCAGCCATTCACGTGAAGTTCAAAACAAAACACAGTCAGTTGGGGATTAACTAAACTCTAGTGCAACTAATGGAATTGAATACAAGCAGAGAACAAATAGATAACAACAGCAGTTCATGACATTACTTCAGTTCGAAAAAGCCAGCACGCATGTTTTTTTGCCACCTCACCACAAGTCACGCAGTAATTCAAGGGACGCTTGGCTGAAACTCTCACCACTCTTTGTTCAACTGCGGTCAACTGAAGCGCATGTCCACCATCCAGATCAGTTAAACAATGGTGCTCTACCGATTTCTGCCTTTTATTCTCGAGATCTCTTCAGTTCCTGAAACAATTCCCGCCTGTCGCACTCTACAGGCGTTTCTACAGGGACGCAGTTCTACAGGAGTGCAGTCTACAGGAACGCAGTTCTACAGGAACGCAGTCTACAGGAACGCAGTCTACAGGAACACAGTCATCTACAGGGAAGCGGGTGCCTCACGCAAAAAGGTGGCCAATTAAAGAGGTAACCCTGAACTTTGCATGCACTTGGTTAGTAAAAGTGGCAAGACCATCGTCCACAGTCGGGTCGTAAAGATATTGGTGGAATTGTTGTTTGCTGCGCCTATGCTATCGTTCTACAGGATGTCGATATAAGTAGACTGTGTTGAATTTTGTGGATTATGTGCATGCTCTGTCTTAATAGACCAAATCTCTGTTGCATTTGCCACCCTTAATTAAAACGACCGTGTTCATCATGCCGGGTGGTTTTATAAGACGGGAACCCACTGAGTCCACTAAATTGAGGGAAAACCCGGCAGTGGTAGAGCTCTTCCCCAGAGCACAATGGATGCCTTTTTGTGATAAGCTGCAGGATCATTGAGAAGCAGGCTTCTACAGGAAGCCCAAAAGCAAAGACCAAGGCTTCTACAGGAAGCCCAAAAATCATTAAGACACAGGCTTCTACAGGAAGCCCGAAAACAGAGATAAAGGATTCTACAGGAAGCCCAAAATTGCAGAAACAGGCTTCTACAGGAAGCCCAAAATTGCAGAAACAAGCTTCTACAGGAAGCCCCAAAAAGGTAAAACCCAAAGAGAAGAAGGTGGACATCCTAGCTAAGGAGGCAGCAGCCATACTTGCCACCATTAGCACACCTCCAAGACCAAAAAGGAAGGGAAAGAGGCAAACCTTCATGTACTTTAAAGTAAAAAAGGAGCACACAAATAAAAGTGGGCAAACCCAAACCACTGTCAAAGGAGCAAATTGTCATTAAGGACACGAAAGCGAAACAAAAGGAGGAGCCTCCTTCAAAGATATCCATCAGCTATGAACAGGGAAGCCCGAAGACATCCACTTAGAGAGAAAGAATGAAAATGTTGGACACAAAGGCCTGTCTACAGGATGCTGAGACTGTTTCTACAGGAAGCCAGCGAACTGTTTCTACAGGAAGTTTGGAAAGAGGGAAGCCAAAGGAGAAATCAACCGAGATGTTAGCCAAAGAAGCCACCAGGGCCATCAGATGAGGAGAGAGATTGGTTGCTCAGAGGATGAGCAACACTTTCAGTAGGGGGGTGATGATGAGCCCCAAAAATGTACAATTATTTGGGCTCATTCAACCTCCTAATTTGGCTTAGTCCACCATTCTCATTTGTTTATTGCATGTTTTTGATTATTTTTATGTTAATAGAGTGAATTTGGTTAGTCATTATGCCAACAAGTCTAATGGGTGCTTTGTGTAGCCTTGTTGGTCAACTTGGAGACAAAATTGAAGGTCTTAATGAGCACTTGGCAGCCAAATTCGTGGGAGAACAAGCTAGAGGATTTGTAGGAAGGTGTCCCCCTCATTTATGGGCCCTTACCTCGAATTCTCCACCATCAGCTCAGAGTTCAAGGGCCACCGAATCAATCAGCTCAAGGGCAGCCAAGCAAGTCAAGTTGGACTGCTGTTAACTCCAAGTCTTGGGCAGCCAAGTCCCTAACTTTTAGGAGGACTGTTGGGTCCTCAAATTGTATAAATAAGAAGGCTTGGGGCCTCATTTTGGTTAGCTAGTGGGTAGTCATTTTGTGTAGCTAGTTAGTTAATTTGGGGTTAGCTAGTTAGTCAATTTGGTTAGTCATGTTGTAGCTCGGTTGTTGCTCCTTGTAAGCCAGTTTTGGCATGTCATTAGATTCATGATTATTCAATAAAGACAGGCAGCTTTTGATCCAATTATGAGTTTTTAAGAGAGCAACAGACCTCCTCTGTGTTGTAATGTTAATTTCTTTTTGTTTCAGCACTTTAGTTCATTGCTTTACCATGAAATTCGAAATTACAGGTTTACTGAGTTAGTTTTTATGAGATTGAATGAGTTTAGCTTATGGTTGAATTGCTTTCGGTTGTTTAGTTAGACTAGCAGGTTGATAACACATTGGAGCTCCAAGGAAAAAGGTTGAGGAAGTCTCCACTGCCATCTCTGTTTGGAGATTGGAGTGCAGCCTATACCAACCACAAAAATACGCAGTTCTTCACTTTATACATGCTACAACATAGTCTCGTTTATGATAGATCTTTCCATGCACTTCACTCTTGCACCATACACCTTCATCACAGCTTCATGCACATTCCTCTACACGCTTTATATTGCTGTTCATTGAGTTCATAGCACAGGTAGCATAGGTTAATGAATTTTCATCTTGGTGACAGTCATAAGCCATTTGGTTTATTTACGCTGCTCTTCATCGTTCTATTACCTTCTTCTTTGTCTTGATCACGCATACAACCACATCCTTGACCTCTGCTCCGCTCTGTTATCTCCCAAACTCCTCCACTCCTCACGTAACTTCATTCTTTAGACATTTCGCTGTTATAACCTTCCATCCATCAACCCACTTCATACACTCGTTCTCCATCCTACTTCTCCACTCCTGAGCCATCACCAGCTCTATCCCTACCTTACACATCTCCCCCTACCATTCCATCACTCCACCATCACTTCAAACACCCACGGTAGGTCATCCTGTAGCAATTTGTAGACTTCCTGTAGAAACCCCTGCGTTTCCTGTAGGATCCCCTGCAGACATCCTGTAGGAGGCCACTCACTCGGTTGCTGAGCCTCTGAGCGTGAGGAACCTCTATGGACGGATGCTAAGGATCCTTGGGGACCTCTCCTAGCCTCCCCAACCTTTCCCAAGCTTCCCTTCCTTCCGCATCACATCTGCACAACCAAACCCTAATAAACACAAAATCACAATCACTCCATCCACTTAAATAAAAAATACAAAAACATGTCTTTTAAGATGCAAGTAGCTTAGATTCATGCATTTTCACTCATTAGAAGTAATGGCATCATTGGTAGAAGTTTCATTCACATTCTTTGCATCCTAGAGGTTAGACTAGTCAAATTAGGGTTTTCCTAGGGTTTCCATGCTTTGGTTTGCTTTCAGTTCATTTTCGCCAAGTAGATTAGTTTTCTCTGAGCTAGCTTTCGTCCATCATTTAGCAAGCTTCTTCTGAGAGCCTATAGAAGTTGGCTTGAGCCCTAGCGGACTTGTGCCAGCTGACCAAGTGACAGCTGCGACAAGAGCTAGTACTTGTGCATATAGCACCGTCGCTTCCAAGTTTGTACGAACTACCGGGTTGATAAAATTAAGAGACAGGAAGCCCCAGGAGTTGTAGCATTATTGCTACAATACTGGAGCTCACCAGTTGTTGATCCCAATGTCCTCTATCTATTTTCTACTCTTCCTTTTCCTTCTTTCTCAAAATCCCAAGTATGCCACACTCATCCAAGGGTGCTCTAAGAAAACTCTAAGTGTCCAAGGGTATGAGAGAGAGAGAGCTCCAAGCTAAAACTGACAAAAGTCTACAAACTAATCCTCATAAGTCTTTTTATTAATGAGGCCTCTATTTTCTTTATTTTCCATTATTTTCCTTCATCTTCCTCCTCACATGAAACCTGTGACCTTTTACCTTCCTTTTCTCTTAATTTCCATTATTTTCATAAATAAATTGCTAATTAATGCCACTTTGCCTTTCCAAAGTCTTTGTCAATTTCCATAGCCATTAATTAATCACAAGTAATCCCCATCACTATGTTTTTGCCCAACCTTCAACTTGGAATACGTGTCCCATGACCTTGGTTATTATTTTGTCTTTATTAACTTTATTAGATGGATTTTTCACTAGGGTTATTGCACCTATCTTTGAAATTATTGAAAAAACTCCCTGAAGTCCACATCCTTTATGCATGCCTCTCTTATGCATCATCATTGAAAGGATCTATGTGCACAAGAGTTCTATTGGTGCTATTTTTAATATGGTGAGGGTTTAAGTATAAAGTGCGACAAACAAAATGCTATTGGGTACCAACTCTTTTAGCATCAACTATGAACAAAAAAAGTCTCACCCGAGTCACCAATGTGGATTGCAGAAACTAGGCTTCGACAGTAATGAAGGGGATCAAAATCGATGATATACAAGCATAGTACAAGGCTCAAATCATATTTGACCAAGACCAAACCTCAAAACACTAATGGAAAGAGAAAAAAGTTTTGGAGGGGAGCCTTAGTTATTCATATCACTAAGATCAATTGATCCATACATTACAAATTTAAGAAAGAAATATAACTAAACATAATGTGATGATCTCACAAAACACAAAAAATAAAAAAATTTCGCTCCAACCATATTTTATTAATACTAAAAGGGGGCATCACGCACAACACATACATCATTACAACATTATTTTTCCTTTGCTTACCATCCTAAATCACATGATATTACAACAACAACATAATTATGAACGAAAACACCTAACCAACCACTAGCCTTCCAATCACTTCCTAGCCAACATGAATTCCTTCGGCTCTTATCTGTTTATATTCATTCACATCATCCTAGACCGACTTTACCATGGAAAATACTCAAGAATATAATTATCGTGGGAAGATATGCTATACTTGCTAAACTAGACTAAATCAAATATGTTCAAAGATGCAGTCAACTTTAGCCATTTCGACTCCTTTGCTTCTACATGCTACTCCTTTTTGTGCATTTCTCCATTATGCACACTTCTTCCACCTTGAAAAAACTATGGGACTCTCTTATGCACTATTTATGCTCCATATTTCTATGTGCACTCCCAAAACTACCTCAAAATTTCCACATTTCTTCCACTTTTCTTTTTCTCAAAACTGGCCCTAACATGCCCCCAACACTCACTTGTGGCTTTTCTGGAGCCACTCAACCCCTTTTCTATTACATATGGAATTTTGAACCCCCTTGTTCACATTACTTAAACTCTGGGCACTTATCCTTCTGTTTTTGTTGCTTCTTTGTGCGACATGGTATTTGAAAGAGGCCATGATCTTTATGCCTTTACAAAGATCTTCATGCCACATCTCAAGCCATGCAAGGCCATATTCCTTTTGGATATTGTGATATGATCTTAATCGACCAATGTGACATCGCCTTCTAAAATCCTCTCTCAGATGTGAGCTATGATCAATGTCATGATCAACTTTCTGACTCATTGATACCTCCCCATCTAGAATATTTTTTATCCAAGTGGATATTGGTGTCCATGCGCCTATTCCACTTGGACCCCCAACACTATTTCTTATGATTTTCCTATTTTTAGCATAACTTTCTATTTCGATAGTTTTCTATTTTTGGCAGTTTTTCGGGTCGTGTACTTCCGAAGTCATTTTGAGGCACTAAACGACATTTTTTGGGGAAACAAGAAAATGTGATTCAAATACTATGCTTACAATTGAAAGTTTCTTTCCTTGTATAGAACTTTTTAATGGGATATCTTGCATGCCAAACATAGATCATATGCCAAAGTTACCACCCTAGGAAGTTGATGTTCCAACTAACCCCATTAGTGCCGACAGGTTTTTGGCACTTCATCTCCTAGGGTTATGTTTTTGGATGTTTAGGCTTTCTCATTGTTTCTTCATGATAAAAAGGCCTCAAAGCCTCATTTAAACATAGTTCAAAATGCATGTAGTCACCACATCCCTTCTCAGAAATAAGCTACCATCACGTGGGCTAGTTTGTTTTCATTCTGCATGTAAACAATTTCTAGCATTTGTTATTTATTAATTGAATTTTTATTTCATTGTATCTCTCTGTTTCTGTTTAAAACTGTATTTCATTTCATTCCTTTATAAATCTAGATCAATGGTACCAAAGCAGTCTACTCTTTCTCTATTATTATGTGCATGTCCCCAATGAGGTAGGGGTATAAGGAATTGGGACTGGAACTGGTTGAACCCTTGCGAGACTGGCCTCACCAACCCTGACAATTTCCCATGACAGAAGAAAAGAAAGGTGAGGGATATTTTTATTTTTGGCCCTGGAAACACATATGGATATTTTTGAGGTTTTGCAGATTTTAGTGAGAGGGTGATTGTAGGACTTTGTTAAGCAATATTTGAGGGGGAGGGAGTTTTCCCTTAAAAGATGGCTGGAAATTTTCAATATTCATGGCCAAACCTTATGTTTACAAACACAGGCATGTTTATTATAATCTTAGAATTTGTTTTTCTCAATATTATAGCAATTTTCAATTTAAGATGAAATTTAATCTTGTGGGATCTATATTAGAACTTTTAGCCTATAAATGTTCCACCACCTTTATTCCATTTTAATGGCCTTATTAGTTTTGTCATCAACATAAGACTTGAAGAAATTTTCTAAAATTAACCTTTGTATCATCTCATTTTATCTCAAGATGTTTTCCTTCCATTATATTGCATATAAAAAATTATTTGATAACAACAACCTTCCTTTTTTTTCAAAGAAAAAAATATGTAATTCCATTTATATATATAAACAAAATCACATTTGTAGATGCTAATAGCATTCCTTTGGCTCATAACCTCATTAAAGTTTAGTCTGAAAGGGACCACAGATTGTCATAAGAAAAAACAATTTTAGTACATCTTATAAAAAAGCTCCTATAAGTCCTCTTATTAGCCTATACTTACCGTTGTTATCATTTAATGACCATACAGGTAATTGAGCTAATATGAACATTATTAAAAGCTGCTACCAATGGAGTACATTTGTACAAAAATGTAGTACAAAAAAAGAGAAGAAACTCGAATAGAGGGAGCCCCTTGGGTAACCCCGTTGAAAAATGCCTTGCGAGGACCAATTTTTATTTTGGATCTAGGAGCAAACATGGAGATTTTTGAGACTTTGAATATTTCATAGAGAGGGCAATTACAAGACTTTGATAAGCAATCTTTGAGGGGAGGGAGTTTTCCCTTCAATGCAGCTTTGGAGACACCATCCACAATTAAGTTTATGGGCCTATAAACATGAGTGAAAATGATTTTAGTGAAGGCCAACATCATTTGAAAAAAAACTGGTTAAGGGAAAAGAAGGTGTAAGAACATGTATAAGCTAAAAGTTCTAAAGTAGATCCAACAAGATTAAATCTTGTCTTAAACTAAAAATTGCTATAATATTAAGAAAACCAAATTCTAAGATTATAATAAATATGCATAGATTTCTAAACATAATATTTGACCATAAACATTGAAATTCCTCTACTTCTATATATATTGAAATTCCCTTACTTCCAAACATAACATATTGCTTATCTGTACATACCCTATTTTTCGTTCAAATTAAACATATGACTTTTAAATAAAAATCTATGTCTTAACCATCAAATTCATTTACTTTATCAAAATGATAATAATTTTTAAAAATCCAAAATATATATATATATATATATATATATATATATATATATATATTTCAGCGATATTACTGCAAATTATAACAAACTAACTAAATTTTCCAATAAAATTTGAAGCTTCATGCTACTAAAAATTATTCGGAAAAGTTATCAAAATTAAAACAGAGTGAATGAACTTAATATAGAAATTGAGAAATCTTGAAACACAATGTATAAATATAATATAAGATAATACATGGTTGCAAATGATAATAACATTAAACCTATGTCTTACAAAGTTGAAGCCAGTGTTATATTACTTGGAAGATTTGTAATTGAATATGTATCAACGACACATACAATTTGATGTGGGTGTATATATATTTTTGATACTAGTTAACCTTTGATGAATTATAGTGTGAAAATTTTACATCAGCCCTCCGAGAATCTTCAAACATCATGTTAAATTGAGGATGAATGTAATTATAAAATGGATAGAATTTCCAGAGTTACGAGAAAATAAGCACAATGTTTCTGAACAAAATACTCAACAACAATATGAATGTATAGAATTCGCAAAGTTATGAGAAAACGACCACAAAGTTTTTGAACATAAGGCTTTGCTACAATGATGAGAAGGGCATTCGAAGTTTTCCATCTCAATGACTAGAGGGGCACTAGGAGTTTCTCAACGCCTTAGACTTCACTTTTAAGCATGAATATATTACCTTTAACATCATAGATATTTTTAGTTAATTGGAATACATATATCAAATTCATTAAACACGATCATGATTGAAATCAGATAGGAAAAAATCTATAAGTCACTATCTTCTAACTACATTTAAATAGCAACTATATTTAAACATAGTAACATGGGTATCGCTCCCAGGGATTGGAGAGTACGTATCCCACGCTCCCACGTTCATGGGAGCTTGTAGGAAACTTTCCAAAATCGTCGGGAGCTTCATAAGGTACTTTGGAGCTTTTCGGGAGCTTCACTACAACATATTTTGACGTTTCACGTACCTATTTTGAGCAAAGAAGGTATCATTTGTTTATTTTCTAAGTGATACTTGATAGGTCAAGGGCTGGACTACATGGGCTCTGTAAAGCAATAAAGAGGTGGAGATGTAGCAAAGGTTTCAACAAAAAATAGACAGTTGTCGGTCTCCTTGGCAGCGTCTATTGCAAATATTGAATTTCAACAATTGCAAATAATTCTACTTTCTTTAAGTCTATATTGAAGCTTTAATGATAAGATTCAACAAATTATAGTGATGGTCAGAAAGAGAAAGAGTCGCTTGTTAGTCACTTTCATTTTATAAATTTCCAAACTTGAATTTTGAAGTTGAATATAATATAGTGTTGCATGAAATCACATAATAATCAAGTAATAATAGCCACTTTTTCGGCTTGAGAGTTCCACATGTTTCTTCATGTACAAGGAATTTCATTGGAAAATTGTTGATGGATTAATATTTTGATTTTTATAGTGTTTCGAAGTTTAATCTTTTACATGTTTTATTGCAAGATGGAATCGCTAGGATGGAATTTAATTGGCACATTTTGGATGGAAATAAATTAATTATGTTATTTTTATTTTTAATATATATTAAATTTTAATATATTATATTATTGCCGCTCCCACCTTCACGTTCCTTGTAAATTTGGGCAAAGCTTCTAGCCGTGTCGGATACTTGTTCCCTTGTACCTGAAGTATCCGTGTACTGAAAACTTGTGCAACATAGCATTTAAATAACACAAAAAATGTATGTGCATTGTTAACTAAAAATATCTTCACATTGGAAAAGTATTCCCTAATGTGTTTGTTATTATTCTTAGCAATGTTGGGGGCATGATTTAAATTAGATAGGAGAAGCTATCATTAATTAAATTTAGAAGTAAAATTTTGTAGTATCTTCTAACTACGTTTAAACAACATGGAAATTGTAGAATATGTTCACACTGAAAAAAACATTCCTTAATTTTTTTGTTATTATTCGTAGTAAAATAAGGGTGTGTACTATTTTATTTACATAAACTGAACAAACTAAGCAAAAATAATATATTAATAAACTTTTTAGTTAAACTAAATTCACACTAAACTAAATAAACATCAACTATTAAATATTAAACTATGTAATATCAATCAACCTTTTACTCAAGTGTATTCACACCAACTTTAATAGCCATTAACTATCAACTTTGTAGTATGAATGAAAACCTTATGAAACTCTTTATTAGGAAAAAATAATTAGTAACTATTATAAAAAGAAAAATAGATAAAAATATGATAGCAATACATAAAGGCAATAATACATGGACACTAACCCTTATTAGAAAACCAATTTATAATAATAAATTTATTATTCTTTTGTTTATTGTCATCTCACAATGAAGTCATAATCCATTTAAATAGAGTACATCACATGAAAACACCATGGGAAAACAATAGGTTATCAAAACCTCAAGCCTCCAATGGTAATCGCTAATGATTGTATCAAATTGACTCCATGATCGAGTCAAGTTTACTCTAACTACCCTAACAATTCCCCACATTGAACTTGACTTGAGGAGATTAACTTACCATTCATAAGAACACATGATAGCAAGGCATTACATTAGTCAATTTTCTAAGACAATCTCATACATAATTCATCAACTATCTCACATCCCATGATCTCACATTTCCCCCTCAAACTAACATACATGTGCACCTATCACCCTCATTCATATTCAAGTTGTCAATTCCACAACATGATTATACATAACTCCATGTGCCACCACACTAAAACATGTATGTCTAAATAACAAATCTTACAACAAACTAACATCAAACTAGTATATGAGTATATCTTCCTCCCTTGTACTTATTCAAGTGGTTCATTCCACAATGTTATCCTCCATCCTCTCTATCTGGAGAACTCACAAGCCACTCCCTATCATAGGGGTATACATGCCTTTATGATCTTAAAATCATTCACCCATTTACATGTGGTTAAAAATTTCATCTCCAAAGTAATTTCTCATTTTTCTTTTGCCTAAAAACTTATGTCCATCCTCTAGCGTTCTCTCCTTGTCACACCCATTTCTCTCCTTGCACTATTCAAATCCTTGGTTGCAGACAACTCCAACTCAACCTCAATCTCTAGTTCTAGCTCCTATGGTTGTTCTTTACATACTCTGAATTTCTTATGAGAAACTCATTCACCCACTCATTATTGCTCTTGTAACAACTATGTCATTGGGCACTCCATTTTGCTTTAGCACCAACATTAGACCACTTAATTTGAAAAGTCTGGACTAGTTCTAAGTCTATACCATTTTTAAAAATAAAAAGAATGAAAGAAACAATATGTAAGAAAAAGAAATAATAAACATAAGCTAACAAAATATAAATCATACATAATTTATAGTAAACTATAACAAGAAAAATTAGATCATAATATATTTATTACACTAGGTTAAAAATTACCATTAAATAAAAAATCACAAGCTTATTTATAAACTTCATTACCTGCAATACTATGAGTACTATGAGAAATATACTATTGTTCACTAATATTATATCCTAAAAAACCATATATTATAAGCCCAATAATTAACTTAAATACAACAAAAATAAAATACAAAATTACCATGTAAACGACCCTAAGTAAACGATACAATTATTAGTTAAGTAAAAAATACAATTATCAATTAAAAAATCTAACGCTAATATATTCATATAATACGTAGAATTACATTAACAAATTATTATACATATGAGTATTACCCAAAATAAATTTTAAGTATAAACAATATGAATATATAAAACGCTATGTTATAATATTATATTGGATTTTCTTGAATTTAACTTATATTTTTGAATATATAATTTTTTTAATTAAATTATCTTAAAATAATGTTGAATTTAACTTATATTTTTTAATATATATATATATATATTTTTTATTAAATTATTTTAAAATAATGTTGTTTGTGGAATATTAAAAATTTTATAGGAAAAATGAATATTACTCAAACAAAGGTCGCTTATTATGCTAAGGTTGAGTACTACTGGGGAAAGCTCGAAAAGAGGGCGAACAACGAGGGTTTCAGATAGTTGCAGTCAGCGAACCATATGGAGGGCCATAGAGGAGGGAGCTCCACTCCCTCCTACAAGGAGGTCATAACTAGTAGAGGCAAGAAACCTCTAGAAAATGCTAGAGGTACTATGGAGGAAGGAAAAAGAAACATGGAAGAGGAGATAGGAGAAGCCATAAATAAGGAAAATAATGGCACAAAAGACAAGGAGGTAGAAGACAAAAATCAGGGAACTAAAGACAAAAAACAAAAGGGACCCTGCAAACCCAAAGCAGAGATAACACCCAGAGTTATTTTAAATGATCCGGCTCTGCAGGCGCACCGGGATCACATGCGGACGTATGCCATCATCTGTAAATTCATGGGATTATGGCCCACTGAAAAAGCTTTACAGTCATGGATCAAATACCACTGGAAACCTAAAGGGAGCATTGACCTACATCTGGGGTCAAAGGGATTCTTTATTGTGGTTTTCACGAATATTGAAGACAAGGACAGAGTATTTGAAGGAGGGTCTTACTTCTATGCAGCAGTTGGACTCCACATGCGGCCAGGGATGATGAATTTTGTTCCCGAACGTGAAACCTTTTCTTTAGTACCGGTCTGGGTAAGGCTCTATTCTATACCTCTTGATTACTAGCAAAATGAATCGTTAGCCACCATAGGCAATAAATTAGGTCGCTTTGTCAAAGCTTCCGAAGCCACAAGAAGGGGAAAATATACCTCCTTTGCCAGAATAAGTGTGGAAATGGATCTATCAGGAGCTCTACCGGATGAGGTGATCTTGGAAGTTTTTGATGAAGAATGGGTGCAAACAGTAGACTATTAGCATATTCCGTTCAGATGCCACAAATGTCATGAAAATGGACACCTTTTGAGAGACTGTCCACTCAGTAAAGTAGTAAACAAGAGCAAAACTAACACAATAAAGGAAACAAACAGCTTCTAGAAAGTGGTGAATCGAGGAAAAGGTGGTAAAAAATGACCAAAAAAACATCAAGATGAAGGAAAACAGACCAGTCAGAACAAATTCCAAGTGCTTGAGGAAGATGAAGAGATCACAAAAGAAGATCAAGCAATGGAAGGAAGTCCTGTGGAAACGGAGAAAAATGAAAATCTGGAACAAACACTGGATAGTGATTATCAGAAAGAAGCTACAATGAGTGATGCAGAACTGGAGATGGATCAGGAAATGACCCAGAATGAAATGGACCTGGAGGACCATGAACTACAGGAAATTCTTGACAAAGAAAACCTACATCTGGAAGGGTTCTTGATACAGGGAACCAGGGGAGGAGTAGATTCGTTACCTCAAGAAGAGCTCAATAGAATACAACAGTTGTTTTTATGAAAAATGTAGGCTAAGGTACTAGAAAGAGGAAAAATCATCGACAAGTAGAACAACAGAGGGGTGAAAATGATGAAAACGACTCCAGGACTAGCCACTAGAAACCCAGGCAAGAAAAGAGGCAGGAAAAAGCAGAAAAACTCTTGATGGAGTGTGGAAAGCTTATGATCGATTCAGGTAAGATGAAAGATCTAGCCAGATACTCCTTTACAAATATTTAATAATGAATTTTACATCTTGGAATATTAGAGGTCTAGGGAGTAAGAGAAAGCAGAGAATGCTTAGTAATAGAATGAAACAAGAAATGCCAGATATAATTTTCATCTAAGAAACAAAATGTTCCATTCAAAAATTAAGACAAATTCATAGCAAATGGCGCCGTAGATTTGAGTTTCTTGATGTCAAAGCAGAGAACACAACGGGGGGCATACTCACTCTTTGGAACCCCCCAAAAAATAGGTATTTTAGATGTTGAGGCTTCCAGGAATTATTTATCAACCGGTAGGAGACAGGGTTACCTTTCTAGTCACAAACGTTTATGGTCCTCAGAGAATAGATGACAAACTCAGGTTTCTAGATTCCCTTGTGGATCTCAGAGACAGACATGCAGATATACCCTGGATCATGGGAGGTGACTTCAACATGATCAAATCTCTTTCAGAGAAAAAAGGGGGAACCAGAGCTCTAAGTAAAGACTCTTTAGCATTTCAAACCTTTTCAGACAATATGAATCTCGTTGACACTAATAGGAATACTGGCCTCTTTACTTGGAATAATAAAAGAGGAGGAGAGTCCCATGTAGCCTCAAAGTTAGACAGATTCATCATCTCTGAGGATCTTATGCTGACAGATAAAGAAGTAACAGCGAGAGTTCTTCCCTTTGGAGGCTCAGATCACTGGCCGATTCAATTGGAGATTAAGGGTATTGGTACTCCTAGGAACAAACCTTTCAAATTTGAGAATATCTGGCTGTCACACCCAGACTTCATCAACAATATTGAAAAATGGTGGGCAGAAGATTTACAGATTCAGGGGACAAGAATGTTCCTACTTCACAAAAGACTTAAGCACATCAAGCTTCGGCTTAAAGAGTGGAACAAGAAGGATTTTGGTAATATTTTTGTGGAGAAAAAAGATGTTGAAAACAAAATGCAAGTTCTCAACCAAGCTCTGATCACGGAAGACTTTGACAAAGCCATAAGTGATCAAATGGATAAGCATCATCAAGATTGGGAGAATCTATGTAAACAGGAGGAGATATTTTGGAGACAAAATTCTAGAGTTCAATGGCTCAAAGAAGGAGAGCGTAACACTAAGTTTTTTCACAGAGCCACCATTGCCAATAGAACTTACAACAGAATCTCTTTGATCAAGAATGAGGAGGGGGAGCTTCATATCTCCCATGAAGCTATAGAAGCTGTGTTCCAGCACTTCCAAGGTATCACTCAAGAGAACAATTCAGACAGAGAGCACTTCATCAGGGAGATAACTAGTAATATACTGAAACTAGTGTCCAAAGAGGATAATTTCAACCTTAATAGGCCAGTAACATAAGAGGAGGTTAGTGAATTCCTCAAAGATATGCAAAATGGCAAAGCACCAGGCCCGAATGGTTTCAATGTGGATTTTTTCAAAGCTTGCTGGAATATTGTTATACATGATATTGTGCATGTTGTGGAGGACTCTAGGCTGAATAGAACCATTATGAAAGCGCTCAATACCTCCTTCATCTCCCTGATCCCAAAACAAGACATTGCTTAAAAACCGGATAAATATAGATCCATAGCCCTCTGCAATGTGGTCTACAAGATAATATCCAAGGTAGTGGCTAACAGACTCAAACCTTTACTTCCTATTCTGATTTCAAAGGAACAATCAGGTTATGTGGAAGGCAGACAAATTCTTGACAACATTATGCAAGCTCAAGAGGTGGTGCACACATTAACTAGAAGAGACAGGCGGGCATGATCATGCAATTGGATATAGCCAAAGCTTATGACAAGGTAAACTAAACCTATATCAAGAAAATTCTTATTGCTTTTGGATTTGATCACAACTGGGTCAGATGGGTAATGGCACTGGTGACTTCCTCCAGTTTTTCTATATTAGTTAATGGCTATCCCTCAAATATTTTCAATCCTTTAAGAAGCCTCAAATAGGTAGACCCGCTCTCTCCCTTTCTTTGCACCCTCATGATGGAAGGATTGGGCCGGTCAATAAAGCATGCTAAATCAACGGGAAAGATTAAGGGCTTGCAACTAACTGAGAATGGTCAGGCCCTGACTCACCAACAATTTGTAGATGATACCATGCTACAGGGAATCCCCACAGTCAAAGAAGCTTCAGCCTACAAAAAAATTCTGAATCTCTTTGCCTTGGCTTCAAGTATGGAAGTTAATCTCTCCAAATCAAAAATCTTTTTCTTCAATACCAATATTGCTATTTAGAAAAATATCTCCAAAATTCTAGACTTCCAAAGGGATTCTCTTCCCTCAAAATATTTGGGAGTTCCTCTTACTGCTAAATCGATGCTCAGAAGCATTTGGGAACCCTTGATCAATAAGCTGCAGGATAAAGTCAGTAAATGGACCATTAGATCTTTAAATCTTGCTGGCAGGTTGGTACTCACAAAAGTTGTTCTGCAAGCAATCCCTATTTTTATGTTATCAGCCCTCCCAGCTCCAAAAGGAGTCCTACAGCAATTCAGAAATATTCAAAGAAACTTCCTTTGGGGTAAGGAGGAGACAAGGAAGAAATGGGCCTTAGTGTCTTGGGAGAAAATTTGTAGGCCCAAGAACCATGGAGGGCTAGGCTTGGATGATCAGGAAATACTCAACAAAGCTTTAGGGCCAAAACTGTGGTGGTGTTGGGTTCAGCATACAGAGACTCAATGGGCAAATATTTGGAAAGAAAAATATGCAAGCTCCTGGAAAACCAGTGATCTCATAAGAATGTCAGGAAATATAAAGGGCTCATACATCTGGAACAAAGCCTGGGAGAATAGAAGCCTAGTACAAGAAAATAGCTTCTGGGAAATTAGAGAAGGAGATCTTGCTCTTTTTTGGGAAGATAAGTGGCAACAAGAACCAATTCTGTTAAAAGAAGACTTCTTCGACCTTAAGCATGAGACAGATTCCCAAGGATTAATTAAGGTAAAGGACTTCTGGAATCATACTCATCATACGGAAAAGTGGAGAATCTGGAGAAACATTGACTGCAAAAATAACAATCCCTTAAAAACAAAATCAGAGGTGCTCATGAAAATGGTGGAACAAAGAAAGATCTTAGTGGCAAGGGGGCAAGACCAACTAAGATGGGGCAATAACAAAGAGGGCACCTTTAATATTAAGGAAGCAAAAGGCATTCTCCTCGAGCTACATCCCCAGGTTCCGGACAAAATCTGGTAGAACCTATGGAGGAATCAAGGGTGGATGAAAATAAAACTCTTCATGTGGTTTGTATACCACAAGAAAATCCTGACTTGGGACAACATCAAGAAGAGAGGTGTACTGGGGCCTTCAAGATGCCAGCTCTATGAGGCTCAAGAGGAAATAATGGAGCATCTACTCAACAGTTGCATTTTTACCTCCTGGTTATGGGACACATTTGCCACAATCTTTCAGCAATCTGACAGGGACAGAGGGAGCATCATTAGTACCCTCAATAATTGGAGAAGAAATTTTCCGGATTATGACATTCTCAGCTTCGCTTGGGCCCTTACACCAAGTTTCATTATATGGAACATTTGGAAGGAGAGGAACAAAAGAACATTTAAAGATAAAAAGAATCTCCCACACCGCCTGTTTGAGATAATCCTGAAACAGTTTAAGGAGACTGTGGGAACCATTGTTCGTAACTACCCTAAAAATCCTCCCTCAGAAGTGGATTTAAAAATTCTCAGGCAACTGAGGATGCAGGGGCTCACTCCTAATGGCCTAGATAGGAAGGCTTCATCTATGGATACGAAGAATGATTTCTGGCATCCTCCCCTGGAAGGTTATTTGAAATACAACATTGATGGGGCTTCAAAAGGAAACCTGGTAACAACTGGGTATGGAGAAGTCCTTAGGGATGCAGAGGGAAGTATTATCTTCATATTCCATTGCCACCTTGGAATAGCCACCAACAACATGGCTGAACTAATGGCTTTGGAACAATGCCTGGATTTTCTGAGTCAAGACAATTGTTTCAATGTGATGATAGAGGCAGACTCTAAGTTAATCATTAACTTAGTAAAATAAATAAATAGTGGAATAGCACCAGAGAAAGTCTCCAAACATTGGAAATTAATCAGGGTATTCCAGAGAATTCAGGGTCATCTCCAAGGTCTTCACACTGTTAGTTTCCACCATGTCCGCAAAAAGGCAAATAAGCTGGCGGATCTTCTTGCCAACCAGGTTGTCAGCTATACAGATGATAAGGTTTCGATGGAGTGGTAGGAGTTGCATCCGAGTAGATTGAAAGCTCTTTGTGGCGAGCAAGCATAAGAAGATAGGGAAGTGTTTAAATACAAAGCCATGGAGGCTAGCTCGAAACGATTTGTCCTCTGTATGCGTCATCAGTGTCTTGTAATATGTTCTTTGGTGGGGGGCAAACCACGAATGGCCACTGAAATTCCCAGAGTTTTCAAGAAGGATATCTCTGTTCATCGGGGTGAGCGAAACAGACATCACAGTTCTTCGATCATTGGAAAGCCTTTTATCTTCACTTGGTTCCAAGTTTAAGCAAGGAAGAATAAAACGCGAGGGATGAATCCAGTTTTTTCCGACAACCGGATTATTCAGAATTCAGGGTTTCGGTACGTAATACCACCTCCTAGGTGGTTTCCGGCTGATCGCACCGCTCTCAAGTGGGAAATGGTTTTAGTGATTTTGCAGCGATCCCATTCAGCCTCCTACATGTGGCAAGGAGATGGATCTGTAAACCGCCCTTCATCGCACACTAATGTCTGAGTATCTTGTTAGGTGCGATATCATTCTCAGCCGTAGGATTTCGTTGAGTGGATCAACGAATAAGTTTGATCGTGCTGCTTGGTGGGGCGGGACCGTTAAACATCGGTCGTCTATGCTAAGCGATTTCCTCCTCGGCTGTTGGTTTGAGCGCAGAAATGGACGGCTCAGATGAAAGGGGCTTTCCCGGGGACTAGGATATGGAAGTTTCTGCAGGTTTTTCAGGGGCTGGGTTTTATTTTTGGTTGAGTTCCCTTAGGTTCGGTGATTTTCTTGTAAGGCTAAGAGGTTTTGCCCTAGGTGGCTAATGCTCTTTTTTTTCCGATTCCCTAGCGTCGGGTGGACGTTTGTAAATATTGTATACTATTTTTTGGCTTAATGAAATAGAAGGATTGACACTTGCTTTAGCCAAAAAAGGATATTACTCGAACAAAATGATTTGGATTAGATTATTGCATAATTTTTTATTTATCTTGTAAAATAATTTAAGGAATTGGACTAGATTATTGTATAATTTTTTATTTATCTTGTAAAAATTTTTAAGGAATTAGTTTATAGTCAATTTTATCCATATATTTAATTTGGAGAATTGGAGTTTGAAACATTTTAGAGTTATTTTGAGGCTTTAAATGAATTTTTTGGGGGTTAGAACTTTCATTCTTTAGCATCAGATTTCGTGACTACACTCTAACACCTTTCCAACGGTGCAAGAATCACTTCAATGAGAGTTTGGATGTAAAAATTATTCCTCATGGAAGTTGACCTATTTTCATCTCAACATCATGGGGGTTTCACTAGGGGAGCAATATCATACTACTTGTGTTTATATTGGGGGATATATATTCAGGGAAAACAAACATAATATATTGTGGGATATATAGGGGGTAAAGGATTTTTATATTGGTAGGTATAAAAAATGGAGCTCAAATTTAATGAAAAATTAAAGGGGTATAAAAATGTTAATGAAAAAATGGATAGCTACAATACCTAGTGAAAGTAGGGGTTTTTAAAAATGGGAAGGTGTATTGGGCTCGTATTGGTAGGGGGTTAAACAATGCAATTTTTAGAGGTATTTTTCAATATGTAGTCAAATGATGGGTATTGTTTAATATGCCATAAACTTACGTGATATGCCAGAGTTTCATTCAGTGAAGTTCTCGTTCTCAACACCTTCTACTTATGGAAAAGTGGCTAGCCACATGAGCATTATGAATAGTGCTCTCTCCATTGTAAATCTACTGGGGCTTTACTCAATGAACCTCTAACATATCATGTGCATTAGTGACATATTAAACAATACCCCTAATTTGACTGCATATTGGAAAATACCTCTAAAAATCACATTATTTAACCCCCTACCGATATGAACCCAATACACCTTCCCAATTTAAAAAACCACTACTTTCATTAGATATTGTAGGCATCAATTTTTTCATTAACATTTTTTGTACCCCTTTATATTTTTTCATTAACTTTGAACTCCATTTTTCATACCTACCAATATAAAAATCCTTTACCCCCAATATATACTCAATATATTATGTCATTTTTCCTCAATAAATATCCCCCAATATGAATGCACTTCCCCCATTGAAGCCCCCTAGGTAAATCATGTTGAGAGTTAAATGGGTTAAATTTAACCCCTAGTTGGCTATAGAGTTGTGTTATAATTGGATCACGAGGAGGAACAAAAGCTTCATTCTACTTTGGTTAGAACAAAGGGGATTTGTGTTTTGCAGTAACAAACATGGCATAAGTCTCAAGCAACTCGATTGAGTGTCTTTTTCTTTGTACCTGCATTAGTTCCATATTAAACAAAGGACTCCAAAGTAGTTTAACCTTCTAATTGAGTGTTCTTCTAAAAGAGTTTCCTATAGTATATCTTGGTGTTTATTGTGGTTTGTAAGTGATTATATTTGGTTATTCAATATTTTTTTTGTATACTATCCATTCCCTATATAAATAAAAATAAAAATAATAACAAATATAGAATCTAAAAGAAATCAATCCTTATACATTATATATTTTGATAATGGTTAGAATGAATTTATCCAATTAACAAATCAAATAAATAATAAATAATTCTTTTCTTTTGCATTTTTTAAATCATTAAATCAATATGTACATTTTATATAAAATATCCATTATGGTATATACTTGTCATCTAATTCTTTGTATACTCCTTTTAGCTTACATATTTTGATTGCTAAGTTTCATATTGCCAAAAAAAACAGAAGTAACACTTTATAATTTGTTCTTATTATTTCAAAAATGAATAAGTGATATTTGATCTTCATGATGGTGAGCAGATAGTGGATACAGTATTGAGTATACAGAAAAAGTAACATACTTAATATCGTAAACAATTTTGTTATTAATATTAAATATTGATATTAATTATATTGTAACAAGAAATATTGTTGTCCAAATAAAATGACTACGAGGCTCGACTAAAAGGCCCGTAGGGACGGAGTCACTCATTATTCATATGGTGAGGGTGAGGTAACAAACGCTCGACCCCCGGGCCGCCATCGATTTATTGCTCACCTTCCCTAAAAAGGTGAGGCCCAGAGTATATGAAGATGTATCACACAGTCAATAGAGTGCCATTACAGTGGGGGGATGTACCCACGACACCTAGATCGAATCCAGTAAGATTCCATCTTCTGAGGAATAGGGTAGAGATACCATTTAGAGAGAAAATAGGGGTGAGACTGAACCAGGGATGAGACTGACCAAAGCAGAGAGTACCCAACCATGTAGTCAATATCATTCTTTAAAGAGTAAGAGTATAACAGGAAGAAATATATTGAAAGAACGGGAATCAAATTGATTTGATTATATGCCACAATAGCAGTAAGAATGAAGTACTATATTAGAGGAGACTCATGTCCTAAACTCTAGGCTAATGCATTCACTTAGCTTAGTAGCCTAGCTCTTTCAAGGGGAGAACACTGGTGCTACTATTGTGGGATGACCGGGCTAGCAATGCTTGACCTATATTTTCACATAAACTGACGACGACCTATCGGCGGACTTATTGGCTGATGTCAACCACTAGTAGTGGAAATGGACCTTCCCGATCGCTCACCACCATCCCTGCCATTTCGAGAGCCTGCTGCCGGCACCACAACCGAAAGAAGTGAAAATGAATGTGTTTGGCTATTTTTATGTCGATTGCTGATTCCCCGAATATTCGAGAATCAGATGGACATGGATGCAGTCAATTTTTTGACCGCATCCATGTCCTTCTGATTCCCGAATATTCGGGGAATCAAAAATCGACTTAAGCTCAAGGTGTTTAAAGTAGGAATGAAAACACTGTGCAAGTTGAATATAGTTTAAATATTATGATATTGGACTTAAGCCGACCCAATGTTCAAAACTAATCAATTATTACCAACAAGCAAAAGGGACAGACGAGAAGCGATAGTACATGGGAATGAAATGATAAAATGAATATAGTTTAAATATTATGATATTGGACTTAAGCCGACCCAATGTTCAAAACTAATCAATTATTTCCAAGAAGCAAAAGGGACAGACAAGAAGCGATAGTATGTGGGAATGAAATGATAAAATAATTGAGGAATTGAAGCGATCCCCTTGTCTTGCAAACCCTTGGATATTATAGGCTTGTTGTTAAGGAACGTAATGGAAGACTCAACAGAAACAATCACATATACAGAACAATAACAAATATGGATAATAAAAAGTAAAGATCTCTATACAGTAGCAA
Source organism: Pinus tabuliformis (assembly GCA_031772625.1). Lineage (NCBI taxonomy): Eukaryota > Viridiplantae > Streptophyta > Pinopsida > Pinales > Pinaceae > Pinus > Pinus tabuliformis. The sequence continues at coordinate 603,727,312 of CM062818.1, forward strand.
AATAAATTGCTTCCATCATTCAGTGACGGGAATTTTTTATACAATTGCAATCGTACAACGAGTTTCTCCTTGAAACCCTAAGGACTATTGAAACTATTCAGTGCAAATTTTGTTATGTGACAAGCTTAGCTTTCCCTCGCTAGAAATCCTTTGTAGGGCTCTATAATTAGCACTAGAGTTATGTCATCCATCAAAGAAGTCTTCTTTGTCACTTCTTGGCCCAACTGCAAGCAAGGCACCACCGCTGCATCTTCCTTGTGGCCTTTTACTTGCGTTTTGCACCTTCAGCTATGGTTTTTGGGCCTCCACCAATCTTTAACTTTTTCTTTAGATTAAATCTGTGTGCGTTTTTTCTTTATAGGAGGAAACTTGTTGGCATTCCAGGAAGAGAGCATTTTTCCATTTTTTTTGGGTGTGATTTTTGGCCCAAATAAAGAACAGTTGAAATCATAATTGTGATGATATTGTAATTGTTTTTAAAATTAAAGTAGGCTTACTATCAAATTGTTTTAAATCCATAGTTTTAATCTTCACATTTTAAATCTATAGTGAAACTTAAACTTTCATAATTTAAGAAATCCCTACATTTAGTAGATATTTTAGGGGTCCATTTTTTCATTAACATTTTTTATACCTTTGTATAATTTTTCATTAACTTTGAACTCCATTTTTTATACTTGCCAACATAAAAACTCTTTACCCCCTAATATATGCTCAATATATTATATCATTTTCTCTCAATATATATCCCCCAATATGAACCACTTGGTATGGTATTTCTTAGTGGTAAGTTTGAGCACAAAATTTTGTGAAACATAAACTCATCCTTGAAATACTTTGGTTGAAATTATTGAGCTAACACATTGGGTATTATATATAACTCCACACACATGTAACCCTATACATGCTTGTAGAGTTATGTATTCAACCCATTGAGTTAGCACAATTAGTTTGATTGAAATATTTCAAGGTAGAGTTAATCATGCAGTCATTAAGTTTAGTCAAGTTGAGGTTTGAGTCACACAAACTACTATATATGCATGCATATTGTCAACAAAAAGCACCAAAAAGATACCTATCTTCGTAACAATGAATATTTGCATGGTTTACATTGAAATATCCTTAGTGGTAAATAGTAGCACAATTTTTTTTTGTAATTTACATTTGAACAATGTATAAGTAATGAACTCAAAATCTAATGATTCCTTAATGTTTTTCAAATACCTATGAATCATAGCTTGAAAATTCCTATCTAATCTATAAAGGTGTGACTCAAAGAGGGTTGAGAATGAAAGGAAGAAAACATATAATATGCAAAGACACAAATACTAGATTGAAGTCATTATTATAATCAAACCCAAATTTTATTAATGAATTAAATGGTGAAAACACTATAATATGCATAGCATTACAAAAATTACTACAAAAGTAATAATTTATTTCTTAGAAGAGATGTAATTATTATGTTTATTTGCAAAAAGCCCACAAATGAGGTTGAAAGTACATTGGTAACAAGCGCTGCATGCAACCAGTAGTCCCTGCCGGGGTCTGCCACAACAACACAATACAAACGCTCTGTGCAACATGTCTACACACTCAATATAATTATCATATGTCCAATTATTCTAGTAATTCATGCTCATAAGTTCACTCTATTACTGAGCATATTAAGAGATCATAGTGACAACTTCGTCGGCTGCTGCATAGAGCAAATCCCATGCATCAGTATTCTTTGTCAAAGGAGTTGTTGGCGGGGATGAGACCTGTGAAGGACCCTTCGAGCTTCCCCTGGACCAACTGCCAACTGCAGATAAGGTAGACTACGGAGACCTTGCCAGACTATTTGACTGCAAATCAAGTTTTATTAAAAGTATTAGATATTATGCATATGCTATAGGCTTAAATGAACAATCATATAAATGGTCGAGCAGTAAAAGATTCGCCAAATAATACGATTTTATAATGGTCCAGCAGTTAAAAAAAAAAGAGCAGCTCTTCAGAAAGATTTTATAATACGATTCCCCTTCATAAAAGAAAATTATGATCTATGATAGCATTCAAAGATGTTTGATATTGGCGTCTTATAACGATTTTCTTTTAACAAGTACATCATTCTAATGAAAGAAAAAGAAAAGATGCTTTAGAAATGTTTTATAATACTATTCACACGATAAAGGAAAATTGTAATCTACGATAACATTATGTAATATTCATGGATAACTATAAAGAGAAATCTAAATAAATAAGAAAGATGTTTAGGGGAAAACATCAACTACATTTCCACATACCATTTTATGTTGAATAGTAGAGCAAGAGGCCCAATTTGTAGCATCTCTTGCATCTCCCATTATACTCTACATATGCTCGGCATATGGTGATGATTCTCTTTCAAGTTTATGGCACAAATAACCATTGCAGTTTTCCCATAATTCATTGTCTTATCAACCTTGAATATGACTAATTTTTGTACTGGTATACTATGATCTCTAACATGTTTTGTGATCTAGACGTTGAAGTCCTTTCGACTCCTACAAGTTATCTTATGCGTAAGACATTTCTGAAACCCATATATAAACCTTCTAACTGTACTCATAAAGAAGGTCTACATTGCAGATGGCATACCCGCCGAAATTTTTCCGAAATTATTTTTAAATGATTTGTATTACTTATAGTACAATACTGAAATCGTAAGAGTAATTTTTTATTTTGTAATAAAAAGATGTCGGCCGAAATTGTTTTTAGATTATTTTTGCAGATTTGTTTTTAAACGAATTGTATTGATCAGAGTACAATGCGGAAATCGTAAGGGAAGTAAATTTTTTTATTTTTTAATAAATATATGTCTTGTCTATTGTTGGAAAAGCAGTGGTGGTATAACCATGAATGGGAAAACATTGATTTCTTTTGAAATTTAGAAATCAGTAAACACCCAAATCCAAGGTAAGTAAACACTGACTCTTCTCATTTTAGTTTATGTCAATGCAAGATATAGTTATTGAATTAATTGTTCATTCTGAAATACAATACACGATATAAGACATGAACTTTGTTGGTCATTATGAAATACACGATGTATTTACTGAATTAATTGTTCACTCTCAAATACATGATATAAGACACTGAAGTTGTTATTCATAATTCGTTCATTCTGAAATACATGATATAAGACGTTGAACTTGTTATTCATAACTCGTTCATTCTGAAATACATGATATAAGATGTTGAACTTGATGTTCATAATGAAAGACATAAAAATAGATGGTTTTTTATGGAGTTGGAGAGCATATTGAATTTTAATTATAAAAAATCAGCATTGATTTTTTAATTATGTTACTTATTCGAAAGATCTATTGAAAGCTCTTGAAAAAGAAACCATTGCCATCTTGTCACTTCATGGATTCTTATGAAAGATTGGGATTATAACATATTGCAACACCCTTTTATTACTTTAAGGACTCCTACGAAAGATTGACATTATGATGTATCCATTGTATTAAAGGATTGACACGTCAACATCCAGGCAGAGCATGGTTGATCGATATCCATGCAAAGCATTGTTGAGACAGGTGGACACCTATGTGGACCACCATTAATGATCGATATCTCGGCAAAGCATTGTTGAAACAGGTGGAAATCTATGCAGACCACTATTGGCTCGAATAAGGAGTCAATTTTTTTTTTGTACTATAGCCATTGCTACATCATGAGCCATAGCCTTTATAGGATCAACTAGCTGGTCTGTTCATGCCTCCTTTAGATTACAGTAAGCACAGGTTGGTCAAACCTTTGCGATTGAGGCAAGGTAGTGCAGCACAACCTAAGGAGGATGAAACATATGTCTTTGGTATTGTTATCTGTCTGTAAATGGACTCCATCAACGCCCCTCACCTTCCCGAGGTCGGCTTATGGCGGCATAAATGTAAGAATTTGTTCAATCCTAGAAAACGGTATGTAATTGTTTTCCCAATTCACCCTGTTTCAATTCCCAAGCTATTCACCTCTAAAAGAGATAGAGGTTTGACCCAAATCAAGGTAAATCGTATAAGGAAACTACGTTGTTTTCGCACCTTGGGTTCCATTTAGAACCATAGCCAGCGCTCGGAATTAATTCTTTGCAATCTCCAGCCAATCGATAAACCAATTAGTCCCTTGTGTTACGCTAATTAATTTAAGAGAGAAAAATAAGCATTAAAATTAAAATACGGATGCAAGACACAGCCCAAATAGATTTCTTGAATATATATTTGTTTGCATTAATAATTGTTTTAGCTTTTATCAAAAAAATAATTTTGGGCAATTGCTTTGAAGCGAAAGCTGCATGACAGTTAGTCCCGGCATTGCTTTGCTTTTACAATGTAGTTAAGTTTCATTAATCTGCAATTTAGTTCAACTCCATTAATTTGCCGGAAACAGACTAAAAGAATGTAATTTTTGGCAATTGCTCTTGTAAACAAGAAAAAGCTACATAGCATCTGGTCTTTGCTTTACTTTTACAATTTAATTAAGTTAATCTCCATTAAGTTATTGAAACCAGAGTAGATTACAGAATAGACTCTTGATAGGCTTGGATATTTTCATCGAACTACAAATCTCACTACTTTTCTTCCACCACTGTAATATGGTCTTCTTTTTAAAAGATGACTATTGTAAATTTCCAATTATTAATAAAGTGGAAACTAATGAGTTGAATTTATATTGATTGTAAATAAATACCTAAAAAGGAAAGAACCAAGTTAGACAATGCACTTGTTACTGAGAATTCTATATCTGAAATACTCTGCAATATGTAATTGGCCTAAGAATGGGCTGAATTACCATCATAAATTCACGGGTTCTATGATAAAAAGATGTTTTAATAAAGGTACGAAACACAATATATAAGTCACTGTAAGAGCCTATTGCTGTAAATTCCGCGAATGTGAGTTATGGATGATCCTAACAAATAGAGTTTTTCGCAATTAAAAAAGCCCTTAAACACCATCTACAAATCCCAAAATTAAAATGGAAATGAAACTAATATATTCAACTTAAGGAACTAGCTATGGAAGACGAGGGGCTGAACTTCGACTGGACGAACCAACAAAGGTTGATTGTCTCAATCGCAAAATCATCGACGAGGACGATAATAATCGCGACCTCGTTCTTCATCTTGCGCAAAGAACGACCCATTCCTATTCCTGTTTCTTGTAATTGAAGAAACTGCAAATTGCAACTTTAGGGAAGGCGAATCTCTGTCATTCTCATCAAACCTATAACCTTGTAAAGATTCCATAGCAGTTGCCGCACACTTAGGGTTATCGAATTCCACAAAGTACAAAACAACTACAGCACAAACAGTGAAAAATGATAAACATGCTTTCTTTCGCTAGGTGTATGGTTGTATAAATACCTGAGGGGCCCGTTCCAGAGCCTACTTACGTTCCAAATAATGCATATCCAAAGCCAGTTCAAGTTCGACCAGCATCCCTTTGCTCGGGTCCAAATTCATCCGCAGTAGATCGATGAGCTGCCACCGTGACTTCCAGGGGCAAGGAATATCGACAAGCCCTAAGAATTTCCACATGCTCTAGTGATGCTGGCGCAGATGATATTTCAGATTCACTTGAGATTCAACCTCAAGGTAAGCCAGAAAAATTACAATTATTAATACCCATTGATGAGTCACATAATTTCCGAATACATGTTTAGAACTCTGTTATTGTAATTAGCAAGTCCCTGCAAGTACTCGGCACTGCGATCTAGCAACACAATATTTGAGTTTATAGACGACAGAGACATCACATGCAGGCTATGGCTTCAGTGTAGATCAAAAGAACTCACCAGAGTTAGGAACGAGTACACAGAGGTGAAAGGCTCCTCGCATGGTTTTCTGCTTGTGATATAAGCTTTGACAGGGTTCCATACGCTGTGTAAGCTTGGGTGGTAAACACGGGCTCTGACAGGTGGTCAACATGCAAATATCTCTATGAACAAATGTCTAAATTAGGTGTTGGCTTAACGTGGAACAGGCCCCAGAAAGAACTTAGGATAAGATGATATTGCAAACTTTGCCTCCACAGCCTACCACAGCCTACTTTGGATAAGATGAGATTGCCTCAATATTTTTGCATCGGGCAACGTGAAGGCTGTAATAAGACCTCAATTGTTTTCCGAACCAAAAACTTTGCGTAAAATTTTGTTGAATGAAATTGGGAGCATCAAACTTAGGTTAAAATGCAAAAACACCGAAAAAAACCGGTCAAAGTATAAACTAATGGTAGGTCAACGATCGAGCGATCGCTAATAGTCCCATAATTCCAAAAAAATATAAAAAGCTAAAAACTCTACCATGCAAGAAATCTAACACTAACATAATTAATGTTGAAGAAAAATGTTGAGCTAAACAAATCTAAACTATGAGAAAAAGAAAAGCTTTGATAAAATCATAAATTTTAATTGTGTGCCATGTTTTTTTTGTCTTCTTTAATTTGTTGCAAAGAATGTTAGACAAATGAGTCAGGTCAAAGGGCATTATGCATTACTTCTTACAATGACTTATTGGAAACCCTTAAAAAATGGGAGAAAATAAAACTCATAAATTACTGATATTAGAACTATTTTTTGGATAATCTTTGATTGTCACCTAGATCCAAGTAATATAAAATTATATATATATATATATATATATATATATATATATTTATTTGTTTGTTTGTTTGTTTGTTTAAAGACACTCCTTATGAATATAAGTAAAAAATTACAATATTTTATTTAAGCACTGAAATATTTTCACTATATATCTTAAAATCTAAAAAACAGTTATATATTTTTTTTAATGTATCAATTTCATTTTTTTCTAAATCTCTTTTTTCCCACTTTGAAAATAAAGAAATTAAATTATTATAAAATTTATAGCTTGAGTAGGTATGATAAGTAATTTTCTCGGCCTGGAGTATGCCGTAAAACTGCTTCTGCTTGGCTAAGAGCTCGTCTTCCTCGGACGTAAGGAAACAGGTTAACGGCCCAAGACCTAGAGGCATCTGGCAGGAGTGATAGCCTGCTCCCTTACGGACCACCAGCGGGTTATTACAGGTGGCGTGGTTTTCCTTGATAACGGTGATGAGTCAAACCGACATTCGCGGATAGCAGCCAGAGATGGCTGTCCTCACTGTTGGTTTGACACCTGAGTTTGATAGGTTTTGCCACCTTCGGAAAAAAAAAAAAATGATAAGTAATTTTCGGTCTAGAGTTATGTCCTAAAACTGTTTTTGCTTTGTTAAGAACTCTTCTTTCTAGGAATAAAGGAAGTACGAGCAAAAACTTGCCTCTTTAAGGACAACTAACAAGTAATTCTATGTGGTTTTCCTTAAATAATAGTGATGAGTAACTTGCATTTGAAGAGTAGTCAATAATGATTATCCCCACTATTAATTTGACTAAATTATAATAAATTTTCTATGATTGTCCCCACTATTAATTTGACTAAATTAAGATAGATTTTCTATAATAATTAACCTGTAAAAATAAATAAATATAAACCTTTTTATAAAATTTTATAATTAATTTAAAATAAAATAAAATGAAAAATAAAATTATTAATAATATATAGTAATCCGTTTTCACTTTATCATAAAAGAAATGAAATCAGTTAAATGCCGACATCGCCGATGCACACCGAGGGTGCCCCTTCCAGGACAAAGACAACCGAGAAATCCACACGACGAATCCATTTTAAAGAGGAATAGAGTCTGTTACAAGGCATGCTTTCCAATGCAAAGCGATTGTGGTGGGCCTTTCCATATATGGAAAGATTTAGACATTTGGAATCCAATGGGAATTATATTTTACTTTTTAAAAATATTAGTGGACAAGTTGACAAGTGAGCAAGCTATGGATCAGTAGAAATGTTTTTTTTTAACGCTCTCTTTGCATTTAGTGAATAGAAAATTATTTGATTAAATATATATAATATTAAGAAAATTAAAGTTTAAGGATTAAATTTCGTTGTAGATTTGAATGTTAAGCTCCATTAGTTTATGCAAAATTGCTGCTTAAAATTATGGAATTTAAACTGCAGTTTTTCCTTAACTTATGGAAACCAACTGCAGTAGTTTCCTTAAGTTAAGGAAATCAACTACAGCTAATAAATTTATTGTTAGGAGCTACTGAAGTGGTCCATTACTCCCATCTGGAGTTCTCTGCCTTGATCTGTGGCACATCTGACACATAGCTATCAGAAGCTTGATGGAAGCTTAGCTATAAATTCATCTGTTTGGTCCCCAAGCTTGCATCTCAATCCCCTTCAGTTTCTACACCATCTAGCTGAGATATCAGAGCTTGGAAGTGCCTTCAGATCAGCTGTCTTCTTTCTTTTTTGCTTGCGCAGCTGGAGCGTGGTGTTTCAGAAGGAAATTGCATCAACAGTTTCACCAATGGCTGGAGGTAATTCGTATCCCTGGGCATTAAGTTTCAGTGATTCTTTTCAGTTCTTTCTGCATGTAGAATCGCTGTTTAAGTTTATAAGTTTTCTAACATTTGGTATCAGAGCCATTTATCTCTGCCTTGGTATTCTCTCGCCGCCCTTTTGTCTTTCTGTGCGTTGGTTTAAACTTAAACCAGATTTGCCATTCTCTCGCTGCCCTTTTGTCTTTCTGTGCGTAGACTTGAACTTCGCACGCCAAAGTGGCTCCACATTGACCTACAATTTCAACAAATACACATTTTTCATTCAAACCAATCAGTCTCTTAATATCCTTGCTGCACCAGCTCTTTGCATGGCCAGCGATTTTGATATTTCAGATCATTATTCGCGTCTTTTTGTAGTCTACATTCCTTATCTCAGTCGCATAATTTTCCCATAGCGTTTGAGAAGCTTTTGATCGCATTGGATGCGAAAATTGTAGTCGCATGGCCTTGCAAACTCATGTCGCAATTAACTGCCTCAAGATTACCAATAATTGATTCTGGCACGGAATCGACTTTCGAAATTGACGTTTTTGAAAGTTCTGTTGTTCCATGTGGCTCCCACCGGTGTGAAATGCCTGTCTTTGAGGATTAATGTTAATTGAAGTAGCACTATTTGATTCGATTAGATTCAAATTTCAATGTACTGGGTTTAGAATGAAATTACAATACAAGGATTTAATGTTGTAACAGAGAGGTTATTACATAATTCTTGCACATGTTCAAGTTTGCTTTTCATATTGATAATCTAAATCACTTGAGATTTTGATTCTGCCCACTTCGATTTTCTGTGGGTGTATCAATAAACATTTAGGAGTAATTATCCTTCAGTTAAATGCATATATATCCATCGGAAATTTGCAGCCAGAACAGTAAATCTATTAAAGGGATATAATCTTAATACCATATACATAGTATGCACTTGAAAATGTCTGCCAGTGTGTTCCACTGTAAAAATTCAGAATAGGGGCGTCGGTGGTGGAAAATGAACAGGGGCATAACAGGACCCTGCACTGCATTCTTCCATCCTCTTTCCACTGCCGATTAATCTGTTGTTTCTGAGAACTAATTTGAAAATGAAGAGTCTCTGTTTTCTCCCTTTATTTATATTCTCTCTGGTTCCTTATTTTTGTCCATCTGTACCTTTTATATCTACCATAATCATTTGAAAGGTCGAAATTACTGTTAGCAGTGGGGTAGTACTCGTGCAATATAAATTAGAGGCATTACAATTTTTCGCCTCTATTTCTGAAATGTATATATATATATATATACACGCGCCAGGCCAATCTCTCAAAGCTTTTCGAATCTCACTCTCTGTTTAATTAGGCCTGTTTTTTCGACATTGCACAAGCATTGTTTTACCCACATCTATAAAGGGAGTAACAAATGTGTAAACTCTAATTATTGTTCAACTTTTTTAGAGCACTGAATTGCAATATAAAGCTGCATTGCGACTGTGCATTGGCTAATGGCTCTATGTTATCATTATTATGTTTATCATAAAACACACATCGTTATAAGTGAAAATTGAATATAGTATACCTTTACCACTAAGGTTTCAATCAAAAACGATATTGGTAAAGAGTTATAAGTGAAAATTGAATATAATATAGGTTTACCACTAAGGTTTCAATCAAAAACTTATATGGGTAAAGTAAACTTATATAATACGTGGCATGGTATATATTTTTGATTATGCTTCTTTGTTTTGGTTATATATATTTAAAGTCATAACCTCATATTATGTATATGTAAAGTCATAAGCGCTTTCCCACATATGTTAAGCGCTTTCCCACATATTATGTATATGTAAAGTCATATATTATACATATGTGTAGATGTATACATATATTATGTATATGTAAAGTCATATATTATACATATGTGTAGATGTATTTTTTTATTTATATAGTTAATTTGGATAACTATATAAAATCAACCATGCAAAAATTTATTTTTTATTACATATTTAATGTAAAATTTACATTTTTTGCATCATAGATTAATTTATAAATGTATATGTTTAAAGTAAATGGCAAGGTCAATATATGACCTGATTCATTCAAGAACATACACATGACATGAAGGCTCTCCACAAAGTCTCGGGTATGAACATGAAATGTTTTGTGAAGTCTATCCCTTTTGATATGAGTCATGTTAAAGGAAATAGTTTATGCATTCTTAAATATTTCAATATTTCAATATTTGAAATGGTTTAGTCCTTTGTCTTGAATATTTCAAATTTGCAGTTTGTTTGCAAATTGTTTAGAGCCCATTTTGTAATTAATTTAAGAATTAGTCTTAAATAAATTATGGCACAGTTAGACTAAGGAATGTAAATTTGATTTTAATTATCTTGTGAGCAAAATAGCTTGTTTGCTGGTCAATTTTGTTGTTTTATAAACTTAAGGACGGAGCCTGAAGTCAAGCCAGCTAGCCTTCGAACTGCATTTGCTATGCAAGTGCAAAGTAGATCAACGCTGCTTCAGTGAATCTCCGGGTTTAGTTTATAAATTGAACAATCAATTTGTAGTCATTTCGGTAATGCTGACTGCTTTTGATTTTGCTGGAGAATTATTACAGTTTTATGGAGTTTATTAAAATGTCATTTTGACTTACTCCTTTCAGTGAACATTATTTTTCTCTCTGGTTAAATTTTGTTTATGCAACAAAATAATGTCTAGTGATCCATATGATTTTAATTAATTAGAGAATAGCCACAACATCTTTAATTAAATAAAATTATATATTGATTGGCAAGATCACATAAAGATTATTTAGACATTAAATTGTAATTAATTACACTGAATATAATAAATTTTATCCCACAGGAATTTTTATTATATTTATGTGATTAATTAGGATAAAATTTCATAACCTAGCCACAGGAGTTATGAATTAATAAGTTTTATCATAAAGTTTTATTGAATCTGTTTGAATTGAAAATTTAGCCCACAGGCAATTTTCATGTCATTTGATTCAATTCTTTTTAGCATGTTTTACATTGGTAAAACATGAAAGTTCATAAAGTTTTATTGAGTCTGTTTGAATTGAAAATTTAGCCCACAGGCAATTTTCATGTCATTTGATTCAATTCTTTTTTGCATGTTTTACATTGGTAAAACATGAAAGTTCATAAAGTTTTATTGAGTATGTTTGAATTGAAAATTTAGCCCACAGGCAATTTTCATGTCATTTGATTCAATTCTTTTTTGCATGATTTACATTGGTAAAACATGAAAGTTATTAAGCCTTAGTTTTAACATAAGCATGTGATCCTTTATTTTGATGCAGCAGTACAACCTGCAAATTTCTCTGAAATTCGTTGTGACATTCCCGAACTTAAGGGAGATAACTACAAGATTTGGAAGGAGAGGATTCTCCTTCATTTAGGGTGGATGGACATAGATTATGCTATCAGGAAAGATGAACCATCGGCACTCACTAATATCAGCACTGCAGCGGACGTCGCGCTTTATGAACGATGGGAGCGATCCAATCGTCTAAGCATGATGTTCATTAAGACTAAAATTTCAGCTGGTATTCGAGGTTCCGTTGATCAGCATGACAAGGTACGAGACTTGTTGAAGGCCATTGATGAACAATTCGTCTCTTCAGACAAGGCACTAGCAAGCACCCTAATCATGAAGTTCTCATCCCTGAGGCTCACCAGTGTGAAAGGTGTGCGCGAGCACATCATGCAGATGAGGGACACTGTGGCTCAATTGAAGAAACTCGAGGTTGAAATATCGGAGTCCTTCGTAGTGCACTACATCCTGAACACCCTTCCGCACCAATATGGACCTTTCAAAATCTCATACAACACACATAAGGATAAATGGTCAATTAATGAACTCATGACTATGTGTGTTCAAGAGGAAGAGAGATTGGTGATGGAACTGGGAGAGAGTGCAATGCTGGCAACGCGTGGAAAGGGCAAATCTCAAGCCAATCGGAAAGGGAAAGGTAAAGCACCTCCCCAAGCTAATATCAAGAAGGTTTCCAAGTGTTTTTTCTGTAAGAAGAAGGGACATATGAAGAAGGAATGCGCCAAATATCAGAAATGGCTTGCAGACAAAGGGTTTGCAGAACCTAAGGAAGCCAGTGGGAAGTGAGCAAAGCATCTTATCAAGAAACAAGATGGGCTCGCATGTGGAAGCTATAGGAGCATGTTATTTAGCTTTAAGTAGTGGTTTTGTTTTGAAGTTAGAAAAGACCTTTTATGTTCCAAGTTTTTCTAGAAACTTGATCTCAGTTTCAAGGCTTGTACCTTTTGGATATTCCTTAACCTTTTCAGAAAATAATTTTTCAGTCTATTCTATAAATCGGATTATGTTGGGAATGGTATTTTGTCTAATGGTCTTTACTGCATTAATTTACAAAACAATGTCACATATGATTCAATGCATGTTCACACTGGCACTAAAGGATGATGGTTATTAACACTTCTTCATTAATAACACTTCGTCATTAATGATTGACAACACTTCTTCATTAATAACACATCTTCATTGATTCCCCTCTAGACATGGTGAGCAATTGGTTTGCAAGCTCAAGAAGTCATTATATGGTTTAAAACAAGCATCCCGCCAATGGTATTTGAAATTCCATAATGTAATTTCTTCTTTTGGTTTTGTAGAAAACATTATGGATCAATGTATATACCTGAAGGTTAGTGGGAGTAAAATTTATTTTCTTGTTTTATATGTGGATGACCTTTTGCTAGCAACCAATGATAAGGGTTTGCTACATGAGGTGAGACAATTCCTCTCTAAAAGTTTTGATATGAAGGATATGGGTGAGGCATCTTATGTCATTGGCATTAAGATCCATAGAGACAGATTTCGAGGCATCTTGGGTCTGTCACAGGAAACCTATATTAATAAAATTTTAGAGAGATTTCGGATGAAGGATTGTTCACCAAGTGTAGCTCCCATTGGGAATGTTGGGACAATGTCAGAGTGATCCAGATTTAGACCACAGCAGAGCTGCAAAGAAAGTAATGAGGTACCTTCAAGGGACCAAAAACTACATGCTTATGTATATCCTGTTTGAGGCTGCTTTACATGGTGTATGGCTTAAGAATTTCATTTCTGGGCTTAGAATTATGGATTCTATCTCTAAGCCATTGAGAATATATTGTGATAATTCAGCTGCTGGTTTTATGGCTAAAAAAGTGGGAGTCGAAATAAACACATCGACATTAAGTATTTAGCTATAAGGGAACGTGTTAAAGAAAAGAAAGTGGTCATTGAGCACGTCAGCACTGAGTTAATGATCACTGATCCTTTGACTAAGGGCATGCCACCGTTTAAATTCAAGGATCATGTATTGAATATGGGACTTGGTTCCATTATGCAGTTTTTCATTGTATGGACAATGTTAATGAAATTCTTAATTATTGTGATGTTTTTTCTCATATTTATGTGCACCTTAAGTTAATTTGAGAAAATTCATTTAAGAAGGACCAAGAATAAACATAGGGTTTATTCATTAAGAAATTGTTGCCACATAAATTATAATAAGAATAAATACATAGTAATACATGGAAGATAATACTCGTCATAAGAGGACTTATCGCCATGATTCATGTATCTATTACTTAATACAGATTATCAATGGTTTTTAAGTTGAGACATTAAGTTTGGAAGTATGGACCAAGTGGGAGAATGTTAAGCTCCATTAGTTTATGCAAAATTGCTGCCTAAAATTATGGAATTTAAACTGCAGTCTTTCCTTAACTTATGGAAACCAACTGCAGTAGTTTCCTTAAGTTAAGGAAATCAACTACAGCTAATAAATTTATTGTTAGGAGCTACTGAAGTGGTCCATTACTCCCATCTGGAGTTCTCTGCCTTGATCTGTGGGACATCTGACACATAGCTATCAGAAGCTTGATGGAAGCTTAGCTATAAATTCATCTGTTTGGTCCCCAAGCTTGCATCTCAATCCCCTTCAGTTTCTACACCATCTAGCTGAGATATCAGAGCTTGGAAGTGCCTTCAGATCAGCTGTCTTCTTTCTTTTTTGCTTGCGCAGCTGGAGCGTGGTGTTTCAGAAGGAAATTGCATCAACAGTTTCACCAATGGCTGGAGGTAATTCGTATCCCTGGGCATTAAGTTTCAGTGATTCTTTTCAGTTCTTTCCGCATATAGAATCGCTGTTTAAGTTTATAAGTTTTCTAACATTGAATAGTTCTAAAAAAGCAACTATGCCTGCGGACAGTGCAGCAAAACATTTTTTTGGGTTTTAGTGATTGGTACTCTGCTCTTTATAAAAGATAATTAATCACTTTATTTTCCGTTTTTTTCTTCCGAAGTTAAGTTTAGAAAATATAATATTTATAGGTTTTGGAAGACAAATTTAGTATCAACATAGTAACTCCATCCATGAAGATATTTCAAAATTGTTCTAGTTATCTTAGTAATGGAAAGAAGATACAAATTTAGTATTAACATAGTAACTCCATGAAGATATTTCAAGTTTGTTTTAGTATAAAAAGAAGACATTGAAATTAGTAAAATTTCCTTTTCTTTTTCTTTGTTGGTACCCCAATCATGCCACATGTAAGTCCCTTGATATGAAAACCGATCAGAAGGAAGTTTACTAGCATTATTCTTCGGAAGTTTACTAGCATTATTCTTTAAAGCAACATTCCAATCGCCTATTAAAACACGATAAACAACCAACATCCATAAATCATATCCATGATGCCTCCCTAGTTCTGTATGGCAGCCATTTTGAGTCGACAATTCTTCATGATATATATTTGGATATCACTTGCAAACAAATTTGTGCCATCGCTTGCCCAATATGGTAGTAATACTAACATAAAAACACATTCATGTAACATTGTATATCACTGAAGACAATCTTTTTACCTGGAACTCACTTTAGCACAATAGGCATGCCCCTGTGGAAGAGATCAACGAAAAGGTGATGGGCTGGTACCATCACTAGCTCTTATTTCATTGACCCAAAACATGTGAGCTCAGGATACCTGCACATCATTTGCTGGTACCATCACTAGCTCTTATTTCATTGACCCAAAACATGTGAGCTCAGGATACCTGCACATCATGATCTTCAAATGGTATCCTTATATTTGCAAATTATATACTTCATGTAAAAGAAATCAATCCGATGGCACAACAACCATGTCAAGTTTAGTCTATATTTGTGTCCAATTTTTTTCCAACAGTTTTGAAAGACATTTTTCAGTGATCATTTGGAAGAATGCACGTCATGCATTTTTTTATTGAAATCTAGTTCATCATCAATTTTAACATTTTCAATTTATTTAGCCACTGCTCATGAAGTGCCACTTTTATCTCCTCAGCGCAGCAAATCCCTTGACATACAATGACAGAAATTTGCCAAAGTAAAAGCCATTCCCAAAGATGAAATTGAAAAGATGTGGTCAAAGTTAGCCATGCTATCTTGTTATTTTAGCCACCTCTGCTTTAACTTGGCACTTTTCGTTCTTTTGATATTTAGCAAAAACTGCCAAAACTATATACATAATTGCCCAAAATCTGGCATCCTTCGAATATTAAGCTGAGGAAGTTCATAAAAATGGAAATAACATTTGAAAGCAAGGGACCAAAAATGGGAAATGTAACCCCATAACCATTGCTCCAATGCTCCAATGGATCCAAGTACGAACACCGAAGTATTTGGCCTGTTTGAGAGCTACTAGGCATAAATCAAGAACATATTTTTTCCATGTTTAGATGAACCACCCTCCATATCTCCCTATTCTTTGCATGAAAACCAATTTAGGAAGCCCTTCTTGAAAAAAAATTACCCTGCTCTACTAATTTAAAAGCCTTGATGGGAGCTCCTTCTTCCCATGTAGTTTTTAAAAGTGGAGGCATGTTGCCAAGAGCTTTTCCCATCAATTTCTGCGTGGTGTCCCCTACTTTCCATACAAAATAAGATAAGTTTCCCATCCTACAATACTGGTGTTATGACAGTTACTTCAGGAAAATGGCTTCCATGGTCCGCTTGTACATGAATGGTTGATTACCAAGACATCACCCTCTTTCAAATTCTCACCCCAATATCTGAGTTGCCAACGGAAAGTAGTAGACATTGCACCTAAGTGTACAGGTATTTCCGATTGATTGGCCACAAGATCCCCTTCAAGGCCGAATATTGCACATGGAAGATCAAGATGCTCTTTGATGTTCTTTGAAGTGTCCAACCCATATGTTCTACAATTCCCACCAAAACGGCTTGTTAAATATTGACTACTGCACTACATCAGCAACCTTGATCACCAACTTAGTGTTAACTGGAACAAACCCAATCTGAATTGGTATGTTTCCATGCTTCATAAAAACACATTCATGGAACACTGTATATCACTGGAGACAATCTTTTTACCTGGGACTCACTTTATCACAATAGGCATGCCCCTACGGAAGAGATCAACGAAAAGGTGATGGGCTGGTACCATCACTAGCTCTTATTTCATTGACCCAAGCTCTTATTTCATTGACCCAAAATATGTGAGCTCAGGATACCTGCACATCGTGATCTTCAAATTGTATCCTTATATTTGCAAGTTATATACTTCATGTAAAAGAAATCAATCCGATGGCACAACAACCATGTCAAGTTTAGTCTATATTTGTGTCCAATTTTTTTTCAACAGTTTGAAAGACAATTTTCAGTGATCATTTGGAAGAATGCACATCATGCATTTTTTTGGTTGAAATCTAGTTCATCATCAATTCTAACATTTTCAATTTATTTAGCCACTGCTCATGAAGTGCCACTTTTATCTCCTCAGCGCAGCAAATCCCTTGACATACAACGATAGAAACTTGCCAAAGTAAAAGCCATTCCCAAAGATGAAATTGAAGAGATGTGATCAAAGTTAGCCATGCTATCTTGTTATTTTAGCCACCTCTGCTTTAACTTGGCACTTTTCGTTCTTTTGATATTTAGCAACAACAACTGCCAAAACTATATACATAATTGCCCAAAATCTGGCATCCTTCGAATATTAAGCAGAGGAGGTTCATAAAAATGGAAATAACATTTGAAAGCAAGGGACCAAAAATGGGAAATGTAACCCCATAAACATTGCTCCAATGCTCCAATGGATCCAAGTACGAACACCGAAGTATTTGGCCTATTTGAGAGCTACTAGGCATAAATCAAGAACATATTTTTTCCATGTTTAGATGAACCACCCTCCATATCTCCCTATTCTTTGCATGAAAACCAATTTAGGAAGCCCTTCTTGAAAAAAAATTACCCTGCTCTACTAATTTAAAAGCCTTGATGGGAGCTCCTTTTTCCCATGTAGTTTTTAAAAGTGCAGGCATGTTGCCAAGAGCTTTTCCCATCAATTTCTGCGTGGTGTCCCCTACATTCCATACAAAATAAGATAAGTTTCCCATCCTACAATACTGGTGTTATGACAGTTACTTCAGGAAAATGGCTTCCATGGTCCGCTTGTACATGAATGGTTGATTACCAAGACATCACCCTCTTTCAAATTCTCACCCCAATATCTGAGTTGCCAACGGAAAGCAGTAGACATTGCACCTAAGTGTACAGGTATTTGCGATGCATTGGCCACAAGATCCCCTTCAAGGCCGAATATTGCACATGGAAGATCAAGATGCTCTTTGATGTTCTTTGAAGTGTCCAACCCATATGTTCTACAATTCCCACAAAACGGCTTGTTAAATATTGACTACTGCACTACATCAGCAACCTTGATCACCAACTTAGTGTTAACTGGAACAAGCCCAATCTGAATTGGTATATTTCCATGCTTCATAAAAAGTTAAAAACACATTCATGGAACATTGTATATCACTGGAGACAATCTTTTTACCTGGGAGTCACTTTATCACAATAGGCATGCCCCTATGGAAGAGATCAACGAAAAGGTGATGGGCTGGTACCATCACTAGCTCTTATTTCATTGACCCAAGCTCTTATTCATTGACCCAAAATATGTGAGCTCAGGATACCTGCACATCATGATCTTCAAATGGTATCCTTATATTTGCAAGTTATATACTTCATGTAAAAGAAATCAATCCGATGGCACAACAACCATGTCAAGTTTAGTCTATATTTGTGTCCAATTTTTTTTTCAACAGTTTTTTCAGTGATCATTTGGAAGAATGCACTTCATGCATTTTTTTGGTTGAAATCTAGTTCATCATCAATTCTAACATTTTCAATTTATTTAGCCACTGCTCATGAAGTGCCACTTTTATCTCCTCAGCGCAGCAAATCCCTTGACATACAATGATAGAAATTTGCCAAAGTAAAAGCCATTCCCAAAGATGAAATTGAAGAGATGTGGTCAAAGTTAGCCATGCTATCTTGTTATTTTAGCCACCTCTGCTTTAACTTGGCACTTTTCGTTCTTTTGATATTTAGCAACAACAACTGCCAAAACTATATACATAATTGCCCAAAATCTGGCATCCTTCGAATATTAAGCGGAGGAGGTTCATAAAAATGGAAATAACATTTGAAAGCGAGAGACCAAAAATGGGAAATGTAACCCCATAACCATTGCTCCAATGCTCCAATGGATCCAAGTACGAACACTGAAGTATTTGGCCTGTTTGAGAGCTACTAGGCATAAATCAAGAACATATTTTGGCCTGTTTGAGAGCTACTAGGCATAAATCAAGAACATATTTTTTCCATGTTTAGATGAACCACCCTCCATATCTCCCTATTCTTTGCATGAAAACCAATTTAGGAAGCCCTTCTTGAAAAAAAATTACCCTGCTCTACTAATTTAAAAGCCTTGATGGGAGCTCCTTCTTCCCATGTAGTTTTTAAAAGTGTAGGCATGTTGCCAAGAGCTTTTCCCATCAATTTCTGCGTGGTGTCCCCTACTTTCCATACAAAATAAGATAAGTTTCCCATCCTACAATACTGGTGTTATGACAGTTACTTCGGGAAAATGGCTTCCATGGTCTGCTTGTACATGAATGGTTGATTACCAAAACATCACCCTCTTTCAAATTCTCACCCCAATATCTGAGTTGCCAACGGAAAGTAGTAGACATTGCACCTAAGTGTACAGGTATTTGCGATGCATTGGCCACAAGATCCCCTTCAAGGCCGAATATTGCACATGGAAGATCAAGATGCTCTTTGATGTTCTTTGAAGTGTCCAACCCATATGTTCTACAATTCCCACAAAACGGCTTGTTAAATATTGACTACTGCACTACATCAGCAACCTTGATCACCAACTTAGTGTTAACTGGAACAAACCCAATCTGAATTGGTATATTTCCATGCTTCATAATGGCTGCTTTGCAAGCAGGCTCTATTAGTCGAGTATTTTTTCCATTCATCACGATTGCAGGATGCTTTATTTGATGACCATAGCCAGGATTTTCCAGGAGATAGACTAATATCTCCTGCATCCATTACCGTAGTACACTTGGTAAAATTACCCAACTTAATTAAGAACATCAGATAAGATAAATGCAACCAACCGAGTATCTCAGTTTTCTATACATGCAATGGAGATGGTAATGCCATCCGTCCCACTATTATATATTGATGCCAAGCTCATATATTATTGCAATCCCATCGTTAAAGATATATCCTGAATTAGATTTTCATTCTCATTTCTCATTAACTGTAAAAGTAATGGGAAACTTTCAATATAAAATTTTATAGTAGTGTCTAACCTCCATCATCAACTACGGTTAACAAATTGTCATTGTAACCCTGTTTCAGTTGCTTCCCAGTGGCGTACATGAAGCTGGTATGAACTTGCTTTGAAAGTGGTCCAGAAACATCAAACCAGAATGGAATAGAATTCATTAGTTAACGTTGAGGCATTCAAACACTTGATTCGCATTCTTAACACACACATACCCAGATGCGCCATACATATGATGTGCCTAGATGTTTGGTTTCACACCTTCAAACTGCAATATGGCTGTCTGCGAGTGTGTTGCTCTGACCACCTTAAACCCTCTGCAATTCAAACAAGATTGAAGACTGGTATATCAAAAATAAAATTAAGAAACCAGGATATTTTCAAAATCTAACACCAAATTTTACATGGCGCCAGACTCGAGCCTGCAGATGGCCGACAATGACCTACGGCCATAGTTGCTCTTACTCACTGCAACATGATGTCTAAAGGTCTCATGACCTTTTTTTCTTGATTTGTTATCCGTAAATCTCCACCGAAGCTGTGTCTGTATGCCATAGTACTTATAGTGTTCGCAGATGTTCGTCTTTGGGCTTTAGCCATAGTTTTTCCAGTTTGGTTCCAGCATGTCGAACCTTCTGCACATAGTGTGTAATTACAGCATTCCAAGAGTCCAAATATTGCTCGGGAATTTCATGGAAGAGATTAAATTCTTCGTAAACAAGTCTTTTCTGTCCACATTTGTACCATGAGGCAGTGTCTCGTTTAAAATTTTTGTCAAGCAATTAGCAGACATTCTCAAAATTCTTCCCCTGTGCTCTATCTCTAGACCATACAGGCCCAGTGCTGTAGTCTGGGCTCAACCCTATATATCAGCATTACCGAGAAATGACCGAAAAATGGTTGCATAATTTAGGGAGGAACATTTTAACACGCGCACAATAAAACCACAATAACACAATAATCATATAACAACCCAGAAAAATGCATGTCACAATAACCCATAAAACAAACACATAACAGGTTTCAAGTACTTATATCCTAAATTTATAGGTTGGTTGAGGACATCATATGTTATTCCTAGCTATAGACCACGTTGCTCTAATTCCTTCAGCACCCTGTCAACCTAAGATGGGGTCATGACCCCACTGGACATCAGCTTCTTAATCCATGTACATGTCTGGTACCACACATAATAGGACCAAGGTACCAAACTTGACAGCCTCCAACCAACAAGATCACATCCTTATCAGCCCTTATCTTGGTCAACCAAGGATGTCCCAGAGTGTTGCGACTCCAGGTGTTCCACTACCCTCACGGGTTTTTCAGGTACCCTTCCAAGCCCTCACACAGCTAAGATACAAAAGCCACCAACCTCCAACTAGCATACTCACATCACTCATCAACCCTTATCTCGGTTAGTCAAAGATGTTCGAGAGTCCTACAACTCCAAGAGTCCCGCTGCCATCATGGGTTTCCCAAGTACCCTCTGAGGGTTTTATCTAGGGACTCCTATCCCTCTATTCTCAATGACCTTCTAGAAAGGGGAATCACCCTTTCATAGAGATGGTGTCCCCTTTAATTTATATTATAATATTATAATATATCTTCGTATCATGAACCCTTTTTTCGGTGGAGTCTCGGACTCCGTACTATTTTGTCCCTTAGTTTGTAGCAAAATGACAAGTCAACTAAGCCCACATCACATAAGCCCACTAGCTTTAAACAAATAAGTGTGTTGACCCACCGACCTAATATATCATATATACATAAATAGGCACATAGGCCTCAATGGAACTCCGCTCACTAGCCTAATAATACCAGCTCTTTGACCCATTACGTAGGCATGTTGGCCTTAATCATATCAATATCTTGGCACACTGACTTAACATATCTATACATACAAAGGTATGCAAGCCTCAATAAAATTCTCGCTCACTAGCCTAAGTGTCACATGTACATGCATATCACCATTTGAGGAATCTTTATGTGGGGTGTTACATATACAATAAGTTAGTGAGGCTAAATTAATAAGGACATGATTCAATACAAGTGAACAACTCTCTATGTGTGATCCTCCTTGGGATCAACACCCCTCCTCTAAGATGGTGTACTCTTCAACAAGTTGTTAGTCCAAAGGTTCCTCTTTCATGATTTACTACCCAACTCTTCTCATGCAAGATGATTCTCCTCTAAACTATGTGCCACATGTAACTAGTGTTATTTTCATTTTATTAATAGATTTACAACCACACTTGAGCACATTAAGAAGCCCCCCATTACATTGGAAAACTAAATTATTTTACTAGATGCTTATCTTTTCACATTGCATTGCCATTCACATTGTAAAAAGATATTGTCATGCACTAACTATATTTTTCAACAACTAACTAAACACATGTACTAGAAATCCTTGGGGTTGGAGATGGGGAATGTTACCTTTGTTATCCCACCCATCTAATTGTGGATTTGTTATTATTCTTTCTCAAATATGATCCTTAATGTACCGCCATAAATCACTTAATAAGAAGTTTAAGAAAAATACACTATTTTATGCATTTTAAAGAAGGATCTTAGATGGGTTGTCACACACCCTCTCCCATTAGTCTCTAGTCCTTGGCACCTTTTTGTCAGCGGGTTTAAAAGCCAAACCAAGAAATGTATACAAGTGATACTCTTTAAAGTGTTTTGCAAAAACCATCCCCCTATGCAAATTTTGCATCAACCTTTATTGAATGAAACCCTAGCTCTGAAGATCTTCAATAAATCATTTTCTAGCCTATGGAATCCTAAAAGGGGGAAGGGGTGCCCTAGCTATAACTGAGTGTCAAGAGTCTAATGGAATCAATGGTTTCCCCATCCGAGTACTATTTGTATTTTATGGCCACTTGCATCTCACTTGCTAGAGCCATTCATGGACATATTGTGAATTTTGTTCATGGGTATAAAAACCAAAATAAGCTACAAAAATGAGTTCCATAAGCTTTCGAAATTGTGTTTGGAAAAGGCCAGTGAGCACACTACCCATGGTATCTCAACCAAGAATTTTGCAAAACCCAACCCCTTGTGCAAAATTTCCATTGATCTTTAATGAACAAAAACCATACCTCTCAAGATCCTCAAATAAATCAATTTTTGACCCATGGAGTCTTAGAAGTAGGGTGTCCCTAGTTGTCATTTGGTCATAGGAGTACAACATAATCGATGGTTTCCCCATCCAAGTCTTGCTTTGAATTTTATTGGAAGTTGCAACTCACTTCCAAGAGCCATATGGGGATATAGTGTGAATTTTGTCAAGGGTGTATAAAACCAAACCGAGCAGCAAAAATGAGTTTCAAAAGCTCAAGCATTTGTGTTTAACTAAGGTCCATGCAAGCACACTACCCACAATTGCTAGAGTGAGTGTTTTCAAAAAACCAACCCCTTATGTAAACTTTGCATTGATCTTCACTCAAAAAAACCCTAACTTTGAAGATCCTCAAATTGATTAAATTTTAACCTATGGAGTCATAGGAAGGGGGTGTCCCTAGTTGTAACTTGGTGCCCGGAGTCCAACATATGGATAGTTTTCCCATTCAAGTCTTGGTTTGAATTTTATAACTAGTTGCAACTTTCTTCCAAGAGCCATTTAGGGATATTGTGAATTTTGTTTAGGGGGTATGAAAACCAAATCAAGCAGCATAAATGAGTTTCATAAGCTCAAGCATTTGTTTTTCGCTAGGGCCCATGCAAGCATTTAAATTGCATACAAACCTCCGATGCATTGTTAATGGAGTATATTATCACTTATATGGTGATAAAT
The DNA here is from genome assembly GCA_031772625.1 of Pinus tabuliformis. Lineage (NCBI taxonomy): Eukaryota > Viridiplantae > Streptophyta > Pinopsida > Pinales > Pinaceae > Pinus > Pinus tabuliformis. Next base: position 603,751,224 of record CM062818.1, read on the forward strand.
TATTCTCTCATTTGCTATCATTCTTATCAAAGTTTCGTCACGCTTTACTTACATGGATTAAGCAAACCAATTTATTGAGAAAGAAAAGAAAAACTACAAACCAATAAACCCTTTTGACAAGTGAATTCATACGAAATTAAACAACCATTAAACTCTAATAATATGAATAAAAAATCCCTAGAAACTCCCTATTAGGAAAAGGGAGCCAATAACTAGCTCAAAGAAAACCAAACTAAAGCACTAAATTTTTCATTAAATAATCTTAAAAAAGTAATCCAAACTAAAGCACTAAATTTTTCATTGAATAATCTTAAAAATGTAATGATAAAAAAAAATCCATAGATTATATATAATTTTTAGAATTAACAAACCAACACTGTATGTATTTTAATAATAAATATTAAAAAAATTACATACCCTTAAAATTTAAAGTATAATAACTTTTTTTAATACAAATTTTATTTTACTTTTTCTCATAATAAACGACTTTGAAAATAATGCAGTTGCAAGAAGATTGAAAAGTTCGGCAGAAATGGTCAGCAACTCTGTCCCTTTCTGTGTTTGTTATTGAATCAATATCTGCATATATCCATTATTTATAACAGTTTTAAATTTTAATAGGGTTGTTCATGTCATTTGTTTTTTTTAGTCTATTGACTCGTATCAATGTTTTGATTGGTGACTTTCACTGTAACAAAAATTGAATTGAGACTTCTGTGATCTATATCAATTGTTTGAGAAATTTTCGGCGAAAATCACATAGAAAAATTTTTGTCGACGCGTTTCGAACCAGCCAGTGTGGTCCTAACGATGAATCACACTGGCTGGTTCGAAACGCGTCGACAAAACTTTTTCTATATAACAAAAATTTTGAAATAAACTTTGTAATTGGTTTCTTTTCTTATCACAAATACACTGGATCTTCATGATGGTGCACATTATTAACCGGAAGGAGGCAGACAATAAACAAAGTACTGAATATACCGAATAAGTAAGATATTTATGCATGTAAACAAATTTGTTATTGGTGTTAAATATTGATAGTAATTGGAATGTGACCAGGTATATTTTAAATGATTATGATTGAAAAATGAATTTGTTTAAAGTAGGAATGAAAACACTCTGCAGGAATATTTTAAATGACTATGATTGAAAAATGAATTTGTTTAAAGCATGAATGAAAACACTGCAGTTTGAATATAATTTAAATGTTGCGATATCTGAGTTTCAGTTATCACTAGCTCTAAGGATAGCTTAGTTAGTTAATAGAGTTCTTGTTACTAAGTATTTTATTTATTCAAATTTTTTTTTGAAGTTTTTGGAATTAGACCTTACTATTTTGGCCAGATCTTTTTTGGTTGATCTACCTAAATTTTGCCTCCTAGTTGATCTACCTAAACTTTCTTGTAAATATAGTTAAATTTAAACCATTCCAAAGTCCTAATTGATCTACCTAAACTTTCCTGTAGACATAGTTAAATTTAAATCATTCCAAAATTCAAAACTAAGTAATGATTACCACCAATCCATAGGGACTACCTAAACGTTCGTGTAGATATAGCTAAATTTAAACCATTCCAAAATTCAAAACTAAGCGATGATTACAACCAATCGATAGGAAATGTACAGGTGAAAAGGGACATTACAGATCGAAATGAAATGATAAAATAATTGAGGAATGGAAGCAATCTAGTTGTATTGCAAAACCTTGGATATTATAGACTTCTTGTTAAAGAAAGTAATAGAGAATTCAACAAATAAAACTGTATAAAGGTAAGATTTTAACTCAGTGATCACATATACAGAACAATAACAGATATGCATAATAAAGAGTAAAGCTCTCTGCACAGTAGGCAAACAAATTGCTTCCATCATTCAGTTATGAGAAACTTTTTTCCATACAATGACTTTCTCCTTGAAACCCTAAGGGTTATTGAAACTATTCAGTTTTAAGATTTTAACTCAGTGATCACATATACAGAACAATAACAGATATGCATAATAAAGAGTAAAGCTCTCTGCACAGTAGGCAAACAAATTGCTTCCATCATTCAGTTATGGGAAACTTTTTTTCATACAATGACTTTCTCCTTGAAACCCTAAGGGTTATTGAAACTATTCAGTGCACTTTTGTTATGTGACAAGCTAAGGCCTCTATAATTAACACTAGAGTTATGTCATCCATCAAAGAAGTCTTCTCCGTCTCTTCTTGGCCCAACTGCAGGCAAGGAACCACAGTTGCATCTTACTTACAGGCTTTTACTTGCGTTTTGCACCTCCAGCGATGGTTTTTGCGCCTCCAGCTATGACTCGTTGCGCATATATTACCCCTCACCACTCTTAGTTCGATGTCGTTGCAGGGTTCATTGAGTCGAGCTGTATGGCACATTTGGGATGCATTAAGCTCTGAGCGCAGACAAGATGCATTGGGCTGCAGGACACAGAATTGAACTTGGCATAAACCCGCACTGTCACTCGCTACTAAAACTTAATAATGTGGGAATAAGCTAATGGGCTTTCTTCGTTTGTAGAAAGAGCCCCACTCAGTTTAAAAGTTTTAGTAGCTTCAACAATGAGAGGCGCCCGAGAATTTCTGCCATATTGCCAGCCAAATTAAATGGTCGAAACATTCCCGGAGAGTTTCGGCCATGACATTCTTCCCCACTTCTCCCATCCCAACAACGGCAACTACTCTCAACCCAATTCGTATTGCATATCCATGAAAATGCAGAAATGACATCAATATCATCTTCCCTGCGCACAATCTGGGAAATTTTAACCAAACACAGCACTCAAACTGCAAATTTTTTGGGTTTCTTTGACTATGCAGTTTTTTTAAGAACATATCTGACACTCGACTGTATGTTGCTCTGTGATTATCCCCTTTAATATGACATGTTTTGCAACTCCTCCCCTTCATTTTGATGCCTTGTCACGCTCACTTTATCAAAAGGTAACGAATAACTTTACCTTTTTCTTTGCAGGAATATCTTTACCTTTTGCTTTAGATGAAAATATAGGTGTGCTTTTTTACAGGCGAAGAGCATCATGTCTACTTATTTTCAGGTGTGAGTTTGACCGAAATCAGCAAAGCATTCAAACCGAAATGATGGTGACACTGTAATTGCGTTTAAAATTACGATTTAAATATTTTTCGTTCTCTGAATTCGTTTACACTGTGAATTCCAATTCAGAAAAATAAAAACACAAACAAAATATTTTGATTGCTAAATTGAAACGGAGTTTTGAAATTAAAATGAAAAAAAATCATTACAATCAATCCATAAACAACTCAGAAACTTGCTCACCTTGTGATAAGAAGGGGCAACTTGTCCATTAATACATTTTTAAAATAAAGTATAATGCCCAAGAGACTAAAGCATTATTGAAATCTTTGAAAATAAAATGGATTCCAAATGTTTTGATCTCTCCGTATAGGAAGATGCTCACCCGACAGCCCATCCCACTTGCTTTGCATTTCAAATATGCGTTAGAAGAAACTTTATTCTCCACTCAAATGGATTCCTTGTGGTAGAGTTTTCCTACACTGTAAGGGCCATTCTCACTTTGCATTCATGAGGTTTGTGTGGGGTTTAGTTCGTGCTGTTATTGGTTTAAATCTCATGGGGAAGGGTTAGGATAAGAGCTATCTTTGGAAAATTAAACTATCCAAGGGGCATCCAAGCTCTACTATGATAGTATCTCATAATGATCATAATGATCACATCTCAAAATAAACTTGAGCATAATGATCACTTCTCTTCTAAGAGATAAGTTACCACCCTTCTTTTTGTAATGCTATAAACATTGTAGAATTTTTCACCATTTGATTCATTGATAGAATTTGAGTTTTTTTATAATATTTTATCTTCAGTCAAATATTTCTGTTTTCTTTGCAATATTATATGTTTATTTCATTTCCAATCTGTTTTGAATCTTAACTTTGTAGAATGGATAGGAATTTTCAAGCTATGTTCGGTACATATTTGACTTGCATTAGGAATTGTTAGATTTTAAGTTCATTTCGTATGCATTGTTAAAATGTTTTACAAAAAAATGTGCTCCAATTTACCACTAAGGATATTTCAATGTGAATAATGCAAATATGCATTGTTATGAATATATATAATTTTTTGGCGCTTTTGTTGACAATATGCATGCATATATAGTACTTTACGTGACTCGAACCTCAATGTGACTAGAACTTAAGACTTTGCAATGAGCTCCACCTTGAACTAGTTCGATCAAACTCACCACGCTAACCCAATGGGTTGTATGTATAACCCTACAAGCATGTATGTGGTTACATGCTTGTAGAGTTATATATAAAGCCCAATGGATTAACTTAATAAGTTGAACCAAAGTGTTTCAAGGAGGAATTTATGCTTCACAAAATTTGTGCTCCAATTGACCTCTAAGAATATTTCTATGTGAATAGAGAAAATACACATTGTTATGAAGATAGATAGCTTTTTGTGCTTTTGTTCACAATATGCATACATACATAATATTGTGTGATTTGAACCTCAATGAGACTACATAGTTAACTAGACCTTGAAATAGTTTGATCAAACCTATTAAGCTAACCCATCAAGTTATATATATATATATATATATATATATATATATATATATATATATATATATATATATATATACAAGCATGTATTAGGTTACATGCTCGTAGAGTTATATATAAAACCCAATGGGTTAGGTCAAAAAAATTGACCAAAATGTTTCAAGTAGGAGTACAATATTAGATCCCCAATTCTAGCTCAACTAAGTTTCACTAGGTTACTAAATGTTATTATGATTGGTGGTTGAGTTTCCCTCCATCAAGATTTCAAAAATGAGAGGATATCTTTCAATGTTTTCAATTTAATATTTATCTAAATTGGATCCTCATCAAAAATATCTTTGTAAACTTTGTAATAAGCATTTAATTGTTTTGTTTTGGAAAAGTTGAGGAAATGTCCAAAAATTCACTTGGAAGTTGAAATAAACCACTATGATAGTTGGCCTTCGAAGGAAACTCATTAAAAATGAGTGTTGTGGAGAAGAATAACAGTAATATGGAATAAAAGAGAGTAGAGACTAAGAGGAAATGAAGAAGGATAGCTCTATAGGGGAGAGCTCTAAGAAGTAGTTGGCCTAAAGATCATAGGATAAGGGAGACATTGTGCCTAGTCATGCACGAGCAAAGATTGTTATTGAGTTCAATCCACTCACAAAATTGTTTTTTCTAGTGAGTAACAATGCATAGATCGCTATTTTTTAATCAATTATTTCTAATGACAACCCCCTAGAATCTAGTTTTCCCATTTCAATTTCCGCTGTATAAAAAAAAAAAAAAAAAGCGTTGTCTTAGGGTGTTATTGGATATGTATACTTCATGTATTTAGTTTTGATCCATTCTTGCATTCTATGTAAACCATGATAATTATAATAGAGCCACATTGTAATACTATCTCTCTTCATTAGTTTAAACCTTTGGTTGAGTGTTGGAATTAGTTGAGTGTATCGTTGGTTCATTGTTTAACCATATTATATAATCCAATTTTGCAATTACTTCTTATTCGGTGTATATTATCTTATGGTGGGTTTGTATGAATACACAACATTTCAATTAGTTCTTATACCATACTCTATAACATTTTTGTATTCACCCATTATTCACTTATTTGATCACTAGAATGATAGCTACAAGGTTCCACAAATCTTCCATTGAGATGTGAAGAGAATTGAAAACTTGAGAGTACATTTGGAGAGCCTTTGTTGAACAAAGGTATGTCTACTGAAGTAAGAAGACAAGTAGCGAACCAAATATGAAAAAGAGCCACTATATTTTTGTTTGTTAATTATTAGCAACAAAGAGCATTATTTATTATGAAGAGGATTGTTGTAGTCTAGGGAAATGTATGCATCAATTACCATTAGTCTTTACCAAGCAATCTAAACAATAGACATAATGAGAAAGCAATGAATGAGATAACAAAAGTAGTGGAGAACCAACAAAGGCACCCTTATATTATAATATATGATAGCAACCAACAACGTCTTCATGTTAAGAACATACATATTTATACTACCACTAGACAGTTACAGTAGTTATACTAACTAATTGATTGGTCAATTGATTAGACTTTCAATATAGATCAAAGCTCAATCACGTATGTTGACTTGATAAGTCGACTAGCCCCTCCAACATCTCCCCCACCCTCAATGCCTTCTTTGGCCTAAAGAAGGGGAGATGTAGAGTTGTTACATTTACAAAAAAAGTTGAATGAGAGTAGAGAAGTATAGAAGAATGAGAAAAGTAGATCGAGTGCTCAAAATATTAGTGTGATTATGTTGGTGTTGGACTAATGTGAGTCGAAAATGCGACTAATGTTGGATGCTCAATCGATTATGTCTATTAAGCTTCATTAATTTCTCCATTGGTGTGTATGTGTGCAATATTTGGATCCCCTCTCGCTCTAGGTGACTAATTCGATATCTTGAATTCTATTTTTAGAGTAGTTGATTGTGCTAGTTGTAGAGAATAACCACATTCTGACATTGTTCGTCCAAAAAACATGTACTTCGATTATGGAGGAGGTGGTTGAGGTGATAGTGAATGTGGTGGATTTTCACTAAATGTTGTCTGATAATTTATTGGTGCAAGCCCATAAATATGTTAATCTAATTTTGACTAGTCCTTGACTAAATATTGTGATTTCACTTCAAGGGCCAGGTCTTCAGCTATGTAAATCAGCTTGTCAGATAGTGAACTATCTTTGAAGGATGAAAAATCTAGGGTACCATGTTGTTTTAACCTTTGCATTTTGATATGGATGTTTTGAAGATAGTCAACAACATTTGCAACTTATATCTTAGCCTTCTTTCATTCCCTCATCCATTGGCATTCTTCTTATATTAGCTTTGTTTTTGTCTTCTTTTCCTATAGAATTTGATTTTACAAAGTTGATTTTTCTCTTGGTTCAAATACACTTTTTTGTGAATCTGATAAGTCTTTGAGAAGTACTTATTGGATGCTTAGTTGATTGCATGTGGTTGACAAACAAGTCAACCAAATATTGAGGACATCATTAAGAGTGGTTGCCCTATCCATAGTTTCTTCCAATTTACTCTTTATTTTTTTGAATGAACTGAACTCTTGCTCCAATATAGAAGATAACTCTTTCATCTTTTGTGTTTCGGTCTACCATTGGATTTCTTCATCCCATGCTTTTGAATTTACATTGTCATTAATAAGTTAATGAACCAACTATTTCATGGCATCCAATTTATCTTCTTGTGGGATTGGACAAGATAACTGTAATTTTTGCATGGTTGAGGTCAAGCACTCAGTCTAGACTAATTGTTCCTTTTTCTTTATTAGTTGCAATCTAGCGACTACCCACCTCAATCTGTTCCATTGTACATTTTCTTCGTTTATAACTTCCCAAATCATCTTGAAAACCTAGTTGTCCAAAACCTTCACTTTATTCTATGTTGTTGCAATTAGTTCAAGTTTAAAGCACCCTTTGATTTCTTTAATATACCCTTCCTAGTCTTGTCATGGTTCCTTTTTATCATTATAAATATAGGGGGTTTTGTCACCAATTGGGTTGACTACACCCATTGTTGTGACTATTGTTGTTATTTGGGTAGTTCGTTACATCCATCAAAGTCAAGGGGATCCTCCTTGATCTCAAAATCAATATCCATCTTTTATGACTCAATATGTTATAATGAAATCACTTGGGCTTGCACTTCAACTTCGTTAGGTGGAATTTGGAGTGAAACAACCTTTTCCTCTATTGTGGTCAACTTGACGGGTGAAGAATCAATGGTCAGGTTGACCAATATCTAAGTATATTTTGTCCTCAACTTTTTAACTATGCTTGTCTACTCCATTTTAGTAGTAATAGGGATTATTATTATAGGTTTTGTCAGTTGGATTTGGTTCTGTTCCTTTCCAATTCTTGTTCAATTATCATTTTCTACTTCACTATCTTAATAAAAAATTCATTGGCCTAGTAAAGTGATTCTAGTATTTGTGGATCAATAGATGACCGATGAAGTCATTATCTTGTGTATGTCGATGAGTCAACTTTCCCTTTGTCATTGTTTCCTCTATGGAGTCTAATTAGTGCTACAACTTGGGGTCATCTAGTGTGATGTCCTGTAGTACCTCTTTCTAATTGATGTTTGTACACTACAATTTGTCAACTACAAGTTCTATCATCCATGATTATTGCTTCTTTGGGTTTGGCTTAATAGTATCCAACAAGTTGACCTTAAAAGGAATGGTATAAAGTTCAACCTCTTTTTCTTCCTCTTGTTCAACATCATTGAATGGAAAGGTGGTAGTTGTTTGAGGATCCAAGACTGCATATGGAATTGGAAATATTGTGTTTGTTTATCGATTGAGCTCATAAAAAAATCTTAGGGCTAGAAATTGGTATGAAATGTCTTTACGTTGGATGTGCCATTAGAATTGACATACCAAACTTGAGACGCATCTAATCCCCACTGCATGTGGGATTTGTTGCGTAGATCCCAATGGACCTATTAGGAGACTTTCCACCTATGAGTCACATTCTTGAAGTTCACTAGCAAACTATGGAACACTTGCTATGGGGTCAGAGTCTCCATCTTACTTAACCAGTTGTTAGAAAACAACCTAAAATTTTTCATTATGGGTTTGAATTTATTTGTAAACATTGTCTTCTTATCTAGAGTAAATTGTGACATAGCAAGCCATATTAGTAAGGAGGGAAATCATATTTCCTTACTAGGGTTTTGGAATCTGTCTGACTGCTTCCAACATGTTTAGTTTAATGTCTAACACTCAACTAACTAGAGTGAGGAAGAAGGAGACAATTATATAGGTCCACTTGGTTTCTAGGTCTGTAACTTGGTCGATGATCAATCCTTTGGTATTCTTTTTGGTTTTTCCTCTAGTGAAATCCCGGAGCCAAGCATTAGAGTCAAATGTTCTAGGGATTTTATCACTCTTGTGCAATAGACCCATGATTTTTTGAATTGCAATCACAATAATTACAAGCGGGATTTCTAGCCAATGGACTCCATCATGGAATTGACTAATGATGAATTTTTCATCCTCCTCCTTCTAGTAGTTTGGCAATGCTATGCATATTGTAGTTTTTTTCACCATTTGATTCATTGATAGAATTTCACTTTCTTTATAATATTTTGTCTTCAATCAAGTATTTGTGCCTTCTTTGCAATATTATATGTTCATTTCATTCCAAATCTATTTTGAATCATAAATTTGTGGATTGAAAAGGAATTTTCAAGCTATGTTTGGTAGACATTTGAATTACCTTAGAAATTGTTAGATTTCAAGTTCATTTCATGTAAATTGTTAAAATGTTTCACAAAAATAGTTCTCCAATTTACCACTAAGTACATTTCAATGGAAATAATGAAAACATGCTTTGTTATGAAGATATATATATTTTTGGTGGTTTTCTTCACAATATGCATGTGGATATAGTACCTTGTGTGACTCGAACCTCAATTTGGCTAGAACTTAAGACTCTGTCATGAGCTCCAACTTGAACTAGTTCGATCAAACTCACCACACTAGCCCAATGGGTTGTATATATAACTCGACAAGCATGTATGTGGTTACATGCTTATATATTTATATATAAAACCCAATGGATTAGCTTAATAACTTGAACCAAATTGTTTCAAGGAGGAATTTATGCTTCACAAAATTTATGCTTCAATTTACCTCTAAGAATATTTCTATGTGAATAGTGCAAATACACATTGTTATGAAGATAGATATATTCTTGTGCTTTTGTTCACTATATGCATACATAAATAATACTTTGTGTGATTTGAACCTCAATGAGACTACATAGTGAACTAGACCTTGAAATAGTTTGATCAAACTAATTAAGCTGACCCATCAGGTTATATATATAACTCTACAAACGTGTATTATGTTACAATTTGTAGATTTATATATAAAACCCAATGGGTTAGGTAAAAAAAATTTACCAAAATGTTTCAAGTAGGAGAACAATATTAGGTCCCCAGTTCTAGCTCAACTAACTTTCACTAGGTTACCAAATGTTATTATGATTGGTGGTTGAGTTGCCCTTCGTCAAGATTTCAAAAATGAGAGGATATATTTCAATTTTTTCAATTTAATATTTATATAAATTGGATACTCATCAAAAATATCATTGTAAACTTTTTAATAAGCATTTAATTGTTTTGTTTTGGAAAAGCTGAGGAAATGTCCAAAAATTCACATGGAAGTTGAAATGAATCACTATGATAGTTGGCCTTCCAAGGAAACTCGTTGAAAATGAATGTTCTCAAGAAGAAGAGCATTGAAATGGAAGAAAGGAGAGTACATGCTAAGAGGAAATGAAGAAGGGTAGCTATATAGGGGAGAGCTCTAAGAAGTAGTTGGCATAAAGATCATAAATAAGGGAGACATTACGCGTAGTCATGCATGAGAAAAAAATGTTATTGAGTTCAATCCACTCACAAATTGGTTTTTCTAGTGATTAACAATGCATAAGGTTTTATATGCATAGATCACTATTTTTTAATCAATATTTCTTAATGACAACCCCCTAGAACCTAGTTTTCCCGTTTTGATTTCCACTGTTAAAACAAAAAGTTTTGTCTTACGGTGTTATTGGATATGTATACTTCATGTAGTTTGGTTTTGATCCATTCTTGCTTTCTATGTAAACCATGAAAACTATAATAGAGGCACATTCTAATACTATATCTCTTCATTGGTTTAAACCTTTTCTTGAGCGTTGGAATTAGTTGAGTGTATTGTTGGTTCATTGTTTAACCATATTATATAATCCAATTTTACAATTAATTCTAATTTGGTGTATATTGTCTTATGTTGGGTTTGTATGAATACACAACATTTCAATTAGTTCCTATTCCATACTCTATAACAGTTTTTTTATTCACCCATAATTCACTTATTTGATCACTAGAATGATAGCTAAAAGGTTGCACATATATTATATTGAGGTGTGAAGGGAATTGACAACTTGAGAGTAAATTTGGACAACCTTTGGAACAAAGGTATGTCTACTAAAGTAAGAAGACAAGTAGTGAACCAAATATGAAAAAGAGCCAGTGTTTTGTGTGCTTGTTGATTATTAGCAACAAAGAGCATTATTTATTATGAACAAGATTGTTGTAGCCTAGGGAAATGTATGCATCAACTACCAACAGTCTTTACCAAGAATGAGAAACCAAGGAATGAGATAATAAAAGTAGTGGAAAACCAACAAAGAACCCTTATATTATAATATATGATAACAACTAGCAACATCTTCATGTCAAAAAGTACATATTTATACTACCACTAGACAGTTACATTAATTATACTAGCTAATTGAATTGGTTAGTTGATTAGAATAGGATTTGACCAACTTTCAAGATAAATCAAAGCTCAATCAGGCATGTTGATTTGAAAAGTCGATTAGCCCCTCTAAAATATCCCACACCCTTAATGCCTTCTTTGGCCTTTACAAGGGAAGATGTAGACTTGTTACATTTAATAAAAATGTTTACTGAGAGTAGAGAAGTCTAGAAGAATGAGAAAAGTAATCAGGTGCTGAAAAATTAGTGTGGTTGTGCTCATGTTGGATTGATGTGAGTTGGAAACACGACTAGTGTTGTATGGTCAACCAATTTGTATATTGAGCTTCATTGATTTTATCCAATGGTTTGTTTGTGTGCAATATTTGGATCCCCTCTTGATCCTTTGAATTATATTTATGGAGTAGCTAATTGTGCTAGTTGTAGAGAAGAGCCACATTTTAACATCGTCAGTGCAAAAAACTAGTACTTCAATTATGGACGAGGTGGTTGAGGTGACAATACATGTGGTGGATTTTCACTAAATGTTGTCTGATAGATTATTGGTGCAAGACCCTAAATATTTTAATTGAATGTCGACCAATCCTTGACTAAATATTGTGACTGCACTTGAAGAGCCTTAATTTTGGTTCAATACCTCATCTTGTCAGATAGTGAACTATTTTTGAAGGCCAATAAATATAGGGTACCATGTTGTTTTATCCTTTGCATTTTGATATGAATGTTTTGTAGATAGTCAACAACATTTGCAACTTTCATCTAAGCCTTCTTTCCTTCCCTCATCCATTTGCATTCTTCTTGTATTAGCTTTGTTTCTATCTTCTTTTCCTGTAGAATTTGATTTTCCAAAGTTTATATTGCTCTTGGTTCAAATAAACACTATCTCAAATTCCATAATTCCTTGAGAATTACTTACTGGATGCTTAGTCGATTATGTGTGGCTGAAAAATAAGTTAACCAATTATTGAGGACATCATTAAGAGTGATTTCTCTATCCATAGTTTCTTCCATCTTATTTTTTTTATTTTTATGAATGAACTAAACTCTTGCTTCAATATGGAAGATAACTCTTTCATCTTTTGTGGTTGGGTCTACCATTGGAGTTCCTCAACATGTGCTCTCGACTCTACATTTTTGGCAATACATTAATGAACTAGTTATTTCATGGCATCTAATTTATCATATGGTAGGCTTGGACAAACCAACTACAATTTCTGCATGGTTGAGGTTATGCACGCAGTCTAGAGAACTTGTTCTTTTTCCTTTCTTAGTTGCATTCTAGTGACTACCTTCCTTGATCTATTTCATTGGACATTTTTTTCCTTTGTAACTTCCCGAAGCATCTTGAAAACGTATTTTTTTAAAACCTTTTCTATATTCTATGTTGTTTCAGTTGGTTCAAGTCTAAAGAGCCTTTTGATTTCTTTGATATTTCCTTCCTAGTCTTGTCATGGTTCCTTTTTATCGTTATCAACATAGGGGTTTGTGTCACTTGTTGAGTTGACTGCACCCATTGTTGTTCTTTTGGTAGGTTGTTATGTCCATCAAAGTCAAGGGGCCCCTCCTTAATCTCAATATCAATGTCCATATATTGTCACTCAGTATGCTCTAATCACATCACTTGGGCTTACACTTCAACTTCATTAGGTGGAATATGGAGTGAAACAACCTCTTCCTCTATTGTGGTGATCTTGATGGGTGAAGAATTATTGGTAAGGTTGACCTATATCTAAGTTTATTTTGTCCTTGACTTTTTAACTATGCTTGTCTACACCATTGTAGTAGTAATAGGGATTACTGTTATAGATTTTTTCAGTTGAATCTAGGTATATTCCTTTCCAATTCTTGCTCAACCATCGTTTTCTGCTTCACTATCTAAATAAAAAGTTCATTAGCCTAGGAATGTGATTCTAGTATTTTTGGATCAATAGAAGACCCTATGAAGTCCTTAGATATTGTATGTTGATAAGTCGACTTTCCCTTTGTCATTGTTTCCTCAAGGAATTGTTTTGCTATGGAGTCTAATTTGTGCTAAAACTTGGGGTCATCCATTGTGATGTCCTACAGTACCTCTTTCCAATTGATGCCCAAGGACTAAAATTTGTCGATAATAGGTTATATCATCCATGTTGATTGCTTATTTATTATTGGATTAATAGGCGTCAACAAGTTGACCTTGAAAGGAATAATATAAAGTTCAACCTCTTTCTCTTGTTAAACATCATTAAATGGAAAAGTGGTAGGTTTTTTAGGCTTCAAGACTGCATATGGAAATGGAAATATTTTGTTTGTCTATCAATTGAGCTCATAATTTTTTTAGGGCTGACGATTGTTATGAAAGGTCTTTAGGCTATACATCATTGACATCAACATACCAAACTTGAGACGTTTGTTATCCCAGTTGGATGTGGGATTTGTTGGGTACAACCCAACGAATATATTGGGAGACTCTCCATCCATGGGTTGCATTCTCGAAGTTCACTAACGAATTGTGGAACATTTTCTTTGGGGTCAGATTCTTTGTCTTACCTGACCAGTTGTTAGCAAATAATCTAAAATTTTTCATTATGGGTATGAATTTATTTGTAAACATAGTCTCATTATCCAAAGTAACTAGTGACATAGCAAGCCATATTAGTATGAAGGGAAATCATAATTCCTTAATAGAGTTTTGGAATCCCTTACAACTTGTGTTAATAATGTCGATGACATGGTCATTCAAATTATATTAATTTCTTGTCCTCACGATTTGGTCGATTGCTTCTAACATGTTTAGTTTAATGTCTAACACCCAACCAACTAGAATAAGGAAAAAGGAGACAATTATATAGGCCCACTTGATTTCTAGCTTTGTAACTTGGATGATGATCAATCCTTTGGAATTATTGGCGGTTGTTCCTCTATTGAACTCTCAGAGCCAAGAATTAGAGTCGAGTGTTCTAGGGATATTATCACCCTTATGTAATAGGCCTATGATTTTGTGAATTCCAATTACAATAATTAAGAGGAGGATTTATATCTAAGGGACTCCAGCATGGAATTGATTGATGATGAATTTTTCAGCCCCCTTCTTCATGCCTTGGAATTATGCAATTAATTGAGCACCCATGTAGTTGTGAGAATTATGAAATTAATGGAGCAACCATGTAGTTGTGAATACGTGCAGGATACAATTTTTTGTTTCATCCCACCATTTATGGTTGACCAGCACCCAATTTTTAAATTATTCCCATTGTTTCTCTTAGGAGGTCTCTTCAACCATAGCCTATCTAATGTTGTTAATTCGAACCTCCAGTTATGTGCCTATAGAATTGTCAAATTTGAAGATCGTGAAATGTTCGACAAGTGTTTCTTCAACTTGTGTTTGTGCTTTGTGGGGTGGCATCTCATAGTCCTCTTTGAATTATTTCCCTCTAAAATAATCAAGTAGGTCGAAGTTAGAGATTACAGGGCTAGGAAAATTGGAGAGCTCACAAATTTTTGTAAGCTTAGCGTTTGGATTCTCATGTGGGAAAATGTGTGGGAACGAAAATGTCATTGATTTAAATAAGTATTTTGGAGAATGTGTAACGTTAACTTGATCTAATGGGTCTAGTTGGGTTCATCCCATTAGCTTAATTTCAATGTTAGAATTTACTTTTTGCACGTGTTGAGCGCATGTGTCTGTAGTCATAGTGATTTTGGCAGTTGGGTGCTTTATTAGACTTACCAATTTGTATGCATGGAAATTTTTTCAATTTTAAAGTTCTTGATAGGTTTGGAACATTACTCAAATTGGGAAGTTTTGTTGACTTGACTTGGAAACTTGCATCAAAAATTTTGGTCGAGTTTTTTAGTCGAATCAGAAACACTATCTTTTTTATAACACTTGCGTATCTTTATGAGCAATCTTTTCGACTTTCTTGATGAAAATATCTTCATTATTCGTTCAAAATTTGTTGTGATATCTTGTCTAGTAAACTTCCTATATCATTGACTTGATCCATGTTGATTGCCTATACTTGTAATAATGATTTTCCTGGTACTTATTTATTGCATGTGCCTATTATTTTACCTACTTTGATAATTGAATCTTTCATTAGTGAATTTAATCTTAAACTAATTTTAAATATACTAACTTTAAATTATTGTACAATGGTCAGAAGATTCAACTACCAAAGAGTGATTTTCATCCAAACCCATGCCCATTGGCTCCTCAACGAGGTTTCACCCGTGGAAATGCTAATGTTGCTATGCTTTATATTTTTTCAAATGGGAGTTTTTGACAACTGAGTCAAATAAAATAATTGTCCTTGAAGTTTCCTCAGTTTAATTTCTCCCAATTGTTGGATATTCTTGACTATAAAGGGGCCCATTCATGTAATTTCTAGTTTGCTAGGCTCCCCTTTTAATTGACTATTATATAGTAACACAATATCTCCTATTTTTAAGTTCTTTGTTTTAATATTTCTATCATGCCACACTTTTTGTTGTTGTTTCTATACTTGTTGATGATGGAATGCATGCAATAAATCTTCTTCTAGTCTATGTAGTTGGTGGAGGCATTTTTTCTTAACTTTGTTAATGTCAAACTTTACAATGGTTGACACCCTTGCTACATTTGTCAAGAAATGCGGTGGAATTGCGGCTTCCTTGCTATAGACTACATTAAAAGGATTGTCTCGTTGATATTTTATAAGTAGTTTTGTATGCCCATAATATGACTAGTATTTTGTCATCCCAACCATCTTTTTTGATTCAAAATACTTTTGTGAGTCCTTTATGCAATGTTTTATTAAATAATTCAACCACACTATTTGCTTGTGGGTGATAAGCCATTGTTTATTTGTGTTCAATCATGAATTTTTGCAACAATTTTTTGATTGTAGCATTACAAAAATGAGTTCCCCGGTTACTAATAATGGTTAAGCTACAACCAAATATTGTCACAATATTTTCATAAATAAACTTGGTTTCTTCTTCTTTAGTGCATGACCTAACAAGTTCAATTTCATCCCATTTTGTTAAGTAATATTCAATTGAAATAATTATGTATTTGTCTCTAGTCCTCTTAGCTCTTTGAGGAAATGTCCCAAAAATGTTGATAGCTCGAATCTCAAATGGTAGAGTAGGTGTGATTGGTTGTATTAGCATTTTTTTCTTCAAGTGTGGTAGATCGGTTTTGTGGCATATGTTGCATTTCTAGACTTCTACTTGATAGTATTGAATAATGTAAGCCACCATAATCTTTCTTCAAGGATTTTTCATGCCATTGTGTCACTCTAAAAGATTATGCCTACTGCCCTTTGTGGGATTCTCTAACTATACTTTGGCTTTGGTACTCTAAAATACACCATCAAAGTAACTTGCCAACTCCCAATTTATATAATTTTCCGTTAATTAGTGTGAATGGTGTTGCATTCATGGCTAATATCTTTTTATTTTTCTCAAGTAGATCTTCACGTGATTTTCCCATGTGTAAAAAGTACATTATCTATTCAAATTTTATGGTGGAAGCCTCGACTTGGAATAAATGTGAATTTGGTATATCATCATTAATATCTACAACTTCTTCTCCAAAGACGAGTTGGGATAGGTGGTCTAGCTTAACATGTTTTTTTTGTAGAACTATTATTTTAAATTTGAATTCTTGAAACAATAATAACCATCTACAAATCATGCCTAGGTCTATGGGCTTATTGACAAGGTATTTTAGGATGTGGTGATATGTAAAAAAATTTAGTGGGTTGGATAAAATATAATGGTAGAATTTTTGTAAAGAAAAAATCATGGTCAATTCTTCATGCTCCGTTTTCGAGTAATTCCTTTCTACCTTATTTAGCTTTCGATTAGCATATGTGTTTGGGTGGTCGATTGTATCAATGTCAAGTTATGCTAAGACTATTTCAAATACTACATTTGACATGTTGATATGTAGATGAAACTTTTGACTAGTCAAGAAATATGAGAATTGTAGCCTCTACCAGGTTTCTCATTAATAATTCAAATGAATTGTTTCACTATTTTCTCCATCTGCAAGGTGCATCTTTTCTGAAGAGCTCATCGATTGGAAAGGTTATATCGGTGTATTACCAAATAAATTTTATGTAGTACTCTGTGTTCCCTAGAAATATTTAAATCTACTTCAGATTGAATGGGGACTTCAGATCAAGGGTCACTTTGAATTTTTACATGTCAACCTTGATTTCTTCTTTGCATATGACATGCCCTAGAAATGTTCCAATGGGTGTGGAAAAAATATATCTTTTGATATTTAGAGATAGATGAATTTTTCTACACCTATCTAGAATTAGTATGGTCCATTGTACATGATCTTTTAGAAGCATATAGACAATATAGCCATCAAAGTAAATATCCATTGTTTTATATATTTATTCTTAGAATGCTTTAACTTTGATTCTAGGAAAAATAATTGGATCATTCTTTAATCTATATGGCATAAATTTGTATGCAAAGGAACCAAAATCTAAGACAAAGGTTGTCCTTTCTTGGTCCTCCTTCGCAATGGGTTCATAATTGTAACCTAAGAATCCATCTTTGAATGAGTAACATTTGTGCCTTGCCACTTCATTTATGATTTCATTCACAAAAGTATTGGAAATGGATATGTAACTGTTAATTTTTTCAACCAATGGAAATCAACACAAATTCTTAACTTATTTAGGTTGTGTTTTTTATGTTGCATGACCATAGGAATTTCCCATTTTGATTTATGTATGGGATAGATGATGCCAACAATTGGCATCCCTTCTATATCCTTTTGCACAATGGGTTTGTATTTTTGGGCTGTTTTGTATGGAAATTTCTTCATTGGCTCAGCTCCATTGATGAGTTTTATTTTCATCTCCACGATTTATTTTACAAGTCTTTTTAATTCTTTGTAATCTCATGTAAATATATCTTGGTATTCCTTGAGGAGTTCGATGAATTCTATAGTTTTTTCCTGAACAATAGTCTTCTAGTCAAGCCATTTTTGGTCAATCATCATTAGAGATGTCGACTTATTTGACTTTTAATTCAACATCCATCCATTCAGGGGCCCTTGACTTGTCGATTCTCTGGTCTCTAACCTTCACTTTGTGATAAGTAGGTGGAAATTTGGTTTCTTAGGTTTTTTTCCTTTGTCTCTTAGCATCTTAAATAACATTCTAATATTTTTTTGGTTCTTTGAATGGTTTATTTTCTAATGAAAACTCTTCTTTAGGAATCTAATATTTTCCATATTTAGACAGGCATCTTTTGAATGATGATTGGCATGATACATAATTACATGTTGAAGTTGATAGGTAGTCAGCTATAATGTTTCCTTTGTCTATTTTTTGAAGAGCAGTTTTGTTAGAAATGAATTCTTTACCGTGACGAGTTTATTCATGTAATTCTTCATCAATAAGGTTGAACTCAAAACATTTAATAAAATTAATTTTCAACTTGGTCCACCAGAATTCCCCCCCTCCCCCAAGCTTCTTTAAGTTTATACCATTTGTTTGGAATATTGTTGAGAGTGTTGGGAAACATATGTAGCCAAAATATCTCATCTCTGTATTTGATTATTTTCCATTAAGATCTACACAACTAAATATGGGATACATGGTCATCTCATGGCTTTAACTGTGGAATTTCGGCTACTATGGATAGTTCCTTCAATTGTTGGGTGTGGAGCCTGATTATCTTCTGTATTCAAAGGTATCGCCGCATTGGACCCCAGTTCGAAATGGGGCGCAACGTCGCCTGTAAAATATTCACTACAGGGGGGGCGGTTGAGACCTTTGGGGAGCCCCCCCCCCCCTGTCGGGGGGTTTCGGGGGCAGCGCCCCCGAAGCTAAGAATAGATGTAAAATTGCCTTGTAAAAGTATAGTAATTTCTAGTCAATCTAGGTCATTCATTAGGCAGAGATCTAACGGTAGAAGTTATGTTTAATTTAGGGTTTTTTTCCCTAGAAGGCAACCCCTCACTATATATGAGGGAATTGTATTGTGTCTATGTATATCTGTATTCTGAGTGAGGAAGAGAGAGGAGATTGAGAGCGAAGAGGGTGTTACAACGGATTTGCTGTAGGTTGTATCTCTTCAGTTTGCTGGATAATATAATAAAAGAAGGACTGGTTGTTTCTCCGTGGACGTAGCCCAAACTGGGTGAACCACGTATATCTGTGTCTCTCTTGTTTTATGCATTTTCTGTGTTTATATTTCTGCAATATTTTATGTGTTCCATTGCTCCGTAATATATAATTTTCTAACATCAACCCCAAATCACTCCAAAAGATATGTCGTAATAGTATTCCATGTTTGAACTCGGGCAGCATGGGTATCCCACCAACTCACTACATGTCTAATGAAATTTCGGACAAAGATTTGTACCCTTCCTTTCTCACATATTGACTTGGACAATTCATCAATGTGAGTTGAAGGGGATATTTTCTCTTTAAATTTGAGTGAGTTGCCACATTTTCCTTTTAATTCAGTCGGAAGGAATTTCATGGATTGACTCACTTTTCCTTCATGCAAAATTGGCACTACATTTACTATGAAGCATGGTTGATTTTTTCTCACTAGTACTACTTTGATTTCCAATATTATTTAGCTTTAGATTCATAATTACCAATTCTCCATTCGTACAACTTAGTGTCTAAATTCTTTCCAATGGAAAGAAAGGATCCTACAAGAATTTCACCTGCTACTTTGGGATCCATGAAGGGGATATTTTCTCTTTAAATTTGAGTGACTTGCCACATTTTCCTTTTAATTCAGTCGAAATCAATGTCATGGATTGTCTCACTTTTCCTTCATGTATAATTGGAACTACATTTACTATGAAGCATGGTTGAATTTTTCTCATTAGTACAGATTCGATTTCCAATATTATTTAGCTTTAGATTCATAATTACCAATTTTCCATTTGTACAACTTAGTGTCTAAATTCTTTCCAATGAAAAGCAAGGATCCTACAGGAATTTCACCTGCTACTTTGGGATCCACATTGTACTTATCCTTTTGCATAATATGATATAAACGTTTTATTTTGATGTCATTGTCTAATGCTTCGATCTAAGGCTTTCCTTCATGGGAGTCCAATGGAATTATAATATTCCTATTATTTCCCTTAAGTTTTATCTATTCTCTTTCAAGGGAAATAGTCATTTTATGTTCTGACCTCATGGATGTCCGAACAAAGCTAGGTAATATGGTATTCCCTCAACTAGGCTGATAACTTCAGAATCAACAAATGTCGAGATACCCATGATTGATGTTTAAACCTATTTTAAGATTCCAATGGGCTTCAAGAGTATCTAATATGTTAGTTTCATATAATTGGTTTTTCTTTGCAGGGTCGATCTTCTAAGATTTACCCAAGATTATGAAGGGAGAATGTTTACATGCAATCCAAAGTCAACCACAACCTGTGTTATCATATGAGTATATATCTCAAGATCGACTTGCATATCATATTCTTAGAAATTATTCTATTAGAATAATTAAAGTTACATTTTAGCCTACCTTTTATCCTCCTTAAAATATCTGAGTATGTGAAGGAGCTCAAACAGGAGACCAATTGATTGTTCACTTTTTAGAGAATCCAAAAATGATTCTATCTCTAGTCAAAGTTTTATTTCCAACCACATTTATAAAAAATCGACTACTTCTCTTATAAGATCATCATGATGTTGACGATATAGATATGGTGCAACAAATTTTGTTAGTCAGATTGTTTCCTTTGTTCTATGTCATTCTTATTGTCCCACCCTCGATTTGGTGATGATGTGCAAGTTTTTTGAAATCAAAAACTTCTAGTTTTGGGATAGAGTGGAGTAGGTTGACATGTGATGGCCCCCGTTGTATTTTTCTTATGAACCTCATGAAAACATATAATTTATTGTGATTTTCAAATTAAAAATGGGGTTGAGTGAGGGACACGAATTCCAGAGACTGGGTGGTTACTTGCTTGAGATGTTTAGTTTACTTGTTGCAAGAGAAATTGGATTGTTTTGGGGACAACCATTGAAGGTGGTTTGTTGTGCTTTTAATAGCACTAATGTTCTTAATTTATGAGCTACAAAATAGTACATATACCCATGTTTCTTGGGGAAAGAGGAAATGTACATAGAAGGGAAAATAATTTAATGAATGACACAGCAAGTGTAGGGTACTCCTAGAGGAGGAAGTTAATGGGGGTCTTGACTCCACTGACAGAAAAAAAGGGATCTGTGGAAGTCAAAAATCACACATAGGAAGCATTCAGGTAAGGAAAGGAAACAAAAATGGAAAGGATGCAGTAACGGTTGGAGAAGAACTCATAGAGAAGACCATTATGGATGACATCACAAGAAAAAAGAGCACCTTTGATCAGTTCCTGGGTTCTCAAGGGAGTTGTGTTACATTCATTGTTAAGCATTTGGAGCATGGGAGGAACTTCTCTAGGTGACTGGAACTTCAGGATACCCTGGGGACTTGGAGGGTGGAGATGGGATTTCTCTAGAGTCCCTTAATAGCTTGGGGTAGAGGTTTATCCCTTAGAGTCCTGACAAGAAGTTCTAGAGTCTCTTTTGCTTATTTCATTCAAATTTTTAGTGGATTCTTGAGTCCCCTTAGTGGGCGGAATCATGTGTGATATGTGTAGGGGGAGGTTGGTCCTCTCGATTCCCTGAAGCTCACTAGTTTTTAAGCAACTAGATGGTGGACATAACGGTTCTCTCGATTCCCTAAAGGCTTGTTCAATGCTATTTGGTTGGTGGGTGGAGGTAGGAGAACCTCTAGAGTCCCTATGTCTACCAATAGTGGTTCTACAATCCCTCGAACAAGCCATCAAGGTCTTTGGAATCTAGCTACAATTGGGTGGAGAGTCATAGTCTCAATCTCGACTGCCCAAAACTATCCAAGATAAGTGTTCTTATGTATTTGCAGAGTTAGAGAAGTTATGCTCACATTTCTGGACTCAGTAACTTGATGTATATAAAAGTAGTGAACATGGTTCATGTCCATACTATTTACATGAATGACTAGCATACCGTGCAATGTTTAAAGGCATTGGAATGGTCTATAAGAATCTTGATTAAATTGTAGAAAATTTAGCATGAGAACTTGTTCTTATTAAAAATAACATGATTACATTGACAACAACTTGCATTGACAAGGTATATGTTTCTCTTATTTATGATTTTATACAAGGAATTTGTTCAAGCCTTCAGTGATTTGTACCCTAGCATTGGGTCTACACATTCATTTCTTCTAGGAATCAGTCCAAGAGTTTTATGTGCTTATTTATGTATGGCACAACTTCGTGGGTTAATTTTACTTGATCTTAAACCCGTGCATTTCCTGCAAGATGAGTTTTTGTTGAGGATGCATTGATGTTGAATCTTCCAAAGCTAGGAGCCATTTATTCTTTAATGTTTTAGTTTTGTGATAATGTAGTAAACCCTAGATAGGGAGGTTCACTACAACTAAGGTACTCATCTATATTGGTACCTTGCTAGTGGCTATTTATATAGTGGTCAACTCTATTAGTAAGTTTCTTGGAAAAACTCCATAAGTATTTGTGTTGTTACTTTCTATGTAGGAGAGTGTTTATATATGTATATATAACCACCCTGAGCTGGCAATATGCATTGAGTTATCACTGAGGAAGTGGTATACATGTTGGATACCATTCAGGAGTTACCAAGCCTATAGTAGAGGTTATCTGACAACCATCTATGCAGCTCATGTAATGAATTTCCATCCATACTAAGGAAATTCTTGTAGGCTAGAAATACTATCAGTCATGTCCATACATTTATGGGTTATGCCCACAATCAGACCTAAGGGAAGGAATCCATGTTTCCTTGAGGGGTGTTGATCTCGTTGTGGTCCTTTTGGAACCATATGCCTTCTGGTGACTCTTATAAGCTTGTGGTGATTTTTGTGTCCTTGGATGAGACTTGTAGGACTCTAAATTGGGATCTCACTAACCTAAGTAAGGTATTGAAGACCTTAGGGTCTACAGATCCTTGAGCACCTGAACGAAAAACTCCTTGGCTTGAATGGGTATTTGCCCAAAAAACGTTCTTTTCCACAGGCATTGTGAATCTAGAGAGAGTAATTCTAACGCAAGCTCAGGAGGGATAACACCAGTGGGTGCCTTAGTAAACCTTAACAATTGTGGTTGTACTTTATCTTAAATCCAAACTTTTGTAGAACCACTGCAATTGAGCCCTATTAGAGTTCTTTCATAAATGGTGTATAGTGTAGGAAGGGTGAAGTCCCTTATGAAAACTATCATACTCAAGAATGTGCATGCCACTCATAGCCATGTTCCGGTAGATCCACCTTAACTGAGCCATGTATGAATCATGTTAATGAATGGCTTCCTGTAAATATAGGCATAAGGCTCAACCTTCTACGGTTGAATCGTTTATACCTTATCTGAAAGGCATAACATATTCTCAGCATGGAAACGATCGATTAGGTGGCTTGATTATGCCTTATCGCCAGAAGGTCGATGGAGGCATAAACCCATAAGTTATAAGGAGACACCAATGGAAAAAGTAAAAAAGGTGATGAAAAAAATCACATATTGAACTCTGTCACCTAAAGGAAAATCTTGGAACATTGAAGAAGGGAGTCGAGATGAAGGGGTTCAGGAATACATTGCAAGTCACCATCGAGGAGGAGTTCTACTAGTCGAGTGCACATTGAAACTTTGGGCATAAGGCCCTGGGATGGTGTGTCCCAGGACTTCCACTTGAGAGCTAAATAATAAATACGAGGAGGAAGAGGAGCTCAGGAGAGTAAGGTCAGGATGACTAAGTGTAATGTGACATGGAAGGCGTGGGCCAAGTGAGTGCTACCACAACTTAATGCAAGAGGGTGGGTGGATCACAGTATGGGAACCCTATATAGTTACTAGCGGGACCACTATGAGTGAAGTCACTGTAAGCAAAAGGGGTCCCATAGAGAACATCATCGTGGAACATCATCCTTGGATTAATTTGTGAGTGTGCGATCATAATGGGTTGAGGTACAAACCTAGGAGATAGAGAAAGTCTTCGTTAGTTGACAGTCGTGATTATATCTATATATATATATATATATATATATATAGTTCTATGTGGAATCTAAAACCATGAATGAGCCGGCTATACATTCATGCTAGGTGGTGGTAAGAGGCTGACGAGACTACCACATGCCATGTGGTAGAAGGATAACGAGGTAGTGGGAAACTTTACATAAACTTAACTCTCGATCAAGAAGTTGGGTTGGGAAAAAAATTATGTCACTAGAAATGTCTCTTCAAGATGATTACAATGGTGGTATTCCTTTCGAGTTCTTAAGAAGAATAAAACTAATTTTATCCCATTTCTCTAACTGTACAAGAGAGATCAGATTACCAAGGAAACACTTTCACCTTGGGATTAAGGTGGGAGGGGTTTTTACAGGTGGTATCATAGCATCCAGGTTCAAAAATTGGATTGGATGGGCTCTATCATGGGAAAATGAACAGCAGGGTACCTGAAAATGGTTTCATACTCATTTTAGAAAATTAACTAAAAGAATGTTTAGGTGTTAAAATCTGGTCTATAATTGATTGATTTCATACGTGGATGATATGGTTATATTTTGATTTAGACATGCAACATGACACGGATGGTTGGTGTTGACTGATATACAACTGATGAATATGAAATGAAAAGGTGGTGATGCTTTTGGCTTGATGTTGATTATCATAGATATACTAACATGGTATGTTGTGTTACAACATAATTCACCATGGAAGCTTCATAAACGCAAGTTCATTACTTATCTCATGACGTATCTAATAGTTGTGTGCGAATGACAACAAATCACAAGCAGCAAAATAAAACTAAACATATAGGAATGAGGACATGAATGGTGCAATATAGCTCCGATCAGTCACAACATGGAAATGAAGAGGCCATATCAAATGAAGAAGAAAGATCAGTTGGCCAAGGGGGAGAGGAAAAATCTCCTGATTGTCTAGATACTTTAAGAATCCTAAGGGCTAAAGTTAGAAACTTCAAAGAAAACAATGAGAGGTTGGTAAGATCTCAAGAAAGGAAAGCTGAAATAAATGCATTCATCTTGCAAATCCTCTTAGATTTACAAAGAAAGAGGCATTCTAAGTGAGGAACTAGTCATAGAGGTAAGGGAAGCCCTCGGGAATCAAAAGAGAAAACCAATAGGGTAGATGGTAGCAGGTCCAGGAAGAGGCATATATAGGAAAGTGAAGACACTGTGAGGGGAGATGCACCATTGAGCGCTCCAAAAGGAAGGAACAACACTTATGTGCATCATTCTAGTAGACCTTCAAGCTCGACTACCATAAGGAATCATTTTTATTTTCATCATCATCATCACCAGGAAAGAAAGGAAAAGGATTATATGCTAGAGGAACTTAAGAAAACCAAACCACCCAAATTTGATGGGGAAATGAAGAAATATGAAGATGCAGAGGCCTCGTTGTTGGGCATGAGGAAATTCTTCAAAATTCATGATTATTTTGAAAATATGAAAGCCAATATTTCCACCTATAGCTTGAAAGGAAAGTTATACATATGGTGGGAAGATATGAAAAATATTAGAGATGTCATTGAAGAAGAATTGACTTGGAGTGAATTAAGGAAGATTTCAGAAATCAATATTTGTCCAAGCAATATTATGACAACAAGGCAAAGGAATTTTATGAGCTCAAGATGTGATAGATGCCAAACAAGGAATACATTAGCAAGTTCCTAGGGTTGTTGAGATACATGCCATATCTCAAGGATGAGAAGGAAAAAATCTAGTGGTTCATTAGTGGCCTACCTCTAACATTCAAGGATCGGATTGAAATGCTAGAGCCCTAGACGATGAATGATGCCATTAAGAATTTGCAACATTGTTATGAGGATGCAAAGTGCAAACCAAAAATTAAAAGAGGATGGAAGGAAAAGGGCAACGCTGGAGATAAGAATAATTGGCCCAAGGAATCCACAAATAAAAAGGAAAGTAAGCATCCAACTGCTATAAATTGGTTCCAACAGAAAATTGGCCAAGATGCTAAAGGGAAGACATAGCAGTCAACAACAAAGTAGAAAAAAAATGAATTTAAAGAACAACTAAAATGTTGGACCTATGGTGAAAAACACGGGAATAAGGATTTCTCGCATAAAAAAAGCATTAGGTAAAATATTTATAGTGCCCAAGAATCTCACACAGCAGATGATGTAGCTTGGAATTTGCCCAGAACTTACGGAGCAAAGGACAATTTCTAAGCAGACCATCAAGAATCCATCGTTGAGATAGAAGGTAAGTTGTGTAATCAATTTGTTTCCATTTTAATTGATCCTAGTTCTAACTATAGTTATGTTATCTTGGAGCTTGTGGAAAAATGCAATTTGGCCCAGGAGTTGCACGTAGAACCATGGTTGGTTCAATTGGAAACATGAACGAAGAGAAGAGTGATCCATCAGGTAAGATCGTGTGTTATTAAGCCTTAAGGCATGTCAATGATAACACACATAAACATGTTACCTTTGTGGGTGTACAACATACTGTTGGGTATGGATTGGTTATATAAGCACCATACCAAGGTTGATTGTTATTGGAAGGAAATTGAGTGCCTAGATGAAGCGGGTAAGAAAATAATATTGTAGGAGAAGTGAAAGCCCACCTCAATAAGGAAAATTACAACCATGTAGGCCAAGTGAAGCTACCATAATGGTTGTCATTTGTTTGTTGTGGAAATTACCAGTGATGACAAGGCCAACATACACACTTAGAAGGAAGAAAGTGAAATACTATAGTGGTATGCCATGTTGCGATAGTTCAAATATGTGTTTCCAGAGGATATTATTGGATTACCTCCTCATAAAGAGGTATAATTTTCGATTGAGTTGGTGCCTGGAGATGTACCAATGTCTAAGGCACCATATCTGATTAGTACACCAGAACCGATTGAGTTGAAGCTACAACTAAAATAAATTATTCATAAAGACTACATTCAGCCAAGTGTGTCACCATGGGGAGCTCCAATATTGTTTGTAAAGAAAAAGGATGGGACACTCAAACTTTGTATTGACTACATGCAATTAAATAAAGTGACCATCAAGAATTGATATCTATTGCCATAGATTGATGAATAATTTGACTAACTGAGAGGAGTAGCAGTGTTCTCTAAGATTGATTTGAGGTTGGGGTATCGACGAGTGTGCATCAAGGAAGAGGGAATCTACAAAATAGCTTTTAGGACAAGATATGGGGAATATGAGTTGTAGTGGTACCCTTCAGCCTTACTAATGCCCCTATCACATTCATGTGTTTAATGAATAATGTGTTATGACCTTACTTGGACAAGTTTTTTATCGTCTTTGTTGATGACATATTAGTATATTCGAAGATCGAGGAAGAGCATGATAAGCACCTAGTTGTAGTACTACAATTATTGAGGGAACAAAAGCTTTATGCAAATCTCAATAAATGTGACTTCTTTTAGTCACAGATACATTATTCGGGGCATGTTGTCTCAAAGGAGGGGATATTTGTTGACCTAGAAAATATCAAGGCCATAATGGACTGCCCAACAGCCGAGAATGTGGATGAGGTCTGATCGTTCATGGGATTGGCAGATCACTATAAGAGATTCATTTGAAACTTATATAAGATAGGCCATCTTATCACATCCTTTCATAGAAAAGGAAATACATTTGAATGCATAACTAATTATGCAACAAGCTTCTAACAATTGAAACAATTGCTCACAAATCCACTAGTATTGAGGATTGCAAATTGTGATAAGTGTTTTATGATATGAACAAATTCCTGCAAGGAAGGGCTAAGTGGATTCTTGATGCAAGAATGACAAGTAGTTTTCTATGAGTCAACAAAATTAAATGAACATGAGGTAAATTATGTGATCCGTGATCTAGAGTTGGATGTCATCATTCATGCATTGAAGATGTGGAGGCATTATCTCCTCCGTAAAAAAATCACACTTATAATAGATCATATTGGACTCAAATATTTATTTGGTCAACCCAATTTGAATGCAAGACAGGCTAGATGGCTAGCTATACTTAGTGGGTTAAACTTTGAAATCAAGTACAACAAAGGCAAAGAGAACAAGGTGGCCAATGCACTTAGCAAAAAGATTCAGCTATATCATATGGTAGTCATAATATCTTATGAAGTGGACCCGGTGGAAAGGGTAAAAAATGTAGGACAACATGATGAAAAATACCAACAAATAAAAGAAATGTTGCAACAATATGGTGAGGATGAAGAGTATCATCTCACAAATGATGGTCTAATTAGGTTCAAAAGTAGAATCTATGCACCAAATAATGATGACTTGAAGAGACTCGTCATGATAGAATTCCATGATAAGCCATATTCAGGGCATCCCAGATACCAAAAGACTTTCACAAACATTTAAATTTTTTATTATTGGCTAGATTTGAAGAAATAAGTCACTGATTTTGTTGATAAATTCCTAAAGTTCTAGAAAGTGAAAGTTGAGTGCAAACGTCCAACAATTTTATTGTATCCCATTCCCATTCTGGAATGGAATTGGAAGGTGATCTCCATGGATTTCATTATAGGCTTACCGAGGACCTCCAAACAACATGATGCAATTATGGTGGTGATTGATAAGTTGAGCAAGGTGGCTCCTTTTGTGGTGGTCATAAGGGAGATTGTGATTTTTTATGGAGTTCCAAAGAAGATCATCTTAGATAGGATGCCAAGTTAACTTCAAAATTCTAGAAGGAGCTATTTATAGGATTAGGAACCGAATTGGCCTTTAGTATTGCTTATCAGATGCAGAGGCATGGACAAATAGAAAGGGTGAACCTAATATTCAAAGACATATTGAGGATGTATGTATTGCACCAACAAAAGAAGTGGGAAGAGTATCTTCCACTTGTAGAATTTTCATATAATAATGGCTACCAAGAGTCCTTGAAGATGATCCATTTTGAGGCATTATATGGGAGGATATTTTATAATATTATTACCTGGAATGATTTAGTGAATAGGGTCCTTATTGAACCTGAAATTCTAAGATAAATGGAGCAAAAAATGCAAGTAAACCATAATTTGAAGATGGCACAAGACAGCTAGAAAATCTATGCAAACCAGGATAGGGTTCATAAAGAGTTCCAAGTTGGGGAACATGTTTACTTGATAAATAAGCCCAATAAAATTTTCTTGAGGATTGGGTCATGTGCCAAGTTAGAGCCATGGTATTGTGGACCATTTGAAATCCTTGAGAGGATTTGACTAGTAGCCTATAGGCTAACCTTACCTCCATCAATTAAATGTAATTAGGTTCAGCCTTCATAAATGTAATTTTGATGTTTGTACTTGTAAAAGAAAAATAAATATTATTTTTGTAAATTGTAAAAATGAGTTTCTTGCTCATTTGTTAGGTCAAGCACATATTTCAGTGCTTTTAGAAAAGTCAAAGGGTCAATGTAATTGTTTAAGACCCATGTGAGCATGTTAGACTATGTAACCTATGTAATTATGTCAATGATATGTGTCAAATGTAATCCTCCAAATAATAAGGACAAGTCTCCTCTTCAAGTAGGCTCAAGAAATGATTTTTCATACACAAACGTCAAGTCGGCCTAAACGGAGGGACATACTCCTATATATAGGGTAGTTCGACCTCACAAAAGGATCACTACTCATATTTTAAATCAATGAAGAAGAGAGGATGAAAAAGAGGTGCGAAAAAGGGCCATAAAGATGATTCTAGGGCATTGAAGAAGAAACAAGAGAAACCAAGTTTGGGAGGATTGTTTTAGTTCCTAATTTTGTCATATGTGTGAAGAAGGAAGGAAGTTGTGTAGTCACGTGAGATCCATAAGTGCAAAAACACAATCAACTTTGATTGGGCCAAGAAAATACATCTAATAAAATTCGCTATCTCTAGCGAAGAATAGGACATCTAAAGCGAAGGAAGGAAGCAAGTAAAAGGGCTCATTTCAAGCCCTAGATCAGCCACACATGTGAAGAATTCAAATCAACAGTAAGGTAAGAGGATCAACCTCTCAACTTGGAAATATCTCGCAAGAAAGGTATCATTCTCTATCTTAAGTGTCAAGGAAAGGGAATATTTACAAACTAAGTAGAGAAGGAAAAGAAGACTCTAAAGAAGAGGTATCTAGGGAAACCTAGGGTTTGTGTAGTTGCAGGAAAAAGGGTCCTCAATTGCCGGAAGAAGTGTGAAGGAAGAGATCAAGGTGGGAAGTAGAATAAGGCATTGATTGAAGGACAAAAAGGAAGAGAGGTTGTGTCTTGCGCTTGGAGGATCTACTAGTCGAGGGTATAGGGTTTGGCATTTGTCAATTGAATCTTCAATAAGAGAAATTTGCAAAAGGGCTTTCCTCTCTAGGAGAGAGAGTTTCTTCCCTGGTAGAGAGCCAAAATCTTGTGTTCTTTTCTCTTTTGTTTTGGTAACTGTTTGATGAAGTAAGAAGAACACACACTAACAATAATAAGAGAAGATTGTGCTAATAAGAAAAGTAGAAAGTACTTCACAAATTTTTATCATCGTCAGAAGAATATCACTATAAGCTAGATGTCGTAGATTCTTCAACATGGTATCAGAGCTAAGGTGACAGATCAAGGAAGGGCATCTCAAGAAAACATAGAAGATCGAAGCATCAAGATCTACAAGCAATGGTTCCAGATCCATCAAAGGCAAGGATGATTACCATCTCCTCTCCTAGATCCATCAAGAAGTACTAACATCCTGGGAACAAGGAAAGAAGAAAATCCTCCATCCAGAGGCATATACAAGAAGGTGTAGATTTTCCTGTAGATTCACAGCTCATGTAATTTCCTAAAACACAACACAATAATATACTCTACTCTTTACAACAGAAGCCCATAAAAATCAATGAAAATAGTAATCGACAAGAGGAAGATAATCAATGGAAAATAACACAATATTTCCTCATGGAAAGAAACTGTTCAAAACACTGATTATCTATATCGCATTAATTAGAATTCCAAGATGAAAATATAATGCTTTTTCTCACTAGAAAAATCATCGCACAAGTATAATCAAATCTCTACTCACAATCTAGATCAAGCCAAACCTTAGCCTATTTTTTTGTTCTCCAAGCCCCTATTTCCTTGTGCCATTGCTCGTTAAAGAATATGGATGAATACAATATGATCTACTCAACCTTGATCTCAACCTACACAAGTTTTTCCTATCCTTTGACTGATGCCTTCCTTTGGCCAAATACTTAGCCAAATCCCTGGCCTTCAAGATTTTGATTCCTTGCACAATTCCTAAGAGAATTAGCCCATATTTAAATGGAAATTCCTCATCCATAACTACACAATCCAACCATAGGTCCTCAACTAATTGCACGCACCATCTGTACAACTCAGAAAATTATACAATTCAAATTACATTGTCTCTGCACTCTAATCTCAAATAGGTCTTCATCTGAACTGACATGCATGAGTTTCTCATGAGGGAATCTTCAGTGAGATGGAGCAGCACCCGAGGATGCACCAGTGCACCAACTCACTACTAATCCTCTACTAGTTCCACAAACAATTAGAACTAGTTTAACTGACTATAACTCAGTCAAACTGAGTTCTCTAGTTACAACTCCAATAAACTCAATTTGGACCCCTAAAACTTAAGGATCACACTTACATGACACTAGATAGACTTCCAACTTGAATTTTCTAAGTAACTAAGTCAACTTAACTTAGTTAACTATTACAAGTTGCTATGAGAAAAGAATTACAATTTTAATTCTCAATTTAATTCAAGGACAAATTAAATTGGAATTTATAGATGTTATTTTTAACATTTCTTGTTTCTATTTTCACCACTCCCTCTCAACAAGAAAGGAATTCAAATATATCCCAATCTTGAACCTTTAGAATGTTCTGCATGCAACACTTATCTCTAGTGTTGTTGCTACAACAACTCCTGAAACTGAAAAAGCATCCAACCTGAATCAATATGATGCATCTTTCACAAAAGGCTCTAATTGCTACTAGCTATGCCTCTGTCGACTAAAAAATTTGTGCTTCTACTGACTCTACCTTTCTGCACTGTTTTCAACTCTTCTCCATGCTCTCCAATATTTGACTACTTCTAGCCTTTGTCACTTTGATATCTGACTGCATCAACCACCAATGATCCTTCATGCTACTATTTACTTTGGGCTCCTGTAGCAAGGTACGATCCATGAGACAAAACCTCTCAATGGACCTTGCCCAATTTTATCCCTCTTGGGACTATCACTTCACATTGCATCACCTCACACCTGGAGGTATGGATGCATGTGCTCCCTCTACCTACCTGGCTCGAAATTTCCCCTATTGGAGGTCTCTACATGAGTGGATGCCTCCACATAGTCTCCTCTCTACTTCTCCAATTGTGGATGCTCCACAATTATCTGCGACTGCTTTTGAGGCTTCTTCCAGGGCTGCATGTTGAGAGGTAATTCACTCTCCCTCTCAACCAGAAAGTCTATAAACTTTTCCTTTATCCTCAAGGATTTTCTTGCATCTTGTATCTCAAGTGCATACAGGTTCTTGGCTTGCACACCAATCTGTTTCATTTGTCGCATCGTCATGAAATTTTCTAGAAAAAGAGTTGATTTTAAAATAGTGATATCTCCCTCATCCAAACTCTGACTCGGACAATTTATTTTTTTGAATTTGGGTATTTTTTCCAAAGGAATACAGATCTGCAATTTGTTTTTGAAAATTTTTAACAAAAATTTTTAGACCTTCTCTGCAAACTAGCCACACAAAAAATTACTTCGTTGATACCATGTAGAAAATTTCTACAAATCTCCCTTTGATACCATGTAGATTTTCCTGTCGATTCACAACTCATGTAATTTACTAAAACACAAGACAAGAATCTACTCTACTCTTTATAGAGGAAGCCCATAAAGATCAATGAAAACAATAATTGACAAGAGGAAGATAATCAATGACACATAACACAATATTTCTCTAGGGAAAGCAACTGCTCAAAACCCCGACTATCTATATTGCATTAATAAAAAGTCCAAGATGAAAATACAATTATTGTTCTCACTAGAAAAATCCCCGCAAAAGTATAATCAACTCTCTACTCACAAGATAGCTCAAGCCAAACCTTAGCCTATTTTTCTACTGTCTAAGCACCTATTTCCTTGTGCCATTCCTGGTCAAAGAATCTAGATGAATAAAATATGTTTTGCTCAACCTGCACAAGAATTTCCTATCCTCTGCTTGATGACTTCCTTTGGCCAATACTTAGTGAAATTCCTAGCCTTCAAGCTTATGATTCTTTGCAAAATTCCTGAGAGAATTAACCCATATTTAAACAGAGATTCCTCATCCATAACTGCATAATCCAACCATAGGTCCTCAAATGATTGCATGCACCATCTGTACAACTCAGAAAATTATACAACTAATAGTACATTGTCCCTGGACTCTAATCTCAACTAGGTCTTCTGCTGAACTAACATCCATGCGTTTCTCATGAGATAATATTCAGTTAGTTGGAGTAGCACCTGAGGATGCACCAGTGCACCAACTCACTACTAATTATCTACTAGTTCCACAAACAATTAGAACTAGTTTAACTGACTATAACTCAGTAAAACAAAGTTATCTAATTAAAACTCCAGTAAACTCAATCGCGACCCCTAAAACTTAGGGATCACACTTTCATGAATCTAGATATACTTCCAACTTGAATTTCCTAAGTTAACTAAGTCAACTTAACTTATTTAACTATTACAAGTTGCTATGAGAAAAGAATTACAATTTTCATTCTCAATTTAATTCAAGGACAAATTAAATTGGAATTTCTAGATGTTATTTGTAACATTTCTTGTTGATATTTTCAATAGAAGGTTCATCCAAGAAGGGTTTACATAAAAAACTCATCATATTCAAAGGAAGGTACTCAGATCCATGCCCATCATTGAAGATCTCCAGGTCTACACATTGAGAAGGTTTCATTAAAAAGTAAATCCATCACAAGGCACCTTGAAGGAAGCATCTTGAAGAACTCCAAGATCCAAGAAGCTGAGACTTGATTCATCATGGAAGCAACAATATATCGTCATCACTAACACTCTCAGGTAAGTATTTTTATGCCCTCCTCTGAAAATATCAAAATGTCTTTTTGCAAGGAAAGAAACAAATTGGTTGGGACTGCTAATTTCCTTGCATGGAAAAAGAGGATTGATCTACTTCTCAAAGAAAATGAACTGCTAGACTACGTCAAAGGGAGTGTCACTATTCCTACTAAGGAACAAACTCAAGCCCTAGAAAAGTATAATAAGGATGAAACAATGGCTGAAAGGATTCTGATAGTATCCATCAAAGACCCTCTCATTCCTTATGTTTCCAAACTTGACTCACATCTAAAGAAATCTATGATAATATGGTGGAGCTCTTCTCAGCTAGTACAAATGGAGAAGCGATATCGTTGTGTAATGAACTATATAAAATGAAGATATCCAAGGAAGAAGGAATAACTCCCTACTTCATGAAGGTCTCTGAGATGAGATACCAGCTGCAAGAACTAGGAAAATTTATGTCAAACAGAGAGATGACAACTGTGGTTCTCAATGCATTACCTGATGAATGGGGCAAGTTCACATCAAGTATATATGCCAAGAAGGAAGCCACCCTGTTGAATGAAATTTGATCTCTATGCAAAATTGAGGAGACTAGAATCAGATCCAAAGACAATGTGGGATCAAAGGAGCAGGCATTTGCTACTATGACCAAGAGGAAAGGGAAATTTGTAAATTTTGGTCCACGAAGAAAGGGTAAAAGAGATATGTCCAAATTCCAATGCTTTGTCTTCCAAGAGTATGGACACTATATGAGGGATTTTCCTAAATTCAAGAAGGAAAACAATAAGAGAAAAGAAGAAGAAGTCGACATTATCCAAGAAGTGAAAGAAGAGGAGAAGAAGCAGAAGAAGGAGGACCCTCCAGATCTCTACTATGACTAAGATCAACTCCTTCACATAAGTCTTGTTTAAAAGTATTGGGTATCATAGGAACATGTAGCCGTAGGATAGAATGCACGGTTTATGAGAATGGCATCTTCAGGAATATAGGAGCAAGGAAAATAACTAAGATGAGGTATGTATGCATCTATGTTTTCAGTTGAAGTCATGTCATGATATCAATGAGCATGGGGAATTGCTCTGGAAGCATGGTTTAAAATAGGGTAGATCTATCTCATTGAGAATATGCACGAAGGCATGATTCACTCACTAATAAAGGTCAACATGAGAAATATCCTCATATGAAGTATGAGGTGATTAACAAGAGAACCTATAAAGAAGCATGTGGGAAAAGACATCCGGAATAAAAAGGACATCATGGACACTAGGGATCAACATCTGACAGATTTGTTGAAGGCATCTCTCGGAAGAAGGTTCGAGAATTATGAAAAGATCAAAGGAACCATGACACCTCGAAAGGCTTTGGAGATGTGAAAATAAATGCAGGATGTTGATGATTCAAGCCAAAAAGATGCCTTGATACAAATCGATCTCATAAGGTACTATTTGATTTAATTCTATTCTTTTATTTCTTGAATAATATCTAGATAGGTTCATGTAGGGCTACTGGAACA
The DNA here is from genome assembly GCA_031772625.1 of Pinus tabuliformis. Taxonomy (NCBI): domain Eukaryota; kingdom Viridiplantae; phylum Streptophyta; class Pinopsida; order Pinales; family Pinaceae; genus Pinus; species Pinus tabuliformis. The sequence goes on from CM062818.1 coordinate 603,787,227, forward strand.
AGGGTTGTAAGTGAAAGTACAACCAACATTCATGTGGAGGGTGGAAGTTCTGGAAGGAAGCATGACGATAAATAAGTAGCTATATGACGAAGGTTCCAGATATGCATCAAGAAGGCCACCTTCCATGAAGAAAGGAATCACATGACAAACTAATAATAAAAGTGATCAATGGCTGATGCCCTACAAAGAAGAAGCTCGACTGAACTTCATGACATCAAGGAAAGAAACTGAACAAGCAGCTGAAGAAACCACAAAGAAGAAGTTGCTAATGAAAAGAAGATTCCCTAGTTGATAGGGAGCTCTGAAAAATCCCTAATTAAGTGGGAGCTTGGGCAAGTCCCTGGTCAGAGGGAGCTTGGGTAAATTCCTTTACAAGAATGGGAATATCTTCCCTAGTTGAAAGGGATATATAGACACAACATTCTTGTCTTCACTTGGGAGGAAAGAATGGAGGATTGGGTAATCATCTGGGATCTGATGCTCTTTGAGGATGTGTAGGGAATCCAAGATAAGAGTAGGAAAGAGGACCAATATTATTTGAGGGATGGGAATCCAAGATAAGAGTAGGAAAGCAGACCAATATTATTTGAGGGATAGGAATCCAAGATAACAATAGTCCTAGAAGGTCAAACTCAGTGAACACTTGGGTGGGTATGTACCGTGAGATACAATGACGATGGTGTCTATACTCATTGGTCTCGCCAACATTTTGCTCTGATCTATTGAGAGATAGAGCTATCAGCCAAGGCCTTGCTATGGAAAAAATGTTGGTTACTATGATGTTATAACAGATGGATTGCCAATATGATTTCTCTTATGTGAATTCTTCAGATTGAAAATGGCCAAACAACTTGTAATGATTTATGAATACCTCCCTAGTTAAGAGGGAGTGTTGAAGAAGTGTAACTAGGTTTGGTCTTCATAAATGTAATTTTTATCTTTGTACTTGTAAAAGGTTTTTTTTTTTTTTTTTTTTTTGTAATTATGAGTTTCTTACTCATTTGGTAGGTCAAGCACATATTTGAGTGCTTCTAGGAAAGTCAAAGAGTCAATGTAATTGTTGAAGGCCCATGTGGGCATGTTACACTATGTAACCTATGTAATTATGTCAAAGATATGTGTCGAAAGTAATCCTCCAGACCACAAGGACAAGTCTCCTCTTCAAGTCGGCTCAAGAAGTGGATTTTCATGCACGAATGTCAAGTCAGCCTCACCAGTTGATCAAGTCGGCCTTGCTAGTTGATCAATTCGGCCTGAAAAGAGGGACAAACTCCTATATATAGGGAAGTTCGACCTCACAAAAGGATCACTACTCATCTTTGAAATCAACGAAGAAGAGAGGATGAAAAAGAGGTGTGAAAAAAGGGCATAAAGGTGATTCTAGGGTAGAGAAGAAGAAGCAAGAGAAGCCGAGTTTGGGAGGGATATTTTAGGGCCTAATTATGTGACACGTGAGAAGGAGGGTATTTTTGTAGTCACATCAGATCCACAAGTGCAACAACATAATCAAGTTTTATTGGACCAAGAAAAGACATCTAATAAAATCCTCAATCTCTAGCGAAGAATATGACACCTAAAGCGAAGGAAGGAAGCAAGTAAAAGGGCTCATTTCAAGCCCTAGATCATCCACATGTACGAAGAATTTAGATCAGTAGGAAGGTAAGAGGATCAGCCTCTCAACTTAGAAATATCTCTCAAGGAAGTTCCCAATCTCTAGCCTAAGTGTCAAGGAAAGGGAAGATTGTCGAGCGAAGTAGAGAAGGAAAGGAAGAATCCAAAGAACAGGTATCTAAGGAAACCTAGAGTTTTTGTAGTTACTAGAAAAAGGGTCCTCAGTTTCCAAAAGAAGTGTGAAGGAAGAGATCAAGGTGCAAAGTAGGAGGCATTGATTGAAGGACAAAAAGTAAGAGAGATTGTGTCTTGTGATTTGAGGATCTATTGGTCAAGGGCATAGGGTTTGGCATTTGTCAATTGAAGCTTCAATAAGAGAAATTTGCAGAAGGGTTTTCCTCTCTAGGAGAGACAAAGTTTTCCTTGGTAGAGAGCCAACATCTTATGTTCTTGTCTCTTTTGTTTTGGTAACTATTTGATGATGTAAGAAGAGCACACACTAATAATAATAAGAGAAGATTGTGCTAATAAGAAGAGTTAAAGTACTTTAGAAATTGTTATCATCGTCAGAAGAATATCACTATAACCTAGATGTCCTAGATCCTTCAACTTCTACAACCAAGGTACTCATTCAAATTGGTACCTTTTTAGTGGTTATTTATATAGTAATCAATTCTATTAGTCATTTTCCTAGAAACCCTCCATAAGTAGTTGTGTTCTTGCTCTATGCAGGAGAGTGTCTATATATGTGTAGATAACCACCCTAAGGTTTCAATATGCATTGAGATAGCATTAGGGGTATAGTATGCATGTTGGATACCATTCAAGAGTTACCAATCTTGTACCAGAGGGTATCTAACAACCATATGTGCAAACCATGTGAGGAATTTTCATTCATACTGAGGCAATGCTTGTAGGATGGAAATATTATGAGTCATGTGCTTATATTTATGAGCTATTTCCGCAATCAAACCTAATAGAAGGAATCCCTATTTACTTGAGGAGTGTTGATCTCCTTATAGTCCTTTTGGAAGCATATAACTTATAGTGACTCGTATAAGCTTGCTTTGATTTTTGGGACCTTGGAGGAGGAGGCGCCAGGGAGAGTAAGGTTGGGATGACTCAACACAAGGTGACATGGCAGGAGTGGGCCCAAGTGAGTGCTACAACGACTTAATGTAAGAGGGTGCATGGAGTAGGGTATGTGATCTATATATAGTTATGAGCGGGACCACTGTGAGCGAAGTCAACACAGAGGAGTGTGGACCTACACTCCACACAAGCCCAAAGGCCACTTCTTGGGAGAACAAGGTAGGGAATTCAATCGAAAAGGGGGTGGGATGACATAATTTGGGCCATAGTGGAAATAGCATGACCTTGTCAGTCTATTAATTAGAACAAAAGGGGTCCCATATGGAAAGTCATTCCGAAACAACATCCCCAGATTAATTCATGAGCGCACAAGCAGAATGGGTAGGGTTAACAAACCCGGGAGATGAAGAAAGACTTTTTTAGTTGACAATTGTGATTATATATATAGTTATAATGTTAATGGTTGGTGCAAATGGTTGGGATTAATACATATATGAACAGGTTGACAACCTATACGCTCAAGCCAGGTGGTGGTAAGAGGATGAATGGACTAATAGATGCCACATCGAAGAAGGATAATGAGGTAGTGGGAAACTTTACATAATCTTAACTCTCCATCTAGAAGTCTAGTTAGGAAAAAAAATTATATCACTAAAAACACCTCATTGAGATGTTTACAATGGTAGTATTCATTTCGAGTTTTTAAGACAAAAATAAAACTAATTTTATTCCATTTATCTAACTGTACAAGAGAGATCGGATTACTAAGTGAACACTTTCACCTTAGGATTAAGGTTGGGGGGGTTTCTTACATGACAACTCTTTTATTCATTAATTTATCAAGGATTTTAGGGAAATATTCGAGAGAATGATCCCCCAACCCACAAATGTTGTAGACATGTAGGTTGATTTTGTCTTTTAATGGGTAGTCGGGTCTCATATGCCCCTCCTACCAGCAAGTGTAAGAGTAAGGTCATCCTCAACCTCGACTTCAGCCACATATAGGTTTTTCATTAAATACAACTCATTTTTTCAATGCTTTTGATCTCCTTCGTGACCCCAATATCCATTGCCTCTCCCATTATACATGTTTCCTTGATACACTTGGGTTTCTAGATCAATTGACTAATCAAATAAATGTGTGGTAAACAATATTATATTTGGGCTTATAACTATTTAGTTTATTAATTTTTACAATGTTCTATGTTGTAACAATCACTTAAACAATTTCTTTTTCTAGTAGCATTCACTTTTCCAATTTATATTCAATCACCCATTAACAATAAGAAATTATAGATAGAACAATAAACAATGTGCACAATAGAAGACAACCAAGATTAATGAGACACAAAGATTTAGGTCAAACACCAGGGAAAAACCCCACAAGGGTGAAAACCAAACCAGATTCTTCTTCTATTAGATATTCATCAAATGTTCAACAGAAAATAGTACATCCATCAATGAGTCAAAGTCAAATCCTTGACTTTCCAAATCAACAATCCAAAAACCAATCAATGATGAGAGATAAAGTTAAATTTAGTCAAAGTACCAGTCTACAATTTTCAGCCCTATCTAAGTACAATCAACAATAGTTAATGACAACCTTAACTAGTCAAAGTCAATGGTAAAAAAACTCATTACAATTCGATCAAAGAAATAATTAAATGTGACCTTCCTTCCTCAGTCAAACCTAATCAAAACGGTCTTGAAATTATGCTAGAAATTCATTCAACCTTCAAAGTCAACCTATGGTCAAACCTTGCTCATATATGTGGTCAAAGGTGGTCAAAGTGCCCAGGTCAAATTTGTCAAAGTCTCCCTGAATTCGGCCTCCCAAAAAAATAAAAAAACTAGTAAAACCATGTCAAATAAGCCCAAGTCAACACTGCTCAAAGTATGCGCAAAACATAAATTCAACATAGTCAAACAAAAGCTTTTCTCTCTCCTTCACACGTGTGAATTTGTCCCTATAATTTTCAAAGGTGTACAAACCAATTAAGGAAGATGTGATGTGATGATGATGCCTCCAAGTGAAGTCAACAAGATCTTATTTATATGGGAGTTAGCAGGGTCAATTTCTCTCTCTACGCGAAGTTATTGACTTTCATCATAACCCCAACCAACAAAATAATAATATTTTTCCATGTGCAATTTTGATTTTTCCCAATTGGAAGAGGGGTCTCCTAAGGGTTTGCTGGGCTTCCCCAATGTGGAAATTACTCCCTCAGATTCCAATTTTCAACACCCCCTCTTAGTTAGGGATGAATTTCCATCTGCATCATATGTATTGTCTCAGATATACATGTCGCATCATCGTTGCATCATATTTCATCTCATCTCTACTCATCTTTGCTGAATAATGATGTCTCAATCAAAGGAAGAATAATCATCGTATGGGAGATAAATTCACCACTAGGGTAGAGACCCTCCAAACCCTATCTCTAATGAAAATAGGGGAGATACACACTTACCATGCTAGGTAAGGATAAAAAACATCCTATTGTCCACTAATTTTTCCACCTTGATCGTCGAAAATCAAGTTGTAGAACACCTTCATCCAATCACTTGGGGGACATACACACTTATCACAAGTGGTGAGGATAAGATGTGATCGAATTCTCCTCACCCAAAGTCTCCTCAGCCATTGGCCAGATGGGTGGTAATACCAACAAGCCTAGCTTGTAGATATGATGCATATTTGGATATACTCGGTCAATCCCCGAACTTGAGAGTAGTAGGAGATACATACTTACCACAGCTGGTAAGGATCAAACACATCCCTACATCGACAATAGGGGAGATAAACACTTACCATTCCTAGTAAGGATTAGACACATCACTACATCGAAAATAGGGAGATGTGAACTTACCTTTCCTTGTAAGGATTAGACACATTAACTCCATCCCCCAGGGTCTCTGATGGCGATTCAATATGAGGTGAGGAGTGACGCATGATGAGGGAGGTGAGGCCCACGTGGAGGTGCGTCTCTCCCTCAATAGAAACTACAACCACTTAGTTTATATTTCAAAGTTCTTGATCTCGGGGGATATTAAATTAATGAGAATGAGAAACCTTTGGTAAAAACTAATATACCGACATATAAATCGAATATCAGATATCGAGAGTATAGTGATATCACAAGTTTTAAAATGTGCACCCACTGAAAAATCCAATATCTGATATTTCGATATCGGAATATTTTGAAATATCAGAAAATTTTAAATTGGGAAATTTTTATAGGAGATACTTTATATCTGGACTTTTTGTGAAGGAAGGGAGGAGGTAAGGTGAAGTGTGGCCCACTTTTGTAATTAAAAATCCTACAAAATTAACTACAACCACTTTCCAATTTTGATATTTTGGGTCGCGTAACTTCTTTTAAAATTAGAAATTGGAATAAATTACCAAGATCTTGAAAGCACATTATATAATTGTTCTACAATTTGGCTGGGCGATTTTGTAGGACCATTAGTAAAAAATTGAGAAATTAGTGAAAATTTACTAGGAATTAATATTTACAATCAATTACTAATTCATTTACAAAAATTAAAATAATATATGTTTTGTACATTTTTTAACCTAGGCGGTAAAAATTATCGAACTTCAGATGAACACCATTTGCAAAGCGTGTAACCAAATGAGATGAAACAAGTACCGATGGAAAGCTAGCGAAAAGCCAAACTCAATGAAGCAATCAAAATATAAATCTGATGAAAATGAAAAATGGCAAAATTGTAGGACACTTAACCAAAAGAAAATATTAAAAGGTGATTTAGCCAAAAAATTATGGAAAGAGTCCCCATTATTTGAAGTAAATAAGTCAAAAATGGGGTGCGTTGGGTTTTCCCTACAACATTGGCGACACATTGTAAAGAACCAGTTATCTCTGGTTAAACATAATGAACTTTAATTTACCTAAAGGTTAAAAATAATGGAGTCTATTGAATTATCAAAAAATATAATATTTCCATGAGTTGTACATAAATAGATTAAGCAATATGAGTTTTGAAAAGATAAGTACTCAAAAGAAGACTTCAGTAAAAATCATGGATGCAAAATTTGGGAAAAATTATTTTAAAATTACCTCGTATGAGAAGTAAAAGAAGGTACAAATAGGAGTTTTTTGATAAAGCATATATCCATTTTTATGAATGGTCTCTAACATCTCTTTTTTGCTAGCGACCCTAAACAATACCCAAATAAAGTTGTGTTTTATGCCATACATGCCTAGCCCCGTTGTTAGCAAGCATCCATAGCCCTGATGGGTTTACTTGTATTTTCCATGCTTCCTATTTTAATCACCCTTTTGATAAGCGCATTTGCAAGCTTTAGTTTATGATGTATCTGAGTGAAAGAGGTGGGATGGTAATAGAGACTTATGTTAATGGATATAATACTTTCATAATGTTGACTCCAAATTCTTTCCCCGCGACTATCCATGAGAGGTTTTATAAAGTGGAGGTGTGGGAGGGATCCATTGAGTTAAACTTAGGTTAGTTCCTTCCTTGAAAAGGTAAACCCTATCAGTTAGAAAGGATGTGTGTTCCTCCATGAAACATATTTAAAGCAAGAGGGATTTATGGTTCCATGAAGATATACCTTTAATGATAAATGAAATTCCTTGAAATAGACAGAGTAAAGATTTACCATGTATGCCAACCATTGTTCATTGAGGAAAAGGCCTTCGACATAAATCATGGTGGAGTCATCAAAATCAAACCCAAAAACATTTAAAAAAATGAAAAGAAAACTTTAAAAATGTGAAATAAAGAAAGAAAAAGGTGAAAGAGAAGCCCAAATTAAATTAAAACAACAAACCCAACTAGACTAATTATATGAAATATTCAACATAAGAGTAAAAGAAGATAAGCATGTGAACATTCATTCTATGTTGAGATTTTAATAAATTTTATCTTGCAGAGTTATATGAAATGAGGTTCTAAAAATGTAAAGGGTGAATAGTGGTGATGAGAGATAATAGGCTAATGAGAAGTGTGTGTCTGCTACAAATTTCCTTGTTCCAAAGAAAAATCCTTCATAAAAGCATCTTAACCATTTTCTAATAAAATCAATGCTTAATAAAAAGACTAAAGGTTCAGAAGCTCCCCAATCTAGCTGATTTGATGAACAATCATTACTTCTACCCAAAAACTCGAAAGCTAACAAGGAGAATAAGCTCTAAATATGATCTGGTAGAGGTGTGAAAATGGATCATGAAGAGTTGCAAAATAGAGTTTTATATTAGCAAAAACTAAAAAACAAAACTGAAACCAAAAGTAAAGAAATGAAAATGAATGAAAGTCGGCATATGAAACTTACCATTGGAGAATTTCATTTAATCTTACCTGAGATATATCATCTTCTCCAATAAAAGATAACTTGTTCAGTAATTAGAATTAAAAGTATGAAGAAGTTGAATTTTCTGAAATCTTATTGACCCAAAATCATCATTTATTAAATCTAAACTAAAGCAAGAAGTAATCTAGAAGAAAGAAATGTTTTATGTTCAAGGAATTTGAAGTAAACCAAATCCATTGGAAATGAGAATGAATATATGCTTCTTTATGAATTACAGTGATGATTGTTGTCTTCTTTTTTTATATTCTGAATTTATATCAACCTCAAAATATTGAAATCGATTCAAAATCCCAAATAATGTAGAAATTATGTATAGGAAGAAGACTTGAATATTTATATGATAATTATGGAGAAATATATAAAAAATTCACATAAACAAGAATTCAAACATGAACTAACCATGGTCCATTACTTTTACCAGTTCCAAATTCTTTGTCAATTGCTGCATTTACCATAGTGGTTGCTCAAGGGTGCCTTGAAAAGAAAATTAAGATGCTCACTATAATATGATTGAGATAAAAAGGTATAATCTATAAAAGCATCCAACACGATGGATCTCTGGCGACAGTTAGAAAAGGGTTAGGGTTACTGAAGAAAACCTGTACCTCACCTGCACTTTACCTGCAACATATTCGATATGTCTCGGCTACCAACACCATGGCGGTCACCGTAACTCGATCCGACTCTCCGTAATGGCCTTGCAAAACCACTTCCATATGACTTATTCACTGTATTATAGTTTACCTCCCTTCTACCAGACCTAGCATTGTTGCGACAGTTACGATAGTTTCGGAGGCAACTGGTGGAGGTCTCCCCGGAACAGCCATGGAGTTGGATATTGTCGACTATTTAGAGGATCTGTTGGAAGGTGTCAACATCTGGCCAACCCCGCACTCCACCTCAGAAAGAATGCTCCCCTTCTGCTGTGATCTAACAGACACCATCACAGGCCTGCCCTCGATCTTGGGGCCCTCCAGTTCTACGGTGACCTTCTTCGAGCCACCTCCAGTCTGGCCGGTACCCTCCCCCCTCCCCAGTCTCCCTCTGCACTTAACTTCGTGGCTGACTGTATTAGCCCTAACCCTATGGCTGATCCCTCGCATTACCCTCCTCCCCCTCTATCAGCTGGTTCCCTTAACCTCCCTTCCAGAAACCCCTCAAACCCAACACAAGGGCCTCCTCAGGTGATTATATCAGCTGCTCCTACATCGGGCAGCTATGCTGCAGTTCCCCCACTCTTAGACGCTATTCCCATGGGTGCACAACAAAGCCTCGAAAACCCTCCTGCAAACCCTACACTTCACGAGGAATGGTCGGACTCCTTTGAAGCAGTAGCAAGGCCAAGCAAAAAGTGAAAGTGCTTCAAATCCAAAGTTGAAGACGTCATTATTAGGGTTGGGGAAGATATCCAGTGGGGTGATTCCATGGACACGGCAGACCGTGTTCTGGTTGGGAGGATCAGAGGCAGAAGCTACACAGTGGCTCGTTTGAAGCTTTGGACATCAAAGGTATGGGGCAACACTTGGCCTATTTTCTTTTTGTTCAAACGTTTGGTAGAGGTTGGTTTGCTCTTTGGTTCGCTAGAGCTGAGCACACGAATTGGGTCCTGTCCTCCTTCTAACATTTTGAACAGGCTCCCGTCCTTCTGTGCCGCTGGAACCCTCTATTCGACCCGGAAAAAGAACAGATAGGAGTCGGGCCAATTTGGGTTCGGCTTCCTGGATTTCCCCTCCAATTTTGGTCGGAGGACATATTTCGGCGCATTGGTAATACCTTGGGCACTTACCTTGAGCACGATAGATCTTACTTATCTACTGGAATGATGGCATATGCCAGGGTATTGGTACATCTGGATACGAGGGGGGGTCTTCAGGAACACATTACATTACAGTGGAGAACATTCTCTCGGCATCAAATTCTAGATTACGAAGGGGTCTCGTTCCGTTGCAGAAGGTGCCATAAGGTGGGACATCTATTCAAGGATTTCCCTCTGAATAGTAAGGCATGAGATGGAGAAAAGGATAAGGTCACTCCGCACAAGAGCTCTCATACACAAGGAAACCCCCCTCGGCTGAAGAGGCAGTGAATCACTCGGCACAGGCTGTTGCAGAGAAAGCACCATCAAAGGAGGCCAGGAAGAAGCGTGGGAAAGCACCATATGGGCCACCCTCACCTCCTCTAACCAGAGCAAGGGCAGCTGTCGAGGCTGCATTCTCCACGGGTATGTTGGAATCATCTTCCTCCTCTTCTTTTACTACTGCTTCATCTTATTGCATTGCATCGAATAATGTTCAGGCCTCTACCCCTTGCACTATACCCCCCATTACCCTGGCATGCCCCCTTAAACCCCCTTCTCCCTCCTTCTCATGCACTCCACCTTCATTTCCTGAGGATCCCCCAGCCATCCCTTCCATCCCTGAACCTGACCCTCCATCTTCCAGATACCCACTTCGATCCCGGACTCGATCTCAGGCACCTGATTCCTTGGGAATTGGTCTGATTTCCTCCCCTCCCCCAAGAAGCAACCTCGAGGCCAACCTTCCTCCTTATCGAAAGCCATCCTACAAGCTGGGGAAGAGATAGCATCTAGCAGACAACATTCCATTGATTGGGTTCTTAGAGCAGTGAATACCCTTGTGCACCCCCCTCCATGAAGATGTTATCCTTCAACTGTCGAGGGTTGGCTAGCCCTGGGAAAAAACTAGCCTTGCAAAGATTTCTTAACTCTGAGATGATCGATGTCCTCTTTCTACAAGAAACCCTGGGTCAGGCTAGTGTTATCACACACCTGCTCGAATCTTGGCTTCCTGGATGGACGTTTCACTCTCTAGATGCAAATGGCTGCTCAGGGGGTTTGGCCCTGGGGATAAACTCCCACTCCATCAGAATCTGTAACATATGGGGAAGTACTGGGCACATCGGGGCGGACATCTACTCATCTGAACTTGAATCAGAGCTCAGGATCATTAATATTTATGGACCTTGTCATAATAGGGAAGCATACTGGAACAGGCTGCTAAACTCACACATACTTCAACAGGACAAGCTCATTCTGGGGGGGGACCTAAATTTTTCCATTGGATTTGCGGAATCATGGGGGCATAATGCTCAAAGGGACACTCTCTCAGATTTCTTTGAGAACATTCTGGAGGATCATAACCTTATTGATATCCCTTCATCCAAAATTCAACCTACTTGGAGGAACAACAGAACAGGAGAGGATAGCCTATCTAGGAGGCTCGATCGGTTCCTCATAAAGGAGCGCCTACTGAACATGGGACATAGAATTAGACAGTGGGTTGGTTTAGGGGGCATATCTGATCATAGACTAATATACCTAGAAATAAGTGGAGGAATGAACAAACCTAGAGTCCCCCCTTCAAATTTAACTTTGCCTGGATAAGAGATGTTGACTACACCAGGTTAGTCACTAAATTTTGGAAGGCCAATCCCCTAGAGGCTAGAGGGAGCATCATAGAAGGGTTTGCTCATAACCTGAGAGAACTGAAGAAACTATCCAAAATATGGGTGCAAAAGAAGTGAACCTTGGAGGACCTTATCCTCAAGGCTACTGAAGAAGAGATAGAGGTCTTCGAGAATGAACATGGAGGGATCTACTCCTCCCTAGAACACAAGAACAAGATTACATCCCTACTGACCAAAAGGAGTTAGATACTAAAGGATCGAGAGGAAAGTTGGTGACTAAGAAGCAGAGCCATATGGCTTATGGAGGGGGATGATAATACTAAATTCTACCACAAATTTGTGAATGGGCGCAAGGCTATCAATACAATTTGGTAGCTAACAAATGAGCAGGGAGAAACAGTGAACACCTTTCCAAGATTAGTTGCTCTGGCTACATCTCACTTCAAGCATATTTACAAGGCCCCTCAAACTGCTACTCTAGCAGAAGTCATGCACACAACTCAACTGTTTCCCAGGTTCGTCGACCAGGATGATGCATTGGAACTAACAAAGGAAGTCACTTTGGGAGAGCTCGAAGCCACCTTAAAATGGTTCAAACAAGACAAAATCCCAGGCCCAGATGGATGGAATGTGGAATTCTACCTGGCATTTTTTTATATTCTTAGAGGGGACCTCTTAAAAGTTATAGAGGACTGTAGATCCAATGGAAAGATGTACGAGGCCTACAACTCAACCTTCATCACACTCATCCCCAAAACAGACAATCCCACCTCCTTCAATGACTTCCGTCCCATCTCCTTGTGCAATTGTATATATAAGATCATATCCAAGATCATAGCCAACCACCTCCGGCCGATCCTGTCCAACCACATCTCAGCTGAACAATTCGCCTTCTTGCAAGACAGACAAATCCATGAGGCTGTCGGAACCGCACAAGAAATCCTACACTCCATCCAGACAAAGAAATTAAAAGGTATGGTCTTAAAAGTAGATCTCTCGAAAGCTTTTGACAGAGTAAACTGGCTCTACATTAGAATGCTTCTAACTCATCTAGGCTTTCCATTCGAGTTCATAAAATGGATAATGTGCTGCATTACTAATGTATCATTCAATGTCCTTGTAAATGGGGTGGCATCACCTTTCTTTCACTCCGAGAGAGGTCTCAGGCAGGGATGCCCACTGTCACCGTTACTCTTTTTACTCATCATGGAGGGGCTCAGCAGACTCATAAAAGAGGAACATTGAAGGGGAAGGTTAAGAGGTATCAAGATCACAGATAGCTGCACTTTGACGCACTTACTCTTTGTAGACGATGTTCTGCTCTTCCTTAATGGGAGTATTGGTGACTTGACCTCACTACAAAACACTTTCTTTGTTTTCCTATCGGCCACAGGCATGATTGTAAATGATGCAAAGTCCACCATAACAGCTACTGGGTGCTCCCCACATGAGATACAGTATGCCCTGATCAGATTCCCTTACACACTTTTGCAACTAGAGGAGGGACTAAAATATCTGGGCTATAGATTAAAGCCTCATGGTTACAAAATCGCAGACTGGATATGGCTTATTACCAAGATGGAAAAGCGACTCAACATATGGTACCACAAATACTTGTCATGAGTAGGTAGGTTGATACTCATCAAAGTAGTTTTGGAGGCCACACCAATGTATTGGATGTCACTAGCATGGATACCAAGGGGTATCTTATCCAGAATACAAAATCTTTGTTGTAGATTCTTGTGGAAAGGGAAGCAACCGGGGAAAATATTTGCATGGGCCAAATGGGAATCCCTTGCTCTTCCAAAGAAGTGGGGGGGGGGGGGGGTGTGGGGAATCAAAAGGCTAGAAAATTTCTCTACTGCCTTGGCAGCCAAACTAGGATGGTAGCTAATCACCTCGCACAGTTTGTGGACAAAGGTGGCCACTTCTAAATATATTTCTCCACAAAGTCTCATGGATTGGCTCCGTCAACCACAGTGGAATTATGTTGGCATATCAATCATATGGAAGGAAGTTTTGCAATCAATGTCTCTTATTCAGGATAGACTCACTTGGAGAATACATTCAGGAGCATCAGTTAGACTAGGGATAGACCCCTGGATCAGATGTGGAAACGCTCACAGGATTTTTGAGGAGCTAAAGACCCACCTCACTGCCAGGGGTATCACTCATATCAGTCATATAGCGGACAGAGAACACTCCACTTTCACGCAACAAGCCTGGAAATCTGGGTAGACACTTCAGATCCCACAACCATGGCAGCAACAATGGAAGGAATACACAGATTCTCTTACTAAATCGCACATCAGAATTCTGGAAGGAGAGGACGAGCTAATATGGGCACCAGCAAAGCACGGGAGATATTCACCAAAAGAAGGCTATATAGTATTAATGGACTCTAAAAAGCCACCAATATGTGAATCTTGGTGGAGTAGTATATGGAAGTTAAAAGCGCCACCCAGGACGAGGCTCCTCATGTGGACAATTCTGAGGAACAAGATACCCACAGGAGAAAACTTAAGCAAAAGGTCTTTCCATGGACCCTTCTGGTGTTGTCTATGCAAATCCGATAACGAAACTATGGATCATCTCTTCCTCATGTGCCCAGCTATAAAAGATCTATGGGGTTCTATCCACTCACACCTACCCTCTCTCACCCATTGGCAGGGCTCGACAGTTCGAGAGGCTTGGGGCTCTTGGTGGTCTGCTGCCTCCCCGAAAAAAGCCAGAAATATTCCTGCTCTCACATGCTGGGCTATTTGGATTGCCCGCAATCGATACATTTTTTAGAACTCTCCCCCCCATTGGCCTACTATCACAACCCACATCCTATCAGATTACCAAATCATTCCCGAGGAAGAAACAAATACCACTCCTAGGCATATTATCCTTGAAAGCATAAATCACACACATCCTTGGGCTTACTTTGATGGCTGAACACAAGATATTGGCTGTTGGGGTGGTGCCATACTACACCTTTCAGAATCTCATTCTTTCAAATTACAAATGGGCCTGGGCAGGGGTACAAACAACTTTGCTGAACTTATCACAACCAAATATACCATACAATTTGCACTGGAAAAACATTGCAGAAACTTACAATTATTTGGGGACTCAAAAATTGTGTGCAATTGGATAAACAAAACAACAAATTGCAATGCATATTCTCTGAGACATATTATGGATGAGATTCATAGACTCATCAATATTTTTGACACCTTTGTTTGTCATCATATATACAGGGAGCGAAACACAGTTGCTGATCTCCTATCCAAGGAAGCAGCACACAAGCCTATAGGGACATGGATGATCCAGGAACAAAGGGATGGTACCTTCCATCAGCACTACCATAGACCTTATATAGACATTACATATTAACTAGCTCTGAAGGAGCCTGTCTATACTTTTTTGTTTATATAATTTTTATTTATGCATAATGTTACCATACATATATATGACAGTTTAAATACTCTATGCGTAGAGATTTTTGAAGCTATAATGATAGTGAAGTGTCTCCCTGCATGGAGTACAACATATTTTGATTCTACAAGCTTGATATGCTTTATGCCTCACATACAGCATATGCTTTTGCATCTACAAAATGTATTTTTCTTTGATTAATGAAAACTATGACTTTTCCAAAGGGAAAAAAATGATTGAGATAAAAAATGTGCATCCAATAATTGGCCAAAGTAAAAAACATAAATAAACCACATGTGATGAAATTTCTCATTAGTGAAGCAGATTTCCAAGAAGAGTCGAAAGAGGCCCATGTGCACATACTATGAAGAATGTGTATCTCGATGAATGAATACTTGGTTTTCATGAAATTATGGTTAAAATACATCCAAGCTCTTGACTACCATGATAACATGAAAGTAGCATATATATACAAATATAATCAAATAGGACTTCATGTGAACATAGTGAAATATTAGAATGGATTGATCATAGACCTACGAGGATAATTAACCCGATATTCTCAAAATGGAGTTACATGACCCAAAATATCATTATTCAATGCATCTTTGAGAATCAAATTATTTTATAAGTATTTTTAATCAATATATATTTATAATTAGTTACAAATGGATGTTTCATGATGATAGGGTTTTAAATGTTTGTGTTTTTATTTTATGTAATGTATTTACTTGTTTGTCTTTGCTCTTGTTTGTGTTTCTATGTCTATGAATTCCAAAACACACAAAAAACTTTCATTATAATATACCATATGGAAGGTCACTAAACAAATTGTCTATAAACTTGATACAAATAACTTCTATGATGATTTTAAGCATGCATAGTATCCAATGCAAGAATTACACTTCAAATGAATTGAATGCTTGCATAACTTATCTATGTTCAATTTAATAAAATTTCACTTATTTTAGTAATTGACCATGACATCATGAATGACAGTTTTTATTTTTTTGTAACCACCACTATACTATTCAATGTGTATTTGAAAATCAGATTCTTTTATAATTATTTTTAATTAATATATTCTTTTTTCCTCAGGAAAAATCATAATTTTATTAATGAGAAAAATTACATGTTGTAGATGCTGATAATGCATTCAATCATGCCAATCGAAAGTGGTGATCACAGAGACCAAAAATACAACTCCAAAATGGTGGTAAACATGTTACCCTTTTCTCCATTTCTTCTTTTTAACATCTTATTTGATTTTCTAAAACACAAGACAAGAATCTACTCTACTCTTCAGCGGAAACCAAAATTGATCAATGAAAACAATAATCAGAAAAGGAAGATTATCAATCACAAATAACATAATATTTCTCTGGGGAAAGAAACTGCTAAAAACTCTGACTATCTATATTTCATTAACCAAAAGATATGAGAAGAAAATACAATGCCTGTTCGTCTTGAACAATTCTTGCACTAATACAATCTAACTCTCTGCCTCACAAGCCGTCTCATGCCAGCACTTAGCCAATTCTATTTCGTCCCAAGACCCTACTTTCTTGCTCAATCCATAGAGGAATTAACCCATATTTAATTAGGAAATCCACTCTCCATAAATGCACAATCCAAACATAGGTCCTCAACTGATTGTATGCACCATCTGTACAACTCGGAAAATTATACAACTGATAGTACACTGTCCCTGAACTCTAGTATCAAATGGGTCTTTATCTGAATTAACATGAATGAGTTATTTATGAGTGAATTTTTAGTTAACTGGTGTGGTACTGGTGATGCAATCGTGGACTAGTCCACTTTTAGACCTCTATTATTTCCTCCAACAGTTAGAACTAGTTTAACTCGCTATAACTCAATTAGACTGAGTTATCTAATTACAACTCAAAAGAACTCAATCTGGGCCCTGTTGTAGCGGCTACAACCACCCTCCAAAATTTTTCCTTAGCCTCATTTTGGAGCCTCCCTTCCAACCTTCACAGCTGCTTGCCTTGCTTCTTCAACTTCACAAACTTCAGTATATTTCTTGCACAAAGGCAGCCTGTTGGTCACAACTTGATCCATTCCCCTCACAGGCTATTCACCCAAACTTGGTCCAGTTGCAGGCTAAGCAACTTCCCCTTGAAAATTGCGCATTTCTGGAGGGAAACCAACCTTCCCTCCAAAAATTGCACAATCCTCTCTCGCGACCTGCTGGACTCTAGGATTGCACAATCCTGCATAACCAACACTCCCAGCATGATTTGCGCAAATTTCCCCAGCAAAGCTGCTCAACCTAGAATTTGCGCAAATATGGGTAGCAGTCCACTGCTCTACCTAGAAATTACGCAAATCTCTTGGGCAGCTAGCCCAGCTCCCAGCCAAAAATGTGCATTTTTCTCCAGCAGTCGAACAGTGTCTTGCATGTGTAGCTGAGTTGACCGGTTGCCTTTCGGACTGAGAAAAACAAACTTGCATCTATGGGCTACTTCTCCCAAGGAAACTTGCAAAGGCATCCCTTGTTTCAAGGATCTATGCTTAGCAGTTGGAGGTTACATCCAAGGAGCAATTCCGAAACCTCCCACCAAGTGTCGCTTCCCCTAGATTCATGGCATGCACGTCATGACCTTGATGTTATCAAAACTCATCAACCGGATGCTATAGAGCTCATTCCTCACATCAACCTTGCAGCTCTGATATCCCACATTACATCTAGGAGAAGTCAACACATTCGACTTAGCTGTTTTGGGGTATGCTTGCTTCCCATGCCTTGTGCTGCATTTTTGTCACTTTTTGTGTTTTCTCTTGTGGGAGTACTGTTTACTTGGTTTCTTTGAACGTTTGCTATCGTTTACATATATACCAACTTGTCCTAGCTATGTTTCAGTTTTTGTTGCTATCTCACTGCTATCGCATCCATGAAACTGTTTTGCACGGTCATTCGCCCAACCGGCGAACTGCCTCACCCACATGCATGTTGATCTGTTTGTTGAATCTTCCATTCATGTTTTTCATGCACTATCAATCACTTCTGTTATCACTTAGTGTCGCCATGCAATTACTCTCTTAGTTGCTTTTAGTTTCCTGTTGGCGAGTCGGCCCAACCTTGGCCCGGACTCTGCCTTCACTAATGCTGCATTGTGCAATCTAGGGAAGGAAGGCTCACCATCCTCTCCATATTTGCACATTCCTACCCAACACTGGCCTCCAAGACTATTTTGCGCATTTCTGGAAGATAGTGGCTACTTGGCCCAAGAAATTGTGCAAATTTGTCCCTAGGCCAAGAGTCCTTCCCAACTGGAATTGCACATTACTTAATCCCAATAGTCAGCAGCCAGATTGAACGGTGCATTGTGCAGTTCCAGCAGTCAGCTAGCCTCCCAACAACCCAGATTATGCCTTGAGCAGTCTTGGCAGTCGGCCTCGCTACCTCCCAGCCGAAATTGCGCAAACTTCATGATCATTTACCCATGTATGTTGCAAGTCAATTCTCATGTTCATTTTGGTTTTTGATTGATAGATTACTTGCTATGAGTGTTTCCATGTCTCCAAGTATTGCAGGTATTCACCTGCCTCTCAGCAATATAGGTACAATGGTTTCTAGGAGAGCAAAGACGAAGACACCATTCATAGCATGCTTGGGGATGCAGTTTATCAAGTGTCTATGAGCTTGCCTACTCACAAAGACATCAAGTTGTTCGTAGACAAGGAAATCAAGCAGCAACATCACAACAAGAAACATCACGAACAATAGCTAAAGGCAGCATACTAAATGCAACGAACGTAGTGAATGCAGTGAACGCAGCGAATACAATGAATGCAAGAGGAAGGTTGTTGACAACATAGAGGTGGAACAAATTTGCAAGATCAAGCAGATCCACTGATAATGAAAGAAACTTTGGAGACTAAGGCTATGAGGTGACGGTGTGACATGAAGGTTGCGCGAAGATAGAGAATGGAACGAAGAAGGAGCAACAACTCAAGGAAGAACATGAAGCTGTACAGACAAACAAATGATTTGCAGTAGGATCAGGAACAACAGTGGGCGCAACGTGCACTCACAGATGAAGCTGTGCCTGTACAAGTTAAGATCCATCTCAACAGCTAACATAGAGAAGACATGGTGAGAAGTGTGGTTGATCGCATGCAAGGGATCTAGTAGCACGCATGTCATTGTCCGCATGCATGCAATCCAACCCATTCAACACACTCACCAAGGTGAAGACAAGAAGCAAGTCCAATTGGAGCTGAACGGGTAATTCGACAAGTTGATGTGCATGACCACCAACACACACTTGAAGATCAACGTGGACACTATGCATAAGTGTGCTACTGGTTCAACCGCACCCAAGAAGACCATGCACATGTTAGCAGATGATTTGGATGAAGGGGCCGAACTAATACACCAGTTGTAGTGGAACCAAGAGTTTGCTTCAGTAAGATGTCAGCATGAGGTGCATGCACACCATCACGGTCGACCAAGATTGACATCATCTCACCAACTTCTCCATCACAAGCATGTTAAAGAGTTTGTCTCACCACAGTGGGCCGAGTGCCAATGATGTCTTGCAAGGCTTGCTCAAGCCATGTTGTCTCACATGAGTACATGTGCATTGTAATGTTGAGTCATGTCAAGTGTAAGTCAAGTGCCAACAGTTGGATGTAACAGTCATCGAGTAGGTGAAGAGTCATGAGGGTAGTTGAACTGTCACAAAGGGGAATGTCAAGGGTCACCCAACCCTTTGCTATAAATAGTCCCTCATAACTCATTGTATGGGCTTTTGGTCAGCCAAGCTTCTACTAAGACTATATTGAAGAAGGCTTGGATAGATTTGTAACACGCCTTGGCTTCTCCACAACACTGGGCTAGTACATCTCTTTGGAGGAGTAGGCGAATGTGGTTGTAACGTTCCATTGTTGGGGCTAGAAGGTTTACATGGATGTATTGTATGATTGTGACTTACACTTCTTTATATAATAAGAGCCAGCACATTTTCATGCATATGTTGTTATTGTAGTTGGACTGCTCCGGTTGCCTTAATGATATATGTTGTTTAACTTATGTACTTGTGTATGAACTGATTCGCATGCAATTATATGAATCTTGTTGTTAATGTGTTGTATATGTTGTTAATGTTGTCACCATCTATGTCGACTGCTCTGCCGGACATCAGACAGACCTTTCACATGAACCTTGTTGTAACAACCATCGCACTCGTCTCAGACTGATCCATGAGTGTTGTACGTGTTATCTTACCTTGTATGATGTGACTTCCACATTTGAGTGGACTACTCCGCCGGAAGTTATGCATGTCCTTTTGTGTTGTGCATTCCTAGCTGAGTTGGGACTGATCCCTTTGAACCTGGAACTCACCTTCACCTTCTTCTCCCTTCGAAGTGTTAGAACCTCTCATACACCTTCCTTGACTCACTGCATCAATCACACCCTTGCTACTGACAGAGTTATCTTACTTGCCTTTGTGCGACGTTGCAGTCAAGGCATTACCTTATGACCCACTGCTGGGACTGCTACACCAAGCAGTCTGAGGTCTAATTGGGACTTTTTACCGGGGAGATCCCCTTGACATGTTGGTGGGTCTAGCACCATCAAAATTTCTGGCACTAGAAGGAGGGCCTAGTGACAAGCTGTGTCCTCTCATCCAGTTTTGAACCTTTTCATATCTTTCATTAAGTCTTGCACTCTTCTTCCACCGAGGTGTTTTTCGAATCATGAAGATGTCTCCATCTCGGGGAAGCTTTTCGATCTCTTGTCCACTCACACGTATGATGGTGAAGGCGAAGTGGCCTGGCCTGAGCACTTACATAACTTTCTTTCCATGATTCATGAGGACGTTTATTTTTCTGATGAACAGGTTGATTTGCTGCTTGCATACACACTTTGGGAATCTCCATTTCATTGGGTACTTAGCCTACCAGCTGACACCGTGCAGTCATTTGAGCACTTCTGTGATCTTACTGAAGACATGTTCTATCATTTTGATCCAGACCATCTTGACCAAAAACTGTTATAGCAATGGAGGGATCTGCATGAATTCGTTATTAGTTTTTGGCAGCGCTTCCATGAGAGAGTTAATATGAAATTAGTTTTTGGCAGCGCTTCCATGAGAGAGTTTGAGATCAAGCCTTGCTCAACATTCTTCATTGGTGGAGCTGCATAATCTCACGTGGAAACCGACACTGTCTCAATTGACTGTCCACCTTCCTCTTATTTAACAGCTCCACCACTGGCCAGTGATGTTGAGGATCATGCTCGCACACTTGTTCATCCTTAACACCCTCCCAAAATCACTTCACTCAATTTTCATGTAGATTCAATTGTGAGTCCTTCGAGTCCTCATATGCATTCTTTTATATGACCTTTGTCTTCACACCCGGGTGTTCCTCCAAATGATGTTGTCTTGTGTTCGTCCATTCCGGACCCTTCACTTGTTGTGAATGAGGAACAACCCACTAATGGAGTTGGTGTTGCACAACCAACATGCACTGTCATTCATGAAGAGTATGAGTGGGAGCTTGAGCATCAACACTCGGCAAAGGATGACTCCCTTCCATCCGAGCCCCCTCCGTTCTTTCCTAACATTGTTGGTGAACCTGCCATCCATGATTTTGCATGTGTGTCTTCATCCACAGATGCAGCCATTGTTGATATTTCGTAGGACACACTGTATGTTAGCCCATCATCCAACAACGGAGAGGACAAATCATTCATAGAAATCCACTTGATCTTTCATCTGCTCTTTCCAGAAATGAAGAGGGTGAACATCATTCCTTCTCATCTACCCCTCTGTGTGATTGATCAAACCATGAGGATGCCGACCAACATCCCGAATTTTCTAATCTTGGTTGTCGTGATCTCTTCATCTCATCATCCGATCACGATGTTGATTCACTCTTTTTTAATCTGTCTAAGACACTGGTCTACGAAGATCCATCTGTCGATGAAGTCAAAACCCCACAGATTGTTGATGCAGTTCTGCTCGAGCTGATGGTTATGTCAAGCCCTCGCTATCCTGATTTTGGCTTCGATTTCGATCAAGAAATTGTTCAAACACTCAAGGCTCCTCATTGCTCATCTATAAGCACTCAAGATCAATATAACACTCAAATTTTACTTCCTCCACTCGAACTACATGATCGCATTGCTCATGCATTGGAGGAGTCTTACATTGCAATCACTCATGCATGATGCAAGTTATCTTTGTTTCTTTCGTTTGCTTGCATGTCACAGTCAAGAGTGTGCTTATGCTTCAAAGTTGCACGTAGTGTCACACAACACCATGATAAGTCTGCGGACTGCTCGTCATGCACATGCACTCACTTATGTCCCGTGGGCACTTTGAATCACGAAGTGTGGCTGTCTTCATTGTTATATCTTTCTTGCTTGCTGGTTCGCACAACTGGGTTGCTCGCAGACCAAGCCTTCACCAACATGGGTCTACCAATGCACTGGTGGCTGCATTGGAAGTATCACTTCACGTGATCAGGCCCATGTACCGTTAGTGTAGGAGTAGGAGTAGTGTTTGCTTTCAATTGTTTGCTTGCATGCTTGTTTGCTTACGTGCTTTGTTTGCTTGTTTGTTTTCTTTCTTGTTTGTTTACTTGCTTTGCTTTCATTTTTTCTTCTGCTCTTGCTTTTCTTTATTGATTGTTAGTTCGTTTGCTTGTTTCACTCGTAGGTTACTTTTTCATGAAACCATGTATGACTCTTGAAGCAAGTTGGGTAAAGTACAAGAGGGCTTGTAAAGCTATCACTACTTGGTTATTTTTCATCTTGCCTCTATATGACGAGCTTGTTACTTTTAGTCCATGATATTTTGAAGGAAAATAAGTACTGTTCGAAGTGAGCCCTGGTGAAAATAGAAGGCTTGCGTGCTAACTAGTTTCACCTTCTCTAGTTAGTTATTTTTGGGTTAACCCTTGTCAGCTCAGTCAAGTGGAGTAAGTTGAGGGGGAAAACCTTAACAGGCATGTCAGAGATACAATAAACTACTTCTTTGCTGAAACAACCTCTTTTGCTCTCAATAAATTGGGATCCCTCTTCTACCTCTAAAATGAATAAGTGTTATGCACAATGAAAATGAAAATGAAAAAATGAAAAGTAAAAAAATTCAAAATGGAAAATTAATAAGGCGAAAGAAGAGAAAGGCTTCCTGTGCAGGGAGGTGACGCAAGTAACTTTTTCGGGGTATTGACTAGGCTTGCTGGTAGTGGATCCATGCTTGTGTTCCTATGTGACTCCACCCAGGTACTTTCCATGCTTGCTAGCAGTGGAGCAACACCAGAGATGAAACTAAGACTCTGACGACTATACTACTTGTGCACCTATATACCCCTCAACCCCAATCGAAAAAATTTGTGTTTCCTTGGCTTGGAATGTGTGTCAATCAACCAAGGGCTTGGTAGATGCTACATCTTACAATCAAGTTAGTGTGAAACCAAGATGAGCTGAAAACTGAACAATACTTCCAGAGGTGTTAGACTTGCTTTTCATGAACAAGGTACATTTAGAGAGCTAGAGTTCTACTAGTGTGTCGCCAAGTGTTGTAGTGACTACAACCACTCTCCAAAATTTTGTCTTAGCCTTATTTTGGAGCTTCCCTTCCAACCTTCATAGCAACTTGCCTTGCTTCGTCAAGTTCACAAGCTTCAATATCTTTCTTGGACGAAGGTAGCCTGTCGATCATAGCTTAATCCATTCCCCTCACAGGCTGTTCACCTGGACTTGGTTCAACTATAGGCTGAGTAGCTTCCCCTTGAAAATTATGCATTTCTGGAGGGAAACCAACCTTCCTCCAGAAATTGCGCAATCCTCTTTGTCAGCTTGTTGGGCTCTAGGATTGCGCAATCCTTCCTACCAACACTCTCAACAGGATTTGCGCAAATTTCCCCAGTGAGGCTCCCTAACCCAAAATTTGTGCAAATCTGGGTGGCAATCAGCTGCTCTGCCCAAAAATTTCACAAATCTTCTAGGTAGCCAGCCCAAATCCTAGCCAGAAATGTGCATTTTTCTCCATTAGTGGAGTAGTCTCTTGCATGTGTAGCTGAGTTGACCGGTTCCCTCCGGAACTGAGCAAAACCGACTTGCATGCATGGGCTACTTCTCCTGAGGCAGTGTTTAAAAGGCATCCCTTGTTTAAGGGATCTATATTTAGTAGTTGGAGGTTATATGCAAGGAGAATTTCCGAAACCTCCCACCAAGTATCGCTTCCCCTAGATTCACGGCATGCGCGTCACAACCTCAATGTTATAAAAAATCATCAACCGGACATTGTAGAGCTCATTCTTCACATCAATATTCAACTCTGACATCCCACATTACATCTAGGAGCAGTCGACACATTCAGCTCAATTGTTTTTGGGTAAGCTCGCTT
Source organism: Pinus tabuliformis (assembly GCA_031772625.1). Lineage (NCBI taxonomy): Eukaryota > Viridiplantae > Streptophyta > Pinopsida > Pinales > Pinaceae > Pinus > Pinus tabuliformis. The sequence goes on from CM062818.1 coordinate 603,811,530, forward strand.
CCCATGCCTTGTGATGCATTCCTGTCTCCTTTTGTGTTTTCACTTGTGGTATTGTTATTTGCTTGATTTATTTGAACGCTTTCTTTCGTTTACATATATACTAGATTGTCCTAGCTCTGTTTTAGTTTTCATTGCTATTTCACTGTTGTCGCATGCATGAAACTGTTTTGCACGGTCGTTTGCCCAACTGTTGAACTGCGTCACCCACATGCATGTTGATATGTTTTTTGAATCTTTCATCCATGTTTTTCATGCACTATCAATCACTGTTGCTATCACTTAGTGTCGCCATGCAGTTACTAGCTTAGTTTCTTTCAGTTGCCTGTCGGCGAGTCAAGCCAACCTTGGCCCGAACTCTGCCTTCACCAAGGATGGATTCTGCAATCTGGGGAAGGAACGCTCACCTTCCTCTCTAGATTTATGCATTCCTACCTAGCACTGGCCTCCAATACTATTTTGTGCATTTTTGGAGGACACTGGCTGCTTGGCCCAAGAAATTGCGCAAATCTGTCCCTGGGCCAGCAGCCCTTCCCAACTGGAATTGTGCATTACGCAATCCTAGCAGTCAACAACTAGATTGGACTGTGCATTGTGTAGTTCCAACAGTTAGCCAGTCTCCCAGCAGCCCATACTGTGCTTTGAGCAGTCTTGGTAGTTGGTCTCCCGACCTCCCGACTGAAATTGCACAACCTTCATGATCATTTACCACGTTATGTTGCAAGTCAGTTCTCATGTTCATTTTGGTTTTCGACTAACATATTGGTTGCTATGAGTATTGCCATATCTCTAGGTATCACAGGTGTTCATATGCCTCTTAGCAGTATAGGTACAATTGTTTCCAGGTGAGCGGAGATGAAGACACCATTCAGAGCACGTTTGGGGATGCGGTTGATCAAGTGTCTATGAGCTTGCCTACTCACAAAGACATCAAGTTGTTCGTAGACAAGGACATCAAGCAGCAACATCACAACAGGCAACATCATGAACAATAACTAAAGGCAACATACTGAATGTAACGAATGTAGCGAATTCAGCGAATGCAGTGAAGACAACGAATGCAAGAGGAAGGTTGTTGACAACACAGAGATGGAATAAAATTGCAAGATCAAGCAGATCCATTGATAATAAAAGAAACTTTAGAGACTTAGGCTATGAGGTGATAGCGTGACATGAAGGTTGTGCGAAGATAGATAATGGAACGAAGAAGGAGTTGCATGTTTCGAAGTAGCAACTCAAGGAAGAACATGAAGCTACACAGACAGACGACTGAGTTGCAACAAAATCAGGAACAATAGTGGGTGCAACATGCACTCACGGATGAAACTGCGTCCATACAAGTTAAAGATCCATTCCAATAGCTAACACAGAGCAGACATGGTGAGTAGTGTGGTTGATCACATGCAATTGATCGAGCAGCACACATGTCATTGTGCGCAGGCATGCAATCCAACCCATTCAACACACTCACCAAGGTGAAGACAAGAAGCAAGTCCAATTGGAGCTGAACAAGTACTTCTGTGAGTTGACGCGCATGACCACCAACACACACCTAAAGATTAGCATGGACACTATGTGTCAATGGGTTGTCGGTTTAGCCGCACCTAAGAAGACCATGCGCATGTTAGAAAACAATTTGGATGAAGGGGCCGAACCAATGCACTGGTTGCAACGAAAGCAAGAGTTCGCTTCAACAGGATGTCACCATGAGGTGCATGCACACCATCACAGAGGACCAAGCTTGGCATCAGCTCACTAGCTTCACCATCACAAGAATGTCAATGATTTGGTCTCACCACAGTGGACTGAGTGTCACTGATGTCTTGCAAGGCTTGCTCAAGCCATGTTGTCTCATATGAGTACATGCGCATTGTAATGTTGTGTCATGTCAAGTGTACGTCAAGTGCCAACAGTTGGATGTAACAGTGATAGAGTAGGTGAAGAGTCATGAGGGTAGTTGAACTATCACAAAGGGGAATGTCAAGGGTCACCCCACCCTTTGCTATAAATAGTCCCTCATAAATCATTGTATGGGCTTTTGGTCAGGCAAGCTTCTACTAAGACTATCTTGAAGAAGGCTTGGATAAATTGTAACACACCTTGGCTTCTCCACTGCACGGAGCTAGTACATCTCTTTGGAGGAGCAGGCAGATGTGGTTGTAACAATGGAATGTTACAGCCAACATATTTTCATGCATACGTTGTTATTGTAGTTGGAGTGCTCCGGTAGCCTTAATGATATATTTTTTTTAACTTACGCACTTGTGTATGAATTGATTCACATGCAATTATATGAATCTTGTTGTTAATGTGTTGTATATGTTGTTAATGTTGTCATCGTCCATGTCGACTGCTCTGCCAGACATCAGACAAACCTTTCACATGAACCTTGCTGTAACAACCATCACACTCGTCTCGAACTGATTCGTGAGTGATGTACGTGTTATCTTACCTTGTATGATGTGACTGTCACATCCGAGTGGACTACGCCGCCGGAAGCTATGCATGTCCTTTTGTGTTGTGTGTTCCTATCTGAGTTGGGACTGATCCCTTTCAACCTGGAACTCACCTTCACCTTCTTCTCCGTTCGAAGTTTTAGAACCTCTCATACACCTTCCTTGACTCACTACATCAATCACACTCTTGCTACTAAAAGAGTTATCTTACTTGCCTATGTGCGACATTGCAGTCAAGGTATTACCTTACGACCCATTGCTGGGACTCCTACACCAAATGGTCTGAGGTCTAATTGGGACATCTTACCGAGGAGATCCCCTTGACATGTTGGTGGGTCTAGCATCGTCAACATGTCTGGAACTAGGAGGGCTTGATGAGAAGTTGTGTCCTCTCATTTAGTTTTGAACCTTTGCATATATTTCGTTGAGTCTTGCACCATGTGACGTTGGACCAATGGTTGAGCATGGTTGACCATGATTGACCTTGGTGGACCATGGTTGATTTTGATATTGATAATATTTGCCTTAATGCGAATGTGTCAACAGGATCTCTGTAACTCCATGTCTGATGGGGATTCGATATGAGGTGGGGAGTGACATATGATGAGGGAGGTGAGGCCCACGTGGAGGTGGGTCTCTCCCTCCATAGAAACTACAACCACTTGGTTTATATTTCAAAGTTCTTGATCTCGGGGGATATTAAATTAATGAGGATGAGAAACCTTTGGTAAAAACTAATATCCCGACGTATAAATCGAATATCGGATATCGGAAGTATAGTGATATCACAAGTTTTAAAATGTGCACCAACTGAAAAAAACAGATATATGATATTCCGATATCGGAATATTTTGAAATATCAGAAAATTTTAAATTGGGAAAATTTAAAAGGAGATACTTTATATCTGGACCTTTTGTGAAGGAAGGGAGGAGGTAAGGTGAAATGTGTTCCACTTTGGTAATTAAAAATTCTACAAATTGAACTACAACCACTTTCCAATTTTGATATTTTGGGTCGCTTAACTCCATCCCCCCCCACCCCAAATTAATGGAAGTCAAAATACAAGGAGGGAAAGCATAGATAAGTGTTCTCGATCAATAGTGACCCATTCCTAGAAGGGTCCCATCCACCAATCCAAGCTGCTCTCTAAAGACCAAGAACTTCCCTTTCGGTAAAGGCTTGGTAAGGATGTGATTTTCCTGCTGATGTGTTGAGATGTGTTGGATCCTCACTACTCCTCTCTACACCATATCCAAGATATAGTGATATTTAATCTCAATGTGCTTGGACCTGTCATGAAACAAAGGATTCTCTAAAAGTGAGGTCCCACTCTTATTGTTGCAATATATCATAGTAGTGTCCAGTATATGTTGAAATAGGTCTCCAAAGAGCTTCCTCAACCACACTTCCTCTTAGCTAGCCATGCTAGCAGAAATAGAATCTGCATTTGTTGTACTCAAAGAAACATAATTATGTTTCTGAATCGTCCTAGAAATCATGGAAAACCCCAAGCTAAAGCAACACCCAGATGTGCTCTTCTTGTCAACAACATTTCCAGCCCAATCAACATCGGTGTATCCCTAAAGTCTCAAATATTCGACAGTTTATTTCAAGCCATGATTGATAGTCCCATGTAGTTATCTCAACATATTATTAATAACCTAATATGCATGTAATGGCTCCAACATAACTTGACTCAATGTGTTCATATAAAAACATATGTCTGGTCTAGTATTCAATAAGAATATTAATTCCCTAATTAGTTTTCGGTACTCATAATGATTTTCCAAATCAGGTCCTGCAACTTCATCAAATAAGTTTTTGAAATTCATTTCCATCAGAGAGGCCATGCACTTACGTTCCACGATTCCAAATATTTCCAACAACTTGACAACATATTTTTCCTTGAGAAAGGAAAATCTCAACAGGTCTCTACCACACCTATAAGCCCAGGAAGTAGTGTATCAAACCAAGGTCTTTCATCTCAAACTCAGAGGCTAACTCCCTCTTACACTAGAGAATAAGAGGATCTCCACCTATCAAATCATCAACATATACTACCAAAGTAAAGGGCAAACCTTGGTCAACTTTGTAGTATAGGTTTAGATCAACATTTCGTCTAGTAAATCCAAACTTCATTAGATAGCTAGATCAATATGAGCATACCAAGCCCTAGGGGCTCGCTTCAATCCATAAAGAGCCTTCTTCAGCCTCCACACATGAGTATTCATGTCATGCTACACAAATCCCTGTGGTTTCTCCAAGTACACCTCTTCCTTGAGAATGCAATTTAGAACTGCAGTCTTCACATGCATTTGATGAGGTGTTCATCCCTGGCTAGCGGCAAGAGAAATGATAGATCAGATGGTAGTATATCGAGAAACAAGTGCAAAAATATCATCATAGTCCTCTCCCTCTTTCTAGGAGAAACCTCTAGCTACAAACCTCGCCCTGTCCTTTTTAACACTTCCATTGGAACCATGCTTAATTTTGTAGATCCATTTTGAAGTCACAACATATTTACCTTCTGGTCTCAGAACCACTTCCCATACATTGTTCTTCATTGGTCCTACTTCTACTAAAAGGAAATGGTCCCTTAACATGTTTTCCACTTGCACATCCTTGAAAAAGTCTATCATGATCTAGTTGTATCTTAGGCATCCCATAAACCATATTTCTCACATTAGGCAGTGCTTTGTAGTGAAGGTGACTGATTCTTTAATGCCATCGTTCACATTAATGAGTACTATCATGGACCAATGCTTATATTGGTCTTCCATTAACTTTATAAATACTTTTAATTCTTAACCCCAAAGTGAAGGAATCCTTAAAGCTAGACCATCTTGGCCAAACAAGAACCTTTCCATTTGTGAAAGCAACTTTGAATCCTTTGTCCTCCAGGGAATATGGAGATACAATAGTATTTTTCAATCTTGGCACATACAAAAGATCTTGTAGATATATAGTTTAACCAAAATCTAAATGAAAATAAAAAAATTCAATCCCCTTAATATGATATGTATCATTATATCCAATAATAATCTTCAAATTGGAATCCCTCTCAACCAGGTTTTAGAGGACTTCACAATAACTAGTGAGGTTTCTAGAAGCCTCGCTATCTACCAACCAACTATTAAAAAAATCTAGAGGAGAGGAACTAGAAAGAGCATAAATAAGAAAGTATTCAAATTGAGTTTCAACTACATTATTATCATACCTTGAATTCCTTGATATATTTTGAGGATGGTGACTTTGCTCATGAGCAGTAGGAGCTTCTCTTATTCTTCTATTTTTATACTTGTTATTGTTTCCAGGATTGTTGTTGTTGGACATTAGAGAACTTCTATTTTATGGACAGTCTCAAGCATAATGACAATACTTGTGGCAGTTGTAGCATTGAATTCTTGATAATCCTTTATACATATTCTATTAGATTTATTGGATGTTGGAGTAGGCTTTCTTGAATTGGATGGTCCTCCTCTTTCTTTCCTCTTCTTTGCTTGGGTAGAAAATGCAGTAGGTTCCCCTTCTTCATGCTTTTGAATTATTCCTCTGGAGATCATCCTAGTCTCATCTTGAGTGAACTTTCCTAAGAGCTCATCAAATTTGGGAAGCTTGTCATTGTTTCTAATGGTTGTGATAAATGTCTCCCAATACATAGGGAGACCTCCAAGTGTAACTAGCACTAGCTTTCTATCAAATATAATTTCACCAATAGACAAAAGTTGATCCTTGACTTGTGATATCCTCATGAAGTATGCTTGAATGGCCTCACCCTTGTTCATCTTGATGTCCCTAAATTGATTCTTCATGGTGATGATATGGCTCAAATTTTTGACCTCGTGCATTCCAATCAGCTTGTTATACATTTCCTTGGAATTCTTCATCTTTGACACAAAATTAATTAGATGATCCCTCAGGGAATCAATAATGATCCTTTTATCTTTGATTTATCCTTTCTTGTACTTGGAATAGACAACAACAGTTGCATTTTCTGGAGACTCAAGTACCTTTCCTTCAACATATTACATAACATTATTTTCTTCCAAAGTCAGATCTAGCCTTGCCCTCCAAGTAGTAAATTTGGAGGAATCATTTAGTTTCCCCTCAACCTTGAAGTATGAGGTAGACATCTTAGCCAAGTCAAATGACCTTCAACAAAAAATAATATATCTTCAAAGGGGTGATTTATCTTGTCTCCTTGGGATTCTATTCACCTCAAATATGATACCATGTTAATTTGTAAAAATCACTTAAAAACTTTCTTCCTTTACTAGCATTCACTTTTAAAATTTATATCCAATCACCCAATAACAATAAGCAATTTTGGATAAAAAAGTAAACAATATGCACAATAGAATACAATCAAGATAAATGAGACACATAAATTTAGGTTAAAGGCCAAGGAAAACCCCACAAGGGGGAAAAGCTAACCAAATTATTCTTCTATTAGATATCATCAAATGTTTAGTAGAAAATAGTACATACATCAATGAGTCAAAGTCAAAGCCTTGACTTTCCAAATCAAAAATCCAAAAACCAACCAATGATGAGAGATAAAGTCAAATTTGGTCTAAGTATAGTTTGCAATTTTCGGCCCTATAAAAGTTCGTCAATAGTAGTTAATGATATCCCTAACCAATCAAAATCAATGGTTAAAATAGCTTAGAATAATTTAGTCAAAGCACCAATAAATGTGGCCTTCCTTCCTCAATTAATCTGAGTCAAAATAGTACTAAATTTTTTCGAACGATTCAGTCAACTTGTGTTGAAACCATACTAAGATCTATAGTGAAATATGGTCAAATTTCCTAGGTCAAATCAATAAAAGTCTCCCTGAATTTGGCCTCCCGAAATAGATTAGAAAATCTATCAAACCAAGTCAAATCAGCCCAAGTCAACATTGGTCAAAGTATGCCCAAAATTGAAAGTCAACGTAATCAAACATAAACTTTTATCTCTCCTTCACATGTATGAACTTGTCCCTACAATTTTTAGAGGTGTACGAACCAACTGAGGAAGATGTGATGTGATGATGATGCCTCCAAGTGAAGTCAATGAGCTCATATTTATATGGGAGTTAGGAGGGTCAATTTCTCTCTCTAGGCCGACTTGTTGACTTTCATGTTGACCCTAACCAATAAAATAATAATATTTTTTGATGTGAAAATTTTATTTTTTCCCAAGTGATGACGCAGGAGGTTGACGAAATGAGGTTGTAATCAGATAATAAACTAATGGTTAACTTTATAACCAATCAGCGTCGCTTAAACAGATTTTGTACGTGGCTTTCTTTTCCTTGAGGGTCCTGCTTTTCCAACTAATCACCGCTAGTCCTGTTTAACTTTTCCTCAAAAGCGAGTGCTTCGATCTGCACCGTCGATTTCACCTTTCCAGATCCAATGGCTATCACATCGTATCACGCGCCAACTAGCCAGACAATCACCACCATCGATTGACCCCGCTTGATCCAACGGTCGTCGCGCAATCTCGCGCAGACTCTAGCACAGTCGTTATCAAATTGAGAGCACGCGAGAAAATTTGTTTTGGCGTGCTACGTGTCGAGCGCTAAGGCTAATCGCATGGACTTGGAACAATACTACTTACCACCTTTTGGGCACGTGAGATACCGCTTCCCGCTCATCAAATACAACCCACGTGCTTATTACTTAACTTTAAGAAAGACACTTTAAGTAAGGTTTAGTGCTTTAACCACAATATTAACCTTAAACACGAATCGGCAGTGATTAATGATAAAACACATAAATGGCTGTGATTTATAAATAAAATGTTTAAACAGAGGAAAATACCTGATTAAGTCTTGAACGCCGATACAAAGATATAAGTGAACTTTTGCACCAGGATTAACATGCAACACCACTCTTCATCCTTTATTCAATAAAATGTAAATTACAGAGTCTTGGCCCTCTCAGCCCGATTACAACAGTTTCCTGACCTCTGTTCTATCTCAAACCCTATCTTTGTCACTCAAAACTCTCGCTTACACACTCTGTTCTCAATCATCTAATCTCTATCATTACATTCTTTTTCTCTTTTATGAATCGAATCCTATCCTAACTGCATTAACAACTCGATCCCTATTTTAATCAATCTAACAATTAAATCTCTATTCTCAAGCTCTGTTACACACCTATACTAACAACTTATCTCTTAATCTAAAAATAATACAATATTCTAATTATTACAATAATGAAGTAAAGATCATTTTCGAGAGGTCCAACCCTCTCTACTAAAATTGACTTTGACCACTCAGGTCAATGAAATTCATCTCATTTTAGCCACAACATGTGAACATACAATCACATTGCTAGCTAAGTCCGGATGCTCCTGCATCAGACTCCCAGGGAAGAAAAGAATCATCCCTCAGACTTTCAGGGTTTACTCCATACTTTTGCAACTCTGCTACTGTTAACCAACTAGCATCCTCCATTGGCTGTCCCTTCCATTTGACTAAGTACTGAAAATAAACATGTCCTCTGGTTCTTTTGGATACTCTTTTCTCTGAAACAACTTCCACCTCTTTCTTGATCTTCTTTGGCATTTGTTCTTCCCAGTTTAAAGTTTTAACTTCATCTCCTACAGGTTCCTTCTATAGCTCTGACTCTGTCTCCTTGTAAGGATATAAATCTACAACATTGAAGATAGGTGATATTCCAATCCCTTCTGGAAACTCAATTTCATAAGCATTAGTTGAAAACTTCCTCACAATTCTGCATGGTCCTATCTTTTTCATCTTTAGTTTATTATAAGTCACAACAGGAAATCTTTCTTTTCTCAAGTATACTATTACTAAATCCCCCACTTGGAATTCCTTTTCTCTCCTCTTCATATCAACTCGCTGTTTGTATTTTCCATTGCTTTCCTGTAATCTGTCTTTGACATCTTCTTGTAGTCTCTGCATTTGCTCTGCAAACTCTTCAGCTTTTGCACTTCTTGTCTCATGTTTACCCAAATTCCTGAGTTCATACACACCTCTTGGATTCATTCCAAAAAAATCTGAAATGGACTCATCCCAGTACTTCGGTTTTGAGTGTCATTATAAGCAAACTCAGTTTCAGCAAGTGCTAAATCCCACTGTTTAGGATTTTGATACACTAAACTTCTTAATATGTTCCCCAAGCTTCTGTTTACCACTTCGATCTGTCCATCTATTTGAGGGTGATATTCTGAACTGAAACTAAGGTTGGCACCTAGTTTCTTCCAAAGATTTCTCTAGAAATGCCCAACAAACTTTGTATCCCTATTAGACACAATACTTATAGGAAATCCATGTAACCTTACTACTTCTAAAAAAAATAGATTAGCAATACGTGTTGCATCACTAGTATTTTTACATGCAATGAAATGTGCCATCTTGGAAAATCTATCTACCACAACATAAATGGAATCGTTCCCACTTTGAGTTCTAGGTAACCCTAAAACAAAATCCATACTAACTGCATCCCATGGGCAATCTGGTATTGGCAATGGTTGGTACAATCCTGTATTTTGGCTTCTCCCTTTAGTACGCTGACATATCATGCACTTCTCAACAAATCTCTTAACATTAGTTTACATCTTTGGCCAATAGTAAAAGGCATTTACCTGAGCAAAGGTTTTGTCTTGTCCAAAGTGACCAGATAATCATCCATTGTGTTTCTCCTTGATTATGTTTTGCCTCATATAACATTTGGGAATGCACAATTTGTTACCTTTAAATAGTAAACCTCCTTGGATAAGATAATCTAACCACTGGCTTCTATTATGAACTATTGGATTTTGAACAACTGCATAAATATATTTGAATTTTGCATCATCTTTATAGATATCAATCATTTCTTCAAATCCTACAACACCAACTTTTAATTCTTGTACAATGAAATTTACCCTACTTAGAGCATCAACAACTTTGTTCAACTTACCACTCGTGTGTTTTATCACAAAAGTAAAACTCTGTAAAAACTCTACCCACTTGGCATGTTTCTGGTTCAATTTTGGCTGGTTGTTTATGAACTCTAATGCATGATTGTCAGAATATAATACAAACTCCTTTGGTGGCAAATAATGTCTCCATTTTTTTAAAGCTTGCACAATAGCATAAAATTATTTATCATAAGAAGAATAATTATTCTTAGCTTCATTTATTTTCTCACTAAAGTAAGCTATTGGTCTCTGTTCCTGACTCAAAACTGCTTGAATTGCAACTCCACTAGCATCAGTTTCAACTTGGAAAACTTTCCCAAAATCAGCTAAAGCTAAAACTAGTTTCTCTGTGATTTTCTTCTTCAGCAACTTAAAATTTCTATCTGCTACTTCTGTCCACTTGAATGGCTGATTAGTCTCTTTGATTATTTCAATAATTGGTGCACAAATTTGACTAAAACCTCTGATAAATTTTCTGTAAAAACTTGCAAGACCATGAAAGCTTCTTACCTCAAATATGTTTCTTGGAGTAAGCCAGTTCCAAATTGCTTGGACTTTCTCTGGATCCATTTTCAAACCTTCTTTAGAAACTACAAATCCCAAATAGACTAATTCTTCTTTCATGAAACTACATTTCTTCAGATTTATCAGCAGTTTCTCTTTCTGCAGAGTTTTTAAAACCAACTTAAGATGCTCCAGATGTTCTTCTTTGCTCCTACTGAAAAATAAAATATCATCAAGATAAACAATGACAAACTTGCCTGCATATTCCTTCAAGACTTCATTCATTAATCTCATGAATGTGTTAGGTGAATTAGTGAGTCCAAAAGGCATCACTAACCACTCATACAACCCACTATTTTTTTAAATGCAGTCTTCCATTCATCTCCCTCTCTAATCCTTATTTAATCATATCCACTCTTCAGATCTATCTTAGTAAAATACTTTGACCCACTTAAACAATCCATCAAATCATCCATGCGTGGTAAAGGAAATATATACCTGATAGTGATCTTGTTTATGGCTCCGGAATCTGTACACATACACCATTCACCACCTTTCTTTGGACTAAGTACTGTTGGTACAACACATGCACTAAGACTCTCTCTGATTAATCCCTTATCCATCAGTTCTTGCAATTGTCTTCCAACTTCTGCATTCTCTTGAGGAGTTAATCTGTATGCTGCTTTGTTTGGCAAACTTTCTCTAGGTATTAGATGAATATGATGACTAATACTCCTAATTGGTGGTAATGTATTTTGCAACTCATCCACAATAATATCAACACAATCATTCAATAGAGTTGATTTATTCAGGTAAATCATCTAAGTTTATGGAAGTTAAAATTACCTTAGGTCTCCTTATGACAGAAAAATGCATCTGTTCATCCTTCTTGACTTCTTGCAGCAATTCTTTCCCACTCATCAACATAACACTATTTCCAGGCGCTTCTTTGCCTGCTTCATCCTTCAATGGCAGCAGTGTGTGTTTATTTCCATCCTTCTCCAGGATATAAGTATTTATTCTCCCATCATGAATAGCTTTCCGATCAAACTGCCAAGGTCTTCCCAGCAATATGTGGCATACATCCATTGGCATTACATCACACAATACCACATCCTTATAAGTACCAATCTGGATCTCTACCTTGCATTATTCTATCACAATAAGCTGATGTCCTTTCTGCAACCATGATACTTTGTAAGCAGTAGGATGTATTGTTTTCACTAATCCTAGCTTGTCCACCATTTCTGTACAAGCAAGGTTATCAGTGCTTCCACTGTCAATTATCACTTTACAACATTTTCCTTTGGACTTGCATGTAGTTTTGAATAAACTCTTTATTTGAGCTGGTTCTCCTATCTCTTTCTCTGCCTTAAGGAATACTCTTTTCAACAACAAGGATTCTCCTACTTCAGGTGATTCTTCCTTGTCTGTAAATTGAGGTTTATCTTCCCTTGCCTCAGCCACATTCACATTTCTCTGATTTGTTTCTTTATTATGAGGACAATCCCATGATCCATGTCCCCATTCTCCACATGTATAACACCGAATTTCACTTCCTCGACCTCTTCCTCTAGGTGAAAATCTTCCTCTATTAAAGTCTCCTCTCTGTGGTGGTCTACTACTTGAACTTCCTGCTTCACTATGATGGTGCTGAAATCTTGGTATAGTAGTTCCTCTATCTCTTGCTGAACTCTTCCCTCTGTTCCTTTGATTTTTCTTCCTCAACATCTTCTCTTCTACCTTCAAAGCTACTTGATAGGCATATTTAATTGTCTTCGGACTCAGCAAGCTGATTTCATCCTGTATATCATACCTTAAGCCATTGATATACCTGGCTACCTTCTCTTCATCATCCTCTGCATGTCCTGCTCTAATGTTTAGCTTGTAAAACTCTTATGTATATTCTTTGATAGTCATCCCTTTTTGTCTCAAGTTTTTCAATTGTCTAAAAATATTTAACTGATAATCTTTTGGCATAAATTTGGCTTTCAATTTACTTACCATTTTATCCCATTGTTTGATCTTGGACTTCCCTTTTCTTGCTCTGGATGTTTGTAATTCATCCCACTAGATAGCTGCATGACCCTTCAATCTGGTAACTGCAAATTTCACCTTCTTTTTGTCATCAACCTCCTCCTCATAGTCAAAATATTTGTCTAATGAACTGATCCAGTCCATCAACTCTTCTACATTGATATTCCCATCATACAAAGGTATTTCCATCTTTGGTCTTCCACTTGATTTAGCCAACACCTTGAGAACTTTGATAGCTTCACTTTCAACCTCTTCTTCTTCCTTAGAAGATTCTTCTGTCGCACTGGCATCTCCTTCATCAGTTTCTCTCCTCTGAGCAGTCTCCATTGTCTCCATCCTTGTACGCAGATTCTGGATCTCATCTAGTAGAACTGCATTCACTACAGGTCTCCCTCGACCTATGCCAACTCCTCTCCTTGGTGGCATGTTTGCTGTGGAAAAACTTAATCTCTGGGCTATGATACTAAATGATGGAGGAGGTTGATGAAATGAGGTTGTAGTTGGAAAATAGACTAATGGTTAACTTTATAACCAATCAGCTTCACTTAAACGGATTCTGTACATGGCTTTCTTTTTCCTGAGGATCCCGCTTTTCTAACTAATCACCGCCGATCCCACTTAACTTTTCCTCAGAAACGAGTGCTTCGATCTACACCGTCGATTTCACCTTTCTAGATCAAACATCTATCACGTCTTATCATGCGCCAACTAGGCGAATGATCACCACTGTCGATTGACCCCACTTGAGCCAACGATCGTCGCATAATCTCGCGCAGACTCTAGCATGGTCGTTATCAAATTGAGAGCACGCGAGAAAAGTTGTTTTGGTGTGCTACGTGTCGAGTGCTAAGGCTAATTGCATGGACTTGGAACAATACTACTTACCACCTTTTGGGCGCGCGAGATACTGCTTCCCGCTCATCAAATACAACCCACGTGCTTATTACTTAACTTTAAGAAAGACGCATTAAGGTTTAGCGCTTTAACCACAATATTAACCTTAAACACAAATCGACAGTGATTAACGATAAAACACATAAACAGCTGTGATTTATAAATAAAACGTTTAAACAGAGGAAAATACCCGATTAAGTCTTGAACGCTGAGACACAGATATAAGTGAACTTCTGCACCAGGATTAACACGCAACACCACTCTTCATCCTTTATTCAATAAAATGTAAATTACAGAGTCTTGGCCCTCTCGGCCTGATTACAATGGTTTCCTGACCTCTGTTCTATCTCAAACCCTATCTCTGTCACTCAAAACTCTTGCTTACACACTCTGTTCTCAATCATCTAATCTCTATCATTACATTCTTTTTCTCTTTTATGAATTGAATCCTATCCTAACCGCATTAACAACTCGATCCCTATTTTAATCAATCTAACAATTAAATCTCTATTTTTAAGATCTATTACACACCTATACTAACAACTTATCTCTTAATCTAAAAATAATACAATATTCTAATTATTACAATAATGAAGTAAAGATCATTTTCGAGAGGTCCAACCCTCTCTACTAAAATTGACTTTGACCACTTAGGTCAATGAAATTCATCTCATTTTAGCCACAACATGTGAACATACAACCACATTGTTGGCTAAGTCTGGATGCTCCTACATCAAGTTGAAGAGGGGTCTCTTTAGGGTTTTCTGGGATTCCCCAATGGAGAAATTTCTCCCTCAACTACCAATTTTCAACCTAGTTTACATTCATGAGTAGAGTGGGTGTTTCCCTCACATATTGCACACCACTTTGGATTTTAATTCTATAATTTGTACTAAAACGATCTCATACTATAGTTTGATGCAACTTCATAAATATCACAATATATGTCGGTTTGTAGTGTCAAACATCTTGTTCGATATGCTCTGTGAATTTGCAATTGTCCTTAGTGTGCCCTTCACTATGACAATTGACGCACCAAAATTAATTGAGTCATAAGTTAAGGTTCATGAGAGATTGTTCTAACTGTAAGAACTTTTCTTCAATTCGATTTTCCATCAATGAGGAGGTCGATGACCAGTTATCATCTATTTCAATGTGTTGTGCATTTTTTAGAGATTCTTCAAAGTTCACATGTTGTGATTTCATGCATTCTTAAGGGCCCTATGATCCTTTATGATAATCTAGCAATGTACCATTGCACTATAAAAGCTTCATTGATCACATATGGTATTATAATAACCAGGTCTTTAAATGTTTTATCATATTCTTGGACACACTCTCCTAGATGTTTCTTGATTTCTTTCAATTTATGGGCTAAAAAATGATTAACAACTTGATATTTAAAGAATACAATGAAGCTTGTCTTAATTTCCTTATTTGTTCTATCTTGGTTATATTTAAAGTTCATAAGCCAAGTCAGGCACTGGTGAACTAGGTCATTTGTTTTGCTTCATCATTGACATCATTAGAATCCTATATTTTTTCGCACTTACTGATGCTTCTTAGGCTCTTCATCACCCTCATATAAGTGAATTTGACTTATCCCATATTTTTTTTGGAGGATCTTTTATTAAAGTATTTGAGGCTAGGGGTGGTCCAACTGGAGTACTTGGTTGTCTTGACTTGACTTATTCTTCTATTGTGTCAATTTTACTTCAACATTCAAGTTTTTGATATTTTCGACTGTTAGGTCAATATTTTCACTTTCGACTTCGACACTCAAGGTTGTAAGTGGGACTTCATCTATTTGTCATGCTTTGTCTAAATACTTGATGAACTAGTTTTTCTTAGGATATGACAATTCAACATCTTACCTTGAATTTTCTTTTCCAGTAGATCTTAACTTTGGTAGGGGGTATGCTTGTGAGGTCTTTGATATAGATAAGTATGTCATCATTTCCTCATTTTGACCCAAGTATGTTTCACAGTTGGGATTTCTATTAGGAGATTCTCTTTCATATTTCCTTGGTTTTCTCTTTTATAAAAAATAAAGGAAAGTTATGATTTGATATGGAGCCTTTGGTTTGGAAGCATCTTAAGCTAGGACTTGTTATATTTTCTATGGTATAGTGCGGTATCACTGGTCTAGAGTCATCTACTTCCATGTTATTTACATGCATTCTTGGACTAAGTCTTAGTTGAAAACTATCAATTTTCAGTGGGGTCGTTGAGTCTATGCCTCTCTAATATGGGTGCTCCTGGGAAACTTTAGATCAGTTCCATGACTCCTCAATTTTCTTCTCTAGAGTTCTTTTGTTGTTGTTATTATTGGAGTCTTCTATCCTTGCACATCTCCTATTGTTTCTATTTTCTTTTTCTCGCTCATTTTTTTAGATATTAGTCGATCATTTGTATAATTGTAATATCCATTGAGTTTTTATCTCTGAACATTTGTTGATAGCGTACCTCCATACTTTTCTGACTGACATTCATACTTTCATGTTGGCTCCTTGACTTTAGTTGAACTTTTTTTTCTTCTCTTTCTATGATGTTTCTCTTTTTTTCTTTTTTCAATTGATCTCACAAACTTCTACCCCCAATCACCAACCCTAACTTATAGGTAGTTGATGTGTGAAATTTCAATAAATAGCTTAATTTTCTTAAAAATTAGTACCACACTTCCTTAGTATCCTTACAACGAGTGTCGATAAATTTCTTCTAGTCAGATTGGTGCTTGGTCTAGTTGAACTTTGGTAAAGGGTCTAAAGGGGCTCTATACATGACGATGTTTCTAGATCCTTTGTTGAGGAAGAAATTTTGTAGCGATGTAGGTATCGTACACAAAAATCCATTATGGAAATCATTTTAGAACCTCTCCTTGATTATGTCAATTGAAGTGTGTTATTCAATTACATACTCACAAAAATTGTTGAGTATTTTCTCGAACCACTTGTGTATATTTTTTCATCCCCCATTTTTTAATTTTAACAATAGCCATGCATCATTTATAGGTTGTCACATTATATGGGTAATCAATGTATTTCTTTAATTCTAAGGGGATCCATTCGATGGTTTTTTTTTGGTTTTTGTGAACAAATGGGGCCTCTCTTCTACTATTAATAAGAAATTTATTTAAGTGTAATTATTCAAGTAGTTATTAATTTTTTTCTACCACCACTCATGTATCTCTTCCAAAATATTCATTTATATATACACATTTGATGTACCAAGGTCCAAAAACTATTAATAACAAAACCAATGTTGTAGTCTAGGGAAAAGTATGCATCTGAGTTACTAATAATTTGATTAGGCAATCTATAAAATAGACATAACAAGAAAGTAAGGAAAGAGATAACAGAAGTTGTCGAGAACCAACAAAATTATTGTTATATTATATTATATTATATGATAGAAAGAAACAACCTCTTCATGTCAAGCACATATATATTTATATGCCACTAGATAGTTATAACAATTATACTATCTAACTAACTTGTTCAATTAATTAGACAAGGAGTCGATTGACTTAAAATATAGACCAAAGCTCAATTAGGTATGTTGACTTGGCAAGGATAGTTGACTATATCAACTAGCTCCTCCAACAACACTATTACAAAATGGATAAAAAGTTAATTAAAAAACAACTAAAATTTGCATATAAATGACCATTTTTTAGTTAGTGACTAATAGTGGCTAATTTACAGTATCTTATAACGCAACCAACTTTTAGTCATTTTTAGCTTAGTCATTAATTGGTTTCCTAAATTTTACCATCTAGTACTATATTTAGTCATTAATTTTTCATTGGTTTAGCCATTAATTGTCGCAATTAATTACCAAATTTACAACAAAATATATTACTATATAAATCCTCGAGAAAACCAATTAATGACCTAAGAAATATGACCAAAATGTTGGTCGTGTTATAAGATACTATAAATTAATGACCAAAGAAATATGACTAAATTTTAGTCATATTATAAGATACTGTAAATTAGCTACTAATAGCCATGTATATGCAAATTTTAGTCATCATTTGAAACCAATTAATGACCAAAGAAATATGACTAAATTTTAGTCACATTATAAGATACTGTAAATTAGCTACTAATAGTCATATATATGCAAAATTTAGTCATCATTTTAATAAAAAAATTATCATTTCCAGTAGCCATTTAATTATTTTTGTATTTCCATATTCATTATATAAACGTTTGATTTAGTAATTTCTATTAATTTAATTTAATTTCATTCATAATCATTATAAACGACTAGTTTAGTCATATATTCATTTTATTCGTGTTCATCAATAATTAATATAATCTACTAATTTAGTAGTTTTAGATTGATTTTATATGTTCATTATTAATCAACTTAAATTAATTAGTATGATTTTGCGACTAAATTTTAAAACAATGCCATACAATGTGCATGTTTATCTAATATGATAATGCAAAGTTACATTGTTAGGTCCCTATACTACTAGTGTAACCCCTTATTGTTATTAGTGCAACTCCCTTATTATGTTGTTGTGCCCATGTAGTCCCCATATTGTTCTTATTGTTCCCCATAGAAGCCCACTATTGTTATTGTTGTGCCCTTACATTATTATTGTTATGTTGACTCTGATTATATTATAACCCCTTAGACTCCTATATATAGAAAAGAGGTCTTTTCATTTGTATCATCCAAGAATTGTTCATTTGTGTAATGTAAAGGAGGTTTCCCCTTCGAAGAGGCTGATTTTGAAGTCGTTTATCTATCTTTTCTATCTTTTGGTGAGTTGGTTTCATAACATTTGGTATCAAAGCTTTGGATTCTAGGGTTTCGCTGCTCCAAACAAGTCATCATGGAATTCTCGCTATAATGTTTTGTCTACAATGTCTCAGAAGCTAAAAAAAAAACCCATTTGCAACAAAATCGCTCTAAATCTCGGGTCCAAATCTTAGATCTTGTATCGCTATATTTTTAGATATATGAGCCGAGGAAGTTAGGTTTTTTGCAGGATTCTGAATTATATCTTGAACAGGTGACCTAGGGAAACTCGTCATAACCTTATTTTTAAGCATCAGATTGAAATTTTGTAAGACGCTACAGAAAGAGGATGGCTTGTAGTTTTCTGTGTATCAGTTTTAGGTTTGAAGGTTGAAACAGTGACACGTGGCACTTCATACAAGTTCGCTCTACTGAAAAAGTATATAATCAGGTCAACTTGGGAGATGGGGCATAATGATTTCTTGGACAATTCGATTTCAATAAGATTGGTGGAATTGGAAAGAGGACACAGAGGGCTACCACATGTCGGATTTTCAAACCTTGGAGATCCGAAATTTCAGAGATACAACAGATTCAAGATCGAGATCCTAAAATCAAGAAAAAGCGATATGAGGAAGTTTGATGGAAAGGATCCGGTAAATTGGATATTACATCTGGAGCAATATTTTGATCTACATGATATACAAATGTTACAAAAGTACACATTGCATCTTTATATTTATAACCAAATCAGTTTTTATGGTCTAGAGGGCTTTGTTCTCGTAAACCACTTATCACTTGGTCAATTTTCACGGAGGAAATGATAACACATTATGAGGATACAAAGAGAAAAACCTTCTTTAGCCAATTGATAAATCTCAAACAAAAGGGTTCAATAGCAGAGCACATTGAGGACTTCCAAAAATTGAATAGAAGGGTAAATGATATTCCAGAGAAGCAAAGGATTTATGTCTTCATAGGGACTTTAAAGGATACCATTCAACATGAGTTTCATCTTTGGGAACTTGATTCATTGGAGAAGGCATTCAGGTTGGCAAGAAAAATTGAAAGCGGAATTATGGAAACAAGGAATCCTACCACTCACAACTATAAATATGGAAGTTTTTTTTCTCCTAGCCTTCCACAAACTACAAGGTTTACACCAAAACAATTGGAAGAAAAAAGACAAAAAGGGCTTTGTTACAGTTGTGATAGAAAATACACTAAAGGTCATAAGTGTGCTGAGAAGAAATTGTTTTACATAGATTGTGAAGAGGAGGAAGAAAAGGATCAAGAAACGTCAAAAGAAGAGGATATACACCAGGAACCAACCCTAGAGAAAGAAGAAATGAATCCGACCATATCTTGTAAATAAATGGCAAGAATTACCACTCCTCAAACTCTCAAGATAGAAGGACACATCAAGAAGAAAAAGGTTCAAGAAGTGAAAGATCACATCGAGCATCACAAAATTAATCCGACCATATCTTGTAATGCATTGGAAAGAATTATCACTGCTCAAACTCTCAAGATAGAAGGACATATCAAGAAGAAAAAGGTTCAAACAATGAAAGGTCACATCCAGCATCAACAACAAATTCTTCAACTTTTAAAGGATAACCCCACTTCAGTGCAGAATCGAATGAAACAACAGGCAGATCAACATCGCAATGAAAGAAGTTTTGATGTAGGCAATTGGGTATTTTTACGAATACAACCATACAAACAAATGTCGCTCAAGAAAGCTAAGAAGGATAATAAATTATCACCAAAGTACTATTGTCCTTACAAGGTGCTGCAGAAGATTGGTACTATGGCATACAAATTGGAGCTTCATGCATCTTCCTGGGTGCCCCAAGTTTTCCATGTTTCATGCTTAAAGAAGGTTATAGGTGACAAGCTCCTAGTTCAAACAATATTTTCGGAACTTGGCGAGGAAGGAAAAATCATATTAGAATGGAAACAAGAACCTGACAGCTATGAAATCAATCAATTTTAGAGTATCTCATCAAGTGGAAGAACTTACCCACTGAAGATTCCACATGAGAGGACGAGAATTTTATACAGAAGCATCCAAAACTACTCAAGCGTTCAGGGCAACACTTTTTGAAGGAGAGGGGCATGTTAGGCCCCTATACTACTAGTGTAACCCCTTATTGTTATTAGTGAAACCCCCTTATTATATTGTTGTGTCCATGTAGTCCCCATATCGTTATTATTGTACCTCATAGAAGCCCACTATTGTTATTGTTGTGCCCTTACATTATTATTGTTATGTCGGTTCTGATTATATTATGACCCCTTAGACTCCTATATATAGAAATAAGGTCTTGTCATTTGTATCATCGAATAATTGTTCATTTGTGTAATGTAAAGGAGGTTTCCCCCTTGAAGAGGTTGATTTTGAAGTAATTTATCTATTTTTCTATCTTTTCGTGAGCTAGTTTCATAACATACATATGTTAATTACAAGACTAAATAATATGAAGTGAAAATAAAAATAATTTCAACCATATAAATTTTATTATATAAAATATCAAGTATTACAATATGAGTTTCCAACTTAATATCAGTTGGACTACCATTTACACATGAAATATTGTTTCATCATTTAAAAACATTATCGCTGTGTTGCCAAAGCATTGCAAGTGAATTCACCAACTCTGAAGGCTTGACCATCAGTCTCTATGAATGTGTCTTATGCAAGATATTGGCTCTAAGGGTATCACTAGACGGATTCTCTTCTCTCTCTCATTTTACATTTGTCACTCCAGTGTTATTGTTAAAAATAACACCTTAGGAATTTAGTATTCAACCTTCAAAAAAACCTTAGGCACAATCATACCAGCTAATTTACATGTTAAAAATATTAGGCAATAGATAACTTGTGACAACAAATGGAAAAAAAAGAAGATCAGTGTAGAAAATATCCTTATTGCTTGTTCTAAAAGAGTAATGTTCCTTAAATTTGGATATTATTTTTCCCATAGTAAAAGTTCCTCGCTATTATGACCTATGTTTTTAGGATCATGATATTGATCCAACATCATATTGGATTGTGGAGAAAAAATGATTCAACTTTACAATATGAGTACCTCACTTGGTTGAATGAAGGTGCTAGCTGTGAGCAGTGTCAAAACCTTAGGGAAGCATAACACTAAGGCCTAAGAAAATATATCACCACTTATCCACTGAAAGAAAAAATCTCAATCCCACTACGGCCTCTGGCAGTACATTTCTTTGGATAGATATCACACTCTGAGAGATGATTGTCTAATACAATGAGAAGTGTACATATATTGTCACAATACCCCTCACAGTCAGACCCTCTAGTTGTGTCCTATAATATTAATCATATTATACTATTTAATTATAAATTATGACTATCAGATAATTATTAGTTTAAATAATTAGTCTGAAATTGCGTTTTTAGTATTTTTGTATACATGAAAATATATATAAAAAAAGGTATTTTTTTGTGACTAGTTAATTTCAAGTGAATCTAAATACACAAGAAATTATGGTGCCTCGGTGTTTCTCTAGTGGTTATCCACTCATTGTACAAATTTCTCCCATGTCCTCTACTTCTTTTGTTGAATTCCTCTTTGATGATGTCCAATGCCAATGAAATGGACATTTATCTTCGATGTTTTTCTGAGCCAAAGGGAAGCTCCACAAGTAACAACCAAAACGTAGCCTCAAATATATTTTTGGGGGCCAAAATGCGGTAATTATATGACAAGCCAAGAAACAATGCACGTTAATCATCTTCCCTTTAATATTGATTAATAATTTCTTTGCATGATCATGTAATACTACAATGTCAAGTAGGGACATTTAAATTTAGTCATCCATCAATATCACCTTTGAGAGTGCTTAGTAGTTAATACTTCCTATTACACACACAATAGATCACCAACTTCAACGATATCAATATAACCACAACAAAAATGAAATTAAAAGAAATGATAGGAAGTCAA
Source organism: Pinus tabuliformis (assembly GCA_031772625.1). Lineage (NCBI taxonomy): Eukaryota > Viridiplantae > Streptophyta > Pinopsida > Pinales > Pinaceae > Pinus > Pinus tabuliformis. The sequence continues at coordinate 603,834,077 of CM062818.1, forward strand.
ATGTGACTAATCTTGAGTCAAGAAAATACCAAACCCTTCACATTAGCAAGGTATTCTTAGTCACTAAAATAGAAAATCCTTCCATTGCATCATTTTCACCTTTTCTTTAATTTCTTTAATTGAGAACATAACTTTCAGAAAAGAATTCATTGAAAAAGGTCTCAAAATCCTAACAAATGCTCGAGTGATTGTCGCATCAATTAAATAGAAAATCATTCAATATGCTTTTAACTTGCGGAATATATTGAAGAATATGAAGCTTTCTCATCCCTTGCTCCTAATCAAATTGTAATCCGTGGGTTCCAATCAAGTAATCAATTTCCTTCCAAGACAGTTAAGAGATCACATTGGAGAAGGACTTCTAGAAGCATTGGGATAATAGAAATGGAATTAACTAGGAGGAAAATGAATCTATTTAGTGGGTGCTCCAAAATAGTTGAACGCAATTGAAAATGATTTTATACTCCCTCCACACATTTTAAAATAAAAACCATTCAACTGCATCTCATTTATTTTCCACCTTTCTGTAATATGTAATTCGTTGAGAAAGAATAGAGCATTCATAAATATTTTCATGAAAAAGAGGACTCTTCATAATCCTAATAAGTTGGAATCTAAAAATAAACAATTTCAGGCAGTGAATAAATCTTACATGGTAGATTTCAGTGATTAAAATAAAAACTTTATTCTTAATCTCATTACAACAAAAATAAATTCAACCCTAACTAGTTGGGATCTAACAAATCAAGAATTTCATGTAGTAAAGTAAACTTACATGGCAGATCCCAATTATTTGCAATGACAAATTTATTCTTGATATTATTACGACATAGATAAATTCAAGGGTACATACATATTTCCTTATCTGAGACAAACTTTGAACACATTTCGAGGTTTCATAATGATACGATATACCTGTAGGACGTGAGAAAGATATCTACATCTAGCACTTGTCACTGGACAATAGTGTTATCGAGACAACGTCTCATGGCCTTATAATCATGTAGATAGATAGTGTTATATAGATACCTTGTAACACCTATTCAACACTACCTTCAAGCTTCAAATTCATCAAATTATTTACTTTAGTAGCAAATTCTAGTGGGATTTCATTAAATACAACCTGACAAAATCCATTTATGATAGTTGTTGTTTCCTTCTCTGGATCTATCCCCCTCTAGAAATGTAATAACTGATATTCCCTAATTTTTGAGGTAATTGCTTCATATTCAACATGGGCTATTGGGTTCTTCACATGGAAAAGGTTGCAAATATTAGATGTATAATGGAAACAACCATGCAATTCAAGGTTACTCCTAAAGTCTCTTGGGTGAATTATAAAACACCACCTACTTAAAACATGATATATGGTGGTAACCAAAAAGTACCCAATATCCCACTTAAGAATTCAAATTGTTGCAAATAGGAGATGTCTTAAACAATATCAACTATTTAATTGCATAATCACACTAAAATAGACAAATCTTTAAAATGTTGAAAAGTATGAAAAAATGGAGTTGGAATATTATAGTTATGTCACGGTAGATATAACTATGTAAAATGTAACTTTTATCTAAAACACTTAAATGTAACTTCTATAACTACATGAAATGTAACTTCTATATAAAAAATGGATTTGGAATATTATAGTTACGTCAGGGTAGATATAGCTACATGAAATGTAACTTCTATATAACATTCTAAATATCCTTTTTCAGTCATTTAAGAGACTAACATTTTTTTATATTCGATTAATAACTTAATACTCCACCAAAAATAGCATTGAATTGGTTCTTCACCAACCAAGGGGAAATTTTAAACTAGTGTGAAAATGCTTACTCATTCCCCTGCCATATTTCTGATATTTTATTTGTGTGCAGATTTAAGCTAGTGTAATGTAACTTCTACATATTTGACAATTTAAATGTAAAAAATTACCCAGATTGAAGTTATACAATTAACATATGCACAATAAGATACAATATGCATGAGTTATAAGTAATATGACGTTTACATGTTATATCAAGACAAACTTTTTCTCATCTCATTAACTCTTATCTTATAGTTGGTGATGGATATAGCCTTTAAAATTATGAGCCATCTTTGTCATATCTTATATTTAATGATGGATATAACTTTTAAAAGAATCAACCTTGTTTGTTATTTTATGTACAATCAATTTAAACGGATATGCTCATAATTTTATTCAATATTACCTTGTACAACTGGAAATAAAATGATGTGGGGTTGGTGTTTCTAGTGATTTCCAAACTTGTTTTAATTACCTAAATTTAGCCTATTTAAAGTAAATAGTTGCATTGACCATCTTATCTTCAAGTCAGTAAATTTTCTTGAGGGAATCTCCATGACATCCTCCATCTCTGAAAATTATGAAATATTAGTAGTACCTTGCACTAAATAGACAATGTTGGCATAGAATCTTTTATTGTGTTTTTTACTCAATGTCACAAATTTATTGATATTTTATGATTCTTGGTTTTGATTTCCATGCTAACACTGGATTGCTAGGATTTTTAGTTGTTCACACACCATATTTCTCACTTATAATTGTATAAAAAATAGAGAATATGCACAATGACATGTAGTGACCTGTGGGTGTCTATTTTATTCAATGACTTGCTTTATTTTTTAACCCATTCCAATCCTACGACAATGAAATTAAGAGAGACAAGGACAAAAAAAGGACTATCAATAAATGAAATTAGAGACTTTAGAATGCAAGTTAAATTGTACCTAAATGTAACAATAAGTATTTGGAGTTGCCAGGTCATTGATGAGAATAAAATCACACTATGAAAAATTCCTTGCATTATGAGAATTTGGTTGCAGCTACACTAATCCTCTGTAGTATTTCCTTGACTTGCATATAGATATAATTTTAGAAACAATCCTACTCCTGCAATTCTTCCCTATATGGATCATCTTTGTCCCCCCTTATTGATAGTTATTTTTCAAGGTAACAGAATAGAACTCTCCAATTGCATCATCGCCTTTCAGAAGAATGCTTGGGTATTTCTAGGTGATTGTTGAAGCAGTGTTTACTCAAGTCGATGAAATCCTTGATTCATATCCATCGCATAAACCTCTTTTTGTAATAAAATTATAAATCCCACATCTACATTACTTGTCCCCAACATACCAATTCTTTACAATGGAATACTTTATCATTGCTCCCTTGGTGAAATAGAGATCCACTAGTGGCATGGAGATGATTAGTGTCATAAAATGGTGCAGTGCATCCTTCAATATATGTCACAAAACTCCTCTCACCTCACATAACTCCTCTCATCTACAACAATAAGAGTCCTCTAAAACTTTCTGGTCTCCATCACATTCATCCTAAAATAAGTGGATAATTCCATGGGTGACAAAGTGTGCTCAGGGTTTTAATAGAAGGAGCTATCACTAAAAAAAATAAAAATACAATGCAACATAATAGTTATCAACAGGAGGAACAAACTTTCCAAACTACTTCCTAACTAGATCAATATACTCCTAAATTACCTCTTATAATGAACAAAAGATAACCTCAACTGCCTATAGAGTCTACCTATGCATGGTAACAATGAAAACACTGAAAAAACAACATCTACAACAATGTTGGTCAATCTCTTCTTCTAGTTAAGGGCATGCCCAACTTTTGAAATGTATCAAGTAGGTCAGGGTCCACCTCATCCAGGCTCCTCTTCTTCTTCTACTCTTTATGTTTAGGTTTAGAATAATAGAAAAGGTCTTGGAAATTGATGGGTGGGTAAAATTTATCAGACCATTTGGGTTCTTCCATTTTTAATCATTGTCTGTAAGCATTGAGTCTAAATTGCAAAAGCCATCCAAGTTCCTTCTTTTTAGCTGAAATTAACATAAGCTATGGAGAGTTGTAAGGTTTAATGGATCTAGGTATATTCTACTTAAAATATAGTAACATGGTTTAAAATTGTAGGCATTGAGATCAGAATCTAAGGATGAAACAAAAAAGATTTTATGTTCATGATTACAAGAAATTTTAATTTCATGTAACAAAGTTTGAGGAAGGTCTAGTATTTGCATCCTACCAAAAAATTTGCTTGCATCACTCGATCCCTTTGAATTTGGGCATGGTAGAGTCCATTACACAAACAATCAACCACTAAAAAAAAAGGTGAAAAGAAAAAAATAAAATTTCATGCATTCTGACCCTAAAAAAGTTAGGGAGGAGCGAACTGATCTGTACAATAAGGACATGCAAAATGCTTACTTGTCCATTGTCTTTTGATGAATTGTTGGCCGCAATCAAGATCTGCATTATCATAATAATTAAACCCTTTGTACAATAAGGACATGCAAAATGCTTACTTGTGCATTGTCTTTTGATGAATTGTTGGCTGCAATCAAGATCTGCATTATCATAATCATTAAACCCTCAACTCTAGATGAAATTTATGCTTTGATCATATAAACCCTCAAAATTGTTTACCCATAAGAACAAAAATTATCTTTAATAAAAAGGAAGAACTCTCTAGAGTCCAAATTCATACCCATGTACAAATGGCCAAAATCTCCACGCCCAATGACCTTGCGCTTCCTCCATCTAATCGTTTATGCTCTCCTAAGGTGTTTTCCATGCAAACTCCATCTAGGGTTTGAATCCCATGGAATCCATAGATCATGTTGATGGTCGCTTCCTCCATCTAATCGTTGATGCTCTCCTAAGGTGTTTCCCATGCAAACTCTGTCTGGGGTTCAAATCCCATGAAATCCACAGATCACATTAATGGTCTTCCTTCTTGCATTTCAACACATATATCAACAAGGTAGAGAAAAATGCAGTGCTACAATGTGATGGTGTAATATGTGAATATTTTATTTCAACCTAGCGCTAAACTGGAAATGAAAAAGAAAAGAAATAGAACCCAGGTCTAAACTGGAAATGAAAAAGAAAAGAAATATTTATAAAAGAAAAAACGAAATAAATATTTATAATATAAAATAAAATATATAAATCGAAATTGGGTTAAATGGTTTTTTTTTTTAATAAGAATTTGTTATTTTTGTGTAAGAGACTAAATTAAATGGGCCTGGAGTATGCCCTAAAACTGCTTCTGCTTGGCTAAGAGCTCGTCTTCCTCGGACGTAAGGAAACAGGTTAACGGCCCAAGACCCAGAGGCATCTGGCAGGAGTGAAAGCCTGCTCCCTTACGGACCACCAGCGGGTTATTTCAGGTGGCGTGGTTTTCCTTGATAACAGTGATGTGTCAACTGACATTCGCGGATAGCAGCCAGAGATGGCTGTCCTCACTGTTGGTTTGACAAACTGAGTTTGATAGGTTTTTCCACCTTTTGAAAAAAAAAAAAAAAAAGAGACTAAATTAAAAAGAAGAAGAAGAAGTTAAAAATGATATTGGGATGAGTGTAAACATTTAAATATGGCCTCAATTAATAATAAAAAGTTAAATTAATAAAAATAATAAAATTCAGTTTGTTAAATTTTGGTTTTCTTATTAACTTGTGAATAGGCTTTGTTACAATACCATGGGCCAATACTATGGCTTATCGATACTACAAGTCCAAAAACCATAACTTATTTTACAACCAAAATATTCTATAACAATATGACAAGATTGTTAACCATGTATATTCACCCTCACTTTATGGTAGATATTATTAACTTGTAAAAAATAGCCTTTGTTATAATACCATGGGTCAATACCATGGATTATCAATATCACATGCCCAAAAAACATAAATTATTTCACAATCAAAATATTTTATAATAATATGACAAGATTGTTAACCATGTATATTCACCCTCACTTTAGCATGGATATTAACTTGTAAATTGGCTTTGTTACAATACCATGGGCCAATACCATGGCTTATCAATACCACATGCCAAAAAACCATAACTTGTTTCATAATAAAAAAAGTTATTTTAATTTAATTTTACTAAAAAAAATTGAACCTAAAAGGGAAAATGTTACAATTTGAGATATAGCTAAACCCTCTATCCTTCGTGACTACTAAAAATATTCCCATATAAATTAAATTAAGGTTTTAATAAATTAAGCTAAGATGGATCTATGTTGATTCTTTATATATATATATATATATATATAAAGAACCGGCATAGATCAATCTTTGCTAAGGATACAAGGGATGAGAGCAAGCAAATTGACTAATTATATTAGATTAAATATAGTGAATGATTTTTTAAAGTTTTCCATTATTTTCTTTACTTTGACATGATTGATCCAAAATATAGGTTTAATATTTTACTACCAATTAAGTTTTTTTAATTTAGATAATTTCTTAAACACATTACAATATGATCAAATTTAAGGGAGAGTTGGGGAGGGGGCGGAGAGAGGGAGGGAGATAGTGAAAAATTTGGAGGGCAGAGAGAGAGAGAGAGAAAGAGAGAGTGATGGGGGGGAGAGTGAGTGAGGTGGGAGAGAGGGAGCGAGAGGAAGGAAGAGAAAGAGAGAGAGATGGAGTTGGAGTGGGAGAGAGGGGAGGAAATAACAAAGACATAGAGAGATAGAGGCGGAGAGAGATAGGAGTGAGAAGGGAGAGATGGACAGAGACGGAGGAAATAAAAAAGACATAGAGAGATAAGAGTGGGAAGGGAGAGATGGAGAGAGAGTGAGGGAGAGAGGAGAGGAGGGAAGAGAAAAAATAGGAGAGGATAGAGATAGGGAGAGAAGGGGAAGGGAGAGAGATGGAGAAGAACAGGGAGGGTGGGAGATAGTAATAGAGTTGGACAGAAGAGAGAGAGAGAGAGAGAGAGAGAGAGAGAGAGTGATTTGGGGGGAGAGATAGAGGGGGGTGGAAGATAAAGGATACAGAGGAGGGAAGATAAAGATGAGGAGAGAGATGGAATTGGAGGGGGCAAGAGACAGAGGGAACAAGAAAAACATAGAGGGAGAAAGGTGGAGAGAGGGAGGGGGTGAAAATGGAGTCATGGAGAGAGAGTGTGGGAGATAGGAGAGAGGGAGGGAATAGAGAGAAGGATATAGATAAAGAGGAAGAGAAGGGGAAGAGATAGATAGAAAGAGAAGGGGAAGAGAGGGAGAGAGAGTGTGTGCATGTTTGGGGGGTGAGATAGAGAAAGGGAATAACAAAGAGACACAAATACAAATATAGATATTATATAGTATTATATAAGAAACCTAGATCCATATTAACCCTATAACTATCAAGTGCCGAGAGGGATCCAATCTCTCGAGGTGCAAACATTTCCTCAAGTTTTGCACTAGAAAAAAAAATTTGCACCTCGAGAGATTGGATCCCTCTCGACACTTGATAGATCCGGGGTTAAGATGGATCTAGGTCGGTTAATATGAAATTAAAGTAGTTTTTATTTGATATTATAGTCTTAAAAAATAAAATTTCTCTTCAAATTAATTTCAAATTGGAACTAGATCCAATTAGATTCAATGAATAAATTTTTTAAAAATACATAAAATATTTTTTTTATTAAAAAATATATTTTTAAAATTACAAATTATTAGAGATAAATAATGAAAAGTTGGCTCACCTATACACCATGTGAGGATGAAGAAGTGTTTAAGGAAGGATAACCTTTCAACCAATCTTTAACATCCTTTCAATCCCCTATCACTTGTAAGTTTAGATTGCTTGACACAATTAAGATGACTAACATAAAAAAATTGATTCATATTATTGTAGTACTTCTTAGGTAGTTGTATTTTTGTTCTTAGACTAAATTAGTCATTCATGTTAGTAATTTTTAGTTGTATTACTTATTAACTAATCGCATATTTTAACCCACGACTAAATTAGTGATTTATGTCAGTCGTTTTTAGTTTGGTCACTTAAGATTGCTCATTTTTGGTAGTATTTCACTTGGAAAAGTTGTGGTGACTAACTTTTTTAGTCACCTAGTCACTAATTACTCATTTTCTACTAGTGCAATGATCCATGTTGACAAATTGAATAGGCTATATGCTTATTGTTTATGGATTTTATGGTATCAATGTAGGTTCACTGAAGACCTTTAAGCAACTACAATGGGTAAAGCCTTGAAGAGAAAAAAGCTAGAATATTTGAGAGACTTCAAAGGGAAGGTACAATTGGAAATTCATTGTAGGAGGAAAAAAGTGGATGAGATGAAAAAATTAATTTCCAAACTCTAGGACTCCTTACCCACCATCAGGGAAAAACTAGATATGAATAGATTGTAGCTTGTGCAATTGGAGGAGAAATTCACTCAACTAGATAATGGAAAGAGGAGAGGTTCAATGAAGTGACTCTTCAACTATACCAAGATTTGGAAATGAAGGAAGATGCCTTGAAGAAGCTACAAGTAGTTGTCTAAAGACAAAAAAATATCCCTCTATTTCAAATACAAAAGCCAATGCCATTGTCGAGTCAAGCATGGTAAACTCACTTTCCAATACCCTTCTTCAATAGATCTGTGATGACTTTGAAAAGTAAAATAGAATCATGGGCTACAATCTCATGAGGAAAGTTGGGTATGATGGCCAAGGGCTAGGTAAGGGAGGCCAAGGGATTATGATCCTTTTTGTATCTTAATAGAGGCCCAAGCATGAAGGCCTAGGATTTAGTCACAACAATAATCCAACAATTTTTTTTAGCTTAAATCACCCTCATCAAGGCAAGAGGAACTAGAAAAGAGGTTATTCTCATGGAGGAAAATATATTTGGAAAGAGAGTGTGCAACAAGCATGATTTGTAAGCTAATGTGGATATTACACTAGAGAATTTCATCCCAATAGATCTTGTATTATGTTTGTTTTCTTCCTTAGGTCTCATAGTTACTATGATTACTTATTTCTCAAATTTATGAGAATAATTGAAAAAAAATAAAAATAAAGGAACAGGTAAATGAACACATCACCCACACAATCAATGTAAGATTTCTTATAAGAAACTCAAAATATAAAAAATTCCAAGTAGAAGGTGAGGTCTATGCTCTACTCTTTGTTCTTCAATTGTGAATTGTAAGAACAAAGAAATGGTCACTCACGATGGAGTTTCCTTTGCACAATGTCCCAAATTGCTACTACAAAGTATTCTTCCTCTTTTTTTATGCTCTCAATTAATACCAGTCAGACGATATTATCAATTATGGAATAAGTACAATATTAAAAATTGGAACCCCCTCTCTTCCTATTGGCCTAATATTTATCAAACCTAATATTCATATAGAGTTATTGATTTTACATCCTCAACCCTTAATCTATAATAAGTTTATAGACCATTTAGAATATCCTTGAAATTCCACAGCTATCCCACATGTGATTCATGGGGTTTGATATGGTATCCACTTAGTACTATGGTGGTCAACAAGGTAAGTCAAATCACAAGAGATGTAACTTCTACATGTTAGCTCTGATTGAGGTGATTTTCACATTGTTGGAAAGGAATTAGTGTATAGAATATTGTTGAAGTGTTTGTTGGCATGTTTACGTTGCCATTGACGTCACATGTTGAAGTCATGTACTCATGGGTCTATATGTCAAGCATTGAGTCTATTGTATACTTGTTGAATACTATCATGCTGATGTAAATGTGGTCATAAGTCACATAAGGTTTGTAGGAGAGGTTTCATGAGGTAACAAGGTCTCATATGAAGCTGAGCTACATTTGTCCTAGAGGTCTAGTTGACGATATATGTGGTGTCTTGTTGAAGTTATGTAGTTGGTTTCCTACTGTCAAGATGAGTTTGGAAGGATGGTTTAGAGCTAATTTCACTCCCTTAAAGCTCTGTTGCAAGTTTGAGGGTTGGATCTCTTATTTCAACCTATGCTCTACCCCAGTAGCATGGATGGAGGCTCATCGGAGTGAGTGAAACAATCCAGTCACTTGAATGACATGCCCATGTGAACTACTATATCTTTTAGTTAATTTTTCCCAGGCATGTGCAGGTGACCGAGAGGATTTATGAGTTTTTCTCCATATTTCTTGCACTCCTTTGGAATCAATTTGGTTTTGGTGGAATCTATTGTCATACTTTTCCCGAAAAAGGCCAAAATAAGTCGTGGGGCCTCTAGAAGGCGATTAAAGTTTAAATTATCAAAGGGGAAGTGGAATGAGTGGATTGATTTGGTCAAGATGTTGATCTATCTCATATCTGAAGCATGTGAAAAGGTTTTGTGTGAGCTCCATCATCTGAAAAATTAATTGACTTAACCATTTCTAGACTCTACAAATATGTAAAGGCAGATAATTCATTTGGTTGGTTCTTTGGAAGTGTGAGTGAGTGAGTGTGCATATGTTACTAGTGCACAAGCAGTGAGTTCTGTAGTGAGTTCAAATATTTAGAATTGCGGTGTGCTTCAGATATTATTCTTCAGTAGTGTTTCAAAGTTGTGCATAGAGATTTAAGATCAATTTGGAGAGTGTGTGTGGAGAGATTTGTTATCTTAATTGCAGTGTGAAATTGTAGCTGCATAAGTGTGTTTATTTCTTGCATGTTTTGTTTATGCAACGATATTTTCAGTTTTGAATCATATTTTCCTATAGAAGAATTGCTTGTGCTTGGAGTGGGGGCTTCAAGCTAAGTGCATGTTAATTGTCTAATATTGTAGGAGTGCGTGCTCCAAGTTGGCTGTGGCCAGCATTTCTCATTTCAGTCAATGGGTGGGTGCTCCATTTCTAGTGGGTGCTCATTGATGTAATCTAAATGAGAATATTTTGAAGCAATAAATAATAAGAAGAAGTAAAAAATAGTTTGGTGGTTTTTTTTCCCTAGAGGGGGTTTTTTCCACATAAAATCCAAGTGTCTCCATGTGATGATTGTTTGTGTTTCTCATGTGCATGATATTGATATATGTTTCTAAAGTTAATGTCTAATAATTTTTACTTGCAAAAATAATTTTTATATTTTTGTAATACTCATTCACCCCACCCCCCCACCTCTCTCAATATTAGCTTTGTTAAACAATTGGTATCAGAGCCAACTCCTTTGCTGCATCTTGACGGATGAAAGGAGAATTCAAGAAGGGACAATGGCTGGCCATGATGTGAAAGTTCCAAATTTTTATGGTGAAAACTAAAACTTATGGAAAATGAGAATGAAGGGGCACCTCATGAGTTTAGTTGTTGATGTCTTCTCTACTGTGGTGTCTAGATATCTTGTTCCTCATGTTCTTCCTTCATATCCTCATGAAAAGAAGAGGTATCAAATAATCAAAACTTGACTAAAATGAGAGAGGGGGCGGTGAATTAGTTTAGTATATTCATGGACATTAAAATTATATTCATTAATCTCATTAGTTGGACCATTAAATGAGAAGTTTAACAATTGATGACCAACAGATTGAATATGTGAACAACAATTAATAAGCAAAACAAAACATCATATCAACACATAATAATGACACATATTGACACCAGATGTACATGGAAACCCATAAAGGTATAAAACCACGATTTTATTATTGTTGTGATGCAAAGGCAAGCTCCTACTTGTTATTACATCTAATTTTCTGTAGGCTCCAACCTACATGAGGTTGTTACCTCAATTTTCCACAAGTTGCAACATGCAAGGAAGCTCCAACTCCCATATGTTTTCTGTAGGCTACAACCCACAGGAGGCTCCTACCTCAACCAACTCCAACTAGATATTTATCAAGCCACAACATGAAAGGAGACTACCATCCCCTGATGCAAACAAGAAAAACAATGTGTTGGTTTACCTGGTCATAAATTTTGCATGTCTCCCTCTTCATTTCTACCTGTTCTCTCCTTCAAATATGCATCACATAAGCTTCGTATGTGCCAGTAACTAATGCATAATAGTTTTATCGGCTTTCTCACATTCTCCCTTTCTCTAACGTCTCAATGCCTTCCAAAATCACGTCTTTTATAAAAATAGTTTTCTCGCTATTTGCATTTCACATAGGAATATGCAGTGAATAGACTTGACTCTTTGCCTTCCACTTATTCATTTCCAAACTCTTCATATCTTGAATATTAGAACAAAAAAATACAGAATCCATCCATTTTTAATTTTAGCCACATGTAATTATTAAATGTATCAACCTAATGTCAACATCAAATAACAATATCTCTCATTAATGCATGACAACAATCTTTGCAACATATTTTCCTTTTCCTTGGAGTCTTGCCTTTGCCTCACAACAATTAAGCTTAATCAACAATTTCACAAAAGAAATTCTTCAATATAGTAATCTTTGCAACATTATCAAAACATTTTAATGTATCAGAACTCCTCATCCTTCTTCTACTCATTTGCCTTATTTTGCTGCTTGTTGCTCCTTGTATTGTTGTTGCTCCTTGCCTTGCTGTTGCTTCTTGCATTGCTGCTTGTTGCTCCTTGAGTTGCTGCTAGTCCTTGCCTTATTGTTGCTCCTTGCATTGCTGCTACTTTTTTGCTCCTTTGCTTGTTGTTCTTTGTGCTTCTCCTTTTCCATCAATGAAAATATTTCCAATAGTCCCCCTCTTTGGCATTGATGGAAACACATTCTTCCTCCCCCTTTTGTCCTGAAATATATTTCTTATTGCTGCCCATAGTCTCTGCCTATTCTAAAAGATATTTCTCATTACTGCCCATAACCTCTGCTTACCTCCCCCTTTGACATCAATGGAAAGGGGTTATAGATGAATTGTAGCTTGTAAAAGAGTCCCCAGTGTAGCTATCATCATTGTTTTAATGCTTTAAAACTTGAAATGTATTGCTCTCCATAATTGACCTAATGCTAATCCTGATGGTTTATTAGAGATTCTCCATATCGAATGAATGTTCCCCCAGAAACATTGCTCCAAATACGTGTTGGGTAAATATTTTATTTTTGAAATATTTCAGAGGAATTCTTATGATGATCATAAAAAATATGGTTATACAACAGTCCAACTAGACCCACAAACTGCTCTTCCTAATTATCAAGAAATTGTTCTAGGCGCTCGACAAGTTCATGTGGGAAAGGTTCTGGTAAGCTGGTTGTCTTCTTGTAGAACTTATCAAGCCACAACTCTGCATTTGACTTCTTTCATTGGCCTTTCACTGGCTCCCCAAGTGCTGTTTTCAAATGATCATTTGTAAAGGACTGGACTACCTCTATTGTGTCACAAATTTTATGTAGTGTTGCATCAACACATGCATAGATCGTGTTCCGTAATGCAGTATCACAAAGCATCTGGCTAATTTGTGTTACATTCAAGAAGGGACCAAATGGATGATAACCAGTTTCCCATAGCGAGTTGGAAATTGGCCTATGATGTATATGGGAAGTTTTTTCATAAGGTGCAGCCAATCCACCAACAATTGATGCTAATCCAGCTAAAATGTGGCGTTGTGCTAGCTGTGGAACAACATATATTTTCTCAGTTTCTGAGACATAACTGAGGGGTATTTGATTATTCTCATGTTGAAGAACAATTATAACATCATTGTTGGTCCATACTTGACTTTCACCTTCCATCAATAGCTCAGGATCTATACCAACTAGAGACAACACAAACACCAGAATTACACATTTCCATATGTCCTATAAAGATCTTGCTGCTTCTTTTTGTTCCCTTTCTCTCTTTTGTCCTTACTATATTTGGATCTGTAAGTTACCCAAATAGGTCTAGGTTTTATAACATAATCCTTAGAATTAGTTGACTCTGACATCCACGTATGTCATAGGAAAAATATACTTGAAAGAGAAGGATCTATAGCTTCAAGCAAGCCAACTATTAGAACATCTGCAGAACGCTCCATTTCTTCTTTGATAATAGAACAATCTAGATATGTTATAGTCCGGACGTGAAAAAGACCATTTATATTTTTTTCATGGAGAGAATGATTGCGTAGATATTTTCACACAAAAATTGCTAACTTCTCATGGCGATGAAGGCTGTGGGGACCCCATCAACAACAACCTCTTGTCTAGCATGAACCATATTTTTAACCTCCATCTCAATGGCCTTCATATCAATACTATAGTTGTGGCCTTCTTAAAAAATATTGTAATGATTGTGGTTTTGGAACACTATAATAGGAACAAGTAACCAACTGGCCAAATCAACGGTCTCAAACCTAACATCTAGAGCTAGAACATGCTCAATAGTTGTAGAAATGAGAGCTCCAAGTTGTCTTGTGAAGAGCTCAACAGTGGAACTAGGACTAACAGGACCCTGGCCTCTTGGAAAAAGAATATACAACAACCTTGGAATCATCTTGTAACTTACACTACCTTCCTCTGTTTCTATCTTTCCATATGTGCATGGACCAACAAACAGATCTATGACATCATATCTTCCTGAACCCAACCATACTTGCGATGCCCCCCCTCCACCATAGTGATACTGGTAAATGTAATTTCCTTCCTGCTGCTTCATTTTTTCAAGTGTAAGTTCTTCAATTTTCGCGTACTTTAAAGCCTCAAGATCAACTTCTTTGTTCCTAGGATCCATCCAAACCTTATCAAAGTTTAGAATGAATATTTCATTTGGCACAGGTCCTTTTATTTCTGCAGTAGAATATGAAGCATCTTCAAAGTCAAACAAATAGGTGTACAGTCTTTGGAAAGTTGGTTCTACAATCGTTGCTTCAAGTTCAAACAACATTACCTCTTTTCCATATTCGCTCTCCCTTGCTGAACGAGCAAGCTCCATTGTGTTATTCAATGATTTTTCAAATGCTATAAGCTCTGGCTGACCAATAAGAATGACGTTATATTGAAGATCATGTTCAATATCGAGTGGTAAAGTAGTCTCTAGGCATGCAGGATGGTGTGAGGGAAAGCTTCTTCTCGTAAACTCCCCTAGCATGCGCACATCCAAAGAGTACCTATAGCCACCATCACCATTGAATCCAACCAGTACAATATTAACTTCAAGTGGAACCCTAAAAGGAACCTCAACTCTGGAGTGCAGCATTTGGTGCATCTCATGCTTGATGTTTTCCTAGATATCCTGGAACGCGTTGTGATGCCACTGAGGGTGCCCTGGATCATGTCTGAATGCCTCGCATTCAACCACTTCTAAATTCCAACTGTAAATAGCCAAGACTGCCACAACATTAAATAATCCCCAGTGTTTCATCCTACTTCCCATGGCCAACCCTCCTCTTCTTTCGCCTTCTATTCCTGCCTCACGTAGTGTGCCTTACGCAATACTTCAATGTTCAAACACTGCATGAATGTATTAAATGATTCTGCAACTTCCAATCCCAACATTCGCAGGGCTTCCACGAATTCCTACATAGATGCTTCACAACTGTCATAAAAAATTGATGTTGTTAGCTTGGTGGATGGAATGCATTCTCTAATTTCTGGGTCAACACAACTTTAAACTTCTGCATGACTTCTTTCAACTTCAGCGAAAACACAATCGAGCATTCTTTCTAGTCTGGATTTGGGATTGTACGTAATAAATACATACATTGATAGATCCGACTAACATTATTTAGACCGATATTTATGAATGGATGATCAGGCACACCTAGAGGGATAAGAGCTAGAGAAAATCTTAGCTTACTATAATGCTATGTGTCCATGAGTAAGAGACCAAGTCCAAACAAGAGAAAGGTGCACTGAACCCAGATTACTGGAACCCCACATAGGAGATACCATGTACCCTGTAATCAAGGAAGTCATCGATAACGACCACTCACATTGCCTTAATTTTTTTATACATTAGTCATGATCGTGCTTGAATGAACTCTTATGGATGGATTGCATACTTACTATGCGGTATGATGAATAATCATTCATTCAAATATATATTGAATATGAGCACTTGAGCATTATTTAACCGGAAAAAAGATTTCATCTAGCATCAAAATACTTGTCAGTATGAGAACACAATAGATGCTTTTGTAGTATCATACAGGTTGACTGTGTTATAGTAGGAATTAGAAGTTGTTGTATAACAATGTGAATCTTGAGGAAGGTACACGTGAATCTCGCACAGTTGGCTTGTTGCAAAGCCTGATGCCAGGGCCTTATGAAAGAACGACTCATGGGATCACCACTTTTATGAACAACTTGACATCAAAAACCTCATTTTTAAGCCAGGCCATGGAGTCTCAGGCATACCAATTCATCTCATTGCAGCGTAGGCATATCAATTAATACCAATTCATGGATGTTTCTTCAATGACCATTTCCCTGGTCTGACATCTACTGTCATCTGTTCTTGCATGATGAAGATAGTGAAAGTTACATAATGCATACCCTGGAATTGTCATAAGGTTTCAGATTTGGTAGGTAGAGTAATGTTCAATTTTTCAGTTTTCCTTTAATGCCCATCACACATACTTTGCAATCGACACAATCCTCTCATCCATTTCCTTGGCATAATCTGCCACATGTTCGCACTATAATTCTATCACTGCATGCTCATATTTTCACTATCATTGCACTATCATTTCATTATCATACCTCTAATGCATCTGTCATACGGTTACACCTCTCAGACTATTATTTCTGGCACATTTGATTACAAATTTTCACTGGCATAGATAAGGTTGGTCCAATGTATAGTCTGACATTAACGTTCCACATTCATAATGTTCCATAATGCTCCAACCTAATTAACTGAGCTCTTCATAATCATGCACTCGGCCTCAAAACAACCTCTATTGTTAGGATTCCAATAACGTATAGAATGCACTTTCATGAGATTTGATATTTATACTTTGCGCATCTGACACACTGTAAGCAACTGCAGTTTACGCTCCATAGTATGACTGGGAATATATATATATATTTTTGAATAATAAATCCTTGGAATAGGTTTTTTTTCTTCATTCATCTTCATTTTAATTCTTTCTATGGCTCTCATTGTCTTGGAAAGGCTGTCGGAAAAGCGTGACAACTCCATCACGATTAGCATAGTTTTTGTAATCTCGACTCTTTCTTTCCCAGAAATTCAGCTCAATCATTTTGCCTGAACCACGACTTGTTATGGGTGATAATTATATGTGATTTTCATAACAAGTTTAAATCTATGTCGTGCATCTCCAACTACAGAACCATATATTTCATATCATATTGTTTAGTTCTCTTGGAACTACCATTTATTAGCATGTGTATTTAAAACTAATTATTTTCCTATGTTGCACAGTCTTTGGCTGCTATGACAATGCCTCCATGAAATTAATATTTACCCTATTGTGAGATCTAGAGAAATTTTTGTAGAGTGTATAGAGAATATCTTGAAATGATAATAGACCAGGAGAAATTTCTGTAGAGTGTATAGAGAATATCTTGAAATGATAATAGACCAATCGACCAGGCGATGTCCCTCGAGTCTATATCTCTCTTCAATATTCCTGTTTAGTATGCTCAACATGAACCAAAAATTCATATTCTTGTGCTTCCACATTCTCAAGATTTAGAGATGCAATATCTATTGCTTGAATATGAGCTTCTAGTTCATGAACTTCTAGCGCACCTAATCCAAATTCAGCCGGAAAATTTTCCAAGCTCTCCTTAACTGGGCTTCCTTCTTCGAACCCAATAGAGGATTATTATTATTATTATTATTTTATTTTTCAGTGTGAAAGTATTTAACATGTGATAAAATCTCAAACTGTTTAGTTTCTACATTTTATTTTTGTTGTGTCAATGATAAATTGTCAAGCCTGTCTTCAACTTGAATGTTTTAGGGCACTTCAATCACAAAATGGTGTTGTTTAAAGTAATTCCCACCATTAATTGACAGTTATGAGTCTTTTTCTAGATACTTTAGATCTCCAAGTTGACTTTCATACGTGTATTCATCTATGGGTGCTACCTGTTTGATGATTAGTTGCTCTTCATCATGAATTTTAGTTTCTTCTATTTCAACTACATCTTCCTTGAAAATTTTCTCCTCATCCATGGGTACTGAAACCAATTTCTCAGTGGTAGTTGCATCTGTTTCCTCTTCATCCTCTATATTTGTTCTCTCATCCATATGGCGGCCAACTTTCACAGAAGTAGTATTCTGAGCAGTATTTTCAGGCTTATTTTCATATTCATCACACTGACTTGACAGTGTCTGGATTATGATTGTTTCTCTTGACATTTATGCAGCTTTTGTATCCACAATAGGTGCATTCTCTTCCTTGAGAATGACTCCTAGTGCTCCACTTTTATCTACATGAGAAATTTTCTTATCTTCATGAGCAAGGCCCTTGCACTCTTTCTCTGCTACAACCTTTTGGTCAGCCCCATTGATTGTAGACTTGCTTCCTCTCATTGAAGACTTCTTAATATCTCTTCTTATAGCAGTTCTACATGAAAACATGGCCTTCTGGTGACTTTCTTTTACACACCTTTTACATTTAGTTTTTCCTGTGTAGGATACTCAATGTTAGCATCTCTTGATCTCCACAAATTTTTCAAGGTTTGGAGACTTCTACCTTTCTTTGTAAATCTTGAGTAAGTGTAGTTTCCTTCACATTAGTATCATACCCAAATTACCTATGCTTCTCATCAGATGATTTATCTATGTTGGCCTTCTTATGAACCTCATTCTCAGGTGCCCCTTGCTTTTAGCAGGTTCTTCTTGCTTCTATTTTTGGGCCATGGATTTTCCTCTATGAGTTTTTATGATGAGCCATCTTTTCCATCCCATCTGGCTTGATTGCTTCATGGTCATCACTGCAGTCTTTGAAATCTTCCTCAATAAGATTAGTTTTGTCCTCATGATATTTCTACTCCTCCTATGGATTTCTCACTTTTATTTATTTCATTGTTGCCTCTGCATGTATATGTATTTGTTTTCTTAACATTTTCCATGCCAACTATGATCTCACCATGCCCATTATCTTCTCACATTTTATGGGTTGCTCTCCCCATGGGATGTTGCTTCTCTTCTAATATTGTTTTGATGGTTGTCTTGATGCTTAGAGCGGCTCCCCCTGATACCATGATGAGCTCATTATGTCATTTAAGTAGCAAGTTGTACCATTCTCTTCCTCTTCCACACTTTTATAGACTGCTTTCTCTTGTTTGGATTTCTTTCATATTTCTCTCTTCTTGAATTTGCTTCCATCTTTTGTCTAGTGTTCTTTAGAATATATGGAAGCTTACAATCCTTGGCTTTGTGGCCAAGATTATTACACAAAAAACATCTTGTGTGGCCAAAAATTAGAGAAAATAATGTGTTTCATTTTGCGTTCATGTTTTTCTTCATATACACTTTGCATTGAATCGCTTTATGTCCAAATTCATGACATATATAAGAATAAGCATAGAAAAAGTTTATGTACCCAGTTGCTGGTGTTATCCTTTGTTTTCTTGTTGGACAATATCTTCTTTCTTTTTGCATGTCTTGTTGAATAGTCATGATCTTTTTGTTCTTACAATCTACTGCCACATGTCCATGTTCATGGCAAGAAAATCATGTAATGTTTTCCAAGGAGAAAAGAATATCCTTTGATATCTTCCAAACTTGTTCAAATCATTGATTGGATTTTGATATTGTTGCTTGTTTTTGTTTTATTTACAAAGCATGATATTGTTAGACTCTTCTTTTGTAGGTCCTTTTAGAGTTGCTTCAGTCTCATCTTTAATGGTTGCCTCTGCTGAGTTCTTCATGGAGGCAAGGTCCTCTTCTAAATTCTTACACAACATATTCTTTTCTTCTAACTTACTTCTAGCTAAATCAACCTCAACTTCTAATCTTTTACATTGTAGGTCTCTCTCCTTGAATTTACTGCTCATCACCTCTTCTAGTCTCCTTGCTTCTTCAAGTTGTGTCTTCAGGCTGACAATTTCCTCCTTGTACTCATGCTCTTTCTCATCACATATCTGCACCAGTTTCTTCAAATCTTTGTTTTCATTCTTCAATCTTTCTATACTAGCCAATGATAAGTCAAGCCTAGCTTGATTTTCATCTAATTTTTCTTCATGAGAGTCAGGCACATTCACACAGGTAGAGGTTTCACTTTCCTGTTGACAGGGTTTTTTCTCCTTCCTCTTTCTCTTTCCTTTCTCTACATTGTTGTTGCTAGCCTCTTCATGCATGAGTTGCAATCTATCCCATATTTCTTTTGTAGAAGTTAGATCTATTATTGTATCAAGATCCTTATTATGAAGATTGTTATACATGACACATTTTTCCTTAGCATTCCACTGTTTTTCTTGCAAAGAGGGAGAGTCTTTGTAGTAACCATCAAATAATAGTTTCCATACAACAGGTCCGTAAGATATCAGTTCAGACTTCACCTTATCTCTCCACTCATAAAATTTTGTTGCACTCAAAAATGGTACACTTTGATAGTCCATGACCTAACCAGGTCTACCTTCAAGTTGTTAATCTTACACCGAAGGAACTGGCTCTGATACCATTTCATGAGAACTTGACTAAATTGAGGGGGGGGGGGGGGGGGGGGGGGTTGAATAAATTTAGTATATTCATGGACATTAAAATTATATTCATTGATCTCATTAACTGAGTCATTACATGAGAAACTTAAAAAATGATGACCAATAGATTGAATATGTGAACAACAATTAATAAGCAAACCAAAACATCATATCAACACATAATAATGACACAAATTGACATTAGATATATATGGAAACCCATAAATGGAGAAAACCACAATTTTATTATTGTTGTGATGAAAAGGCAAGCTCCTACTCCTTATTACATCTAATTTTTTGTAGGCTCCAACCTACAGGATGCTGCTACATCAATTTTTGGCAAGATGCAACATGCAAGGAAGCTGAAACTCCCATATGTTTTCTGTAGGCTACAACCCACAGGAGGCTCCTACCTCAACCAAGTCCAACTGGATATTTATGAAGACACAACTTGAAAGGATACTACCATCCCCTAATGCAAACAAGAAAAACAATGTGCTGGTTTACCTGCTCATAAATTATGCATGTGTCCCTCTTCATTTCTACCTATTCTTCTCTTAAAATATGCATCACATCAGCTCCATATGTGCTAGGTAACTAATTCATAATAGTTCTATAATCTCTCTCACATTCTCCCTTTCTCTAACGTCTCAATGCCTTCCAAAATCACATCTTTTATAAAAACAGTTTTATGAATGTTTGCATCCCACATAGGAATATGAAGTGAATAGGCTTGACTCTTTTCCTTCCACTCATTCATTTCCAAACTCTTCATATCTTGAATATTAGAACACAAAAATACATAATCCATCCATTATTAATTTCAACCACATGTAATGATTAAATGTATCAACCTAATTCCAACATCAAATGACAATATTTATTATTAATGCATCACAACAATCCTTGCAACATATTTTCCTTTGCCTTGGGGTCTTGCCTTTGCATCACAACAATTAAGCTTAATCAACAATTTCACATCAAAAATTATTCAATATAGTAATCTCTGCAACATTATCAAAATAGTTTAATGTATCACAACTCCTCCTACTTCTTTTGCTCCTTTGCCTTATTTTGCTGCTTGTTGCTCCTTATATTGTTGTTGCTCCTTGCCTTGTTGTTTCTCCTTGCATTTCTGCTAATTTGTGGCTTACTGCTCCTTAAATTTCTACTACTCCTTGCCTTATTGTTTCTCCTTGCATTGCTGCTACTTTGTTGCTCCTTTTCTTGATGTTCTTTGTGTTGCTCCTTTGCTTGTTTCTCCTTTGCCATCAATGACAATATTGCCAACATCAAAACAATGGCAAAGCCATAAATGTCGAAATTGAAACACTTAGTGAGTATGAGATGATAAAATTTATGCATTGCAAATCAGCTAAAGAAATTTGGGACAAACTTTAGAATATATATGAAGGCGATCAAAAAGTGAAGAAAGAAAAGTTCCAAAACTATAGGATGAGGTTTGATTGCTTGAAAATGAAGGAAGATGTAACTATTGCAAAATATTTCAAAAGAGTTGAAGCAATGACCAATCGGATCAAGAGAATAGATTTTAAATTTGAAGATGAATTCATTATTCAGAAAATCTTGAGGTCTTTACCAGCAAGATTTAACCCCAAGGTTTCTACTATTGAAGAAATGTCTTATTTGAGCACTCTTACTATGGAGCAATTGCTTGGAATTCTTACAGCTTATGAGATGCATATTATTGAAGAGAAATATGAATCTAATGAATCTACATTCAAGGCCTCCAAGAATGTCAATGTTGTTACCAAAAATATCAAGAAACTTCCAAAGAAAATCAAGGAAGAAGAAGGATACTCTAGTAGTGAATCTGATGAATAATTTTCTCAGTTTTCCAATAAATTAAAGAGAGGTAATGGAAAGTATAAAAGAATGATTCCTTTCAAGTGTTTCGAATGTGGAGAAGTTGGACATTTTTCTGCAAAATGTCCACTCAAAAGAAGTAAAAAGGAGGAAAAGAAGAAGGATATTAAGAGCAAGGATAAAACCCAGAAATTTTGAAAAGAAAAAGCTCAAACGAGAAGGAGTTATTACTCCAAAGAAGAAAGTGATATTTCAAATGAAAGCAGTGAGAAATATTGATCAGAAGAAGAATAGCACAGTGAATGTGTTCATATGGCCGTTGAGTCCAAAGACGAATCAGATCTTCAGGACGGAGAAACTGATTATGAAGGTGAGCTCATTACTGCACTTGATGAGTTAAGAAAAGCTAGAAATAAAAACAAGCTATGAAGGAGGAATATGCAAACTAAAGGGGAATAAAACCTCTTTGGTTAATAATTCTTTGAAGATCCACTTGGATGACCTTAGGAAATTCAAAGAAAATTTGTTGCAACAAATTGCAGATCAACAAAATAATCTGGCCGAGTTGGAGAAAGAAAATGAATATTTGAAGCAAACTATTGGAGGAGCTCCATTGCATGCACTCATGAAGAAGACATCATCTTATTAAAGAGAGAATTGGAATAAGAGAAATGAAGGATAATTTTCTCACCAATCAAGTAGCAGAATCTAAAGAAAATTGTCTTAAACTTGAGGAGGAAAATGTCGCATTAAGGGCCAATCTATCAAAATCAGAAACTAAAGCATGCCTAAATAAGAAATTTATCAAGGGATTTGAATTTACAAAAGATCCTCAACATGCAAAGGTCACTGAAGGACAAAAAGTGATTTGGGTTTAAGCCTCCTCTTCAAAATGTCAAATATCAGCCAAGTACCAGTTATGTAGATGCTTTGAAAGGAAAATAAAATCAAACAAATTTTGCTGCAACTAGCAAGAGTGAGAAAAAGAATGAAGCTGAAATCAAATCAGAAAATCAGCAAGTGAAGCAAGCAAGATCCTCAAATTTCACTTCTCCATCATGGCAACAAAAATCCTAGGTATCCTACACTATTTTATGGTTATTTTTTTGCATGTAATAATTTTGGACACAAAGCCATAAATTGTAGGTTAAAGATGTTTCCTAGAAGAAATTTTGATAGATCAAGAGTTTCTCAAGGTCCAAATATTTTGCATGCAAATGGAAATAATTCTTTTGCTCCACTAATGAATGAGATCAAGTGTTTTAGATGCAATAAATTTGGTCACAAAGCTAGTGAATGCAAATCTAGCCTTCCAAATTCCTTCATGCAACCCACTCAAGAGAAATCTAATCAGCAGAAAGTTGAGAAAAGATGGAAGAAAAAGGAAGAAATTTGTGAGCTTGCTTTGATAGCTCATGATCAACATGAGCAATGGCTAATTGATAGTGGTTGCTCCAAGCACATGACCAGTGATAAGAGAAAATTTCTGCAACTAAAAGAATACGAAAAGGGCAATGTCAGTTTTGGAAATGATGCAGCAGTTCCCATCAGAGGCAAAGGAACAGTTAGATTGGACAAGAAGACCAAAGCTCAAAATGTGCTTTATGTTGATGGTTTGAAGCATAATCTCCTCAATGTGAGTCAAATGTGTGATAATGGGCATGAGGTGATTTTCAGATCTAAAGAGTGTGAGATCAGAAATGCTAAATCAGGAAAGATAGTGGAAAAGGCCATTAGAAGTGACAACAACATGTATATTTTTTATGACACTAGATACAGTTGTTGCATGAGAAAAATAGAAGAATATTGGCTATGGCATAGAATATTGGGTCATGTTAATTTTGATAATTTAGTCAAAATTAGCAAGAATGGAGCAGTTAGAGGATTACCAAGGTTGGCTAAACCAGATAGCACAACATGCAAGTCATGCCAATTTGGGAAACAAACAAGAGTGCAATTCAAATCCGAGTTCACCACAAAAACCCATTGGATCTAGTGCATGAAAATGTATGTGGCCCTACAAGGAAGCAAAGTTCAATAGGTGAGAGTTTTTTCGTATTATATGTTGATGACTTCACTAGAGCCACATGGATCATGCTCATGAAAGAAAAATCAGAAGCATTCAACAAGTTTAAGTATTTTAAGGCACTTGTTGAAAATGAGATTGATTTGAAGATAAAGTGTCTTAGATCTGATAAAGGAGGTGAGTTCATGTCCAAAGAATTTGATGATTTTTGTGAGAAGCATGGGATCAAGAGGCAATACTCCATATCTAGAACACAACAACAAAATGGTGTAGTGGAGAGGAAAAATAGGGTTGTCCAAGATATGGCACGAGCTATGTTGGATGAAGATGGTGTATCATGTACATTTTAGGGAGAAGTAGCTCAAACAACAGTATATTTGGAAAATAGAGTTATTCTTAGGCCTAACAATGACAAAAATCCATATGATTTGTGGAAATGAAGACCAAAAAAAGTTGAGCACTTCAAAATATTTGGAAGCAAATGATACATCAAGAGGACGAAAGACAAACTTGTCAAGTTTGAACTAGGAGCTGATGAAGATATATTCCTTGACTATTCATTCAAGAGCAAGGGATACAAATGCTACAACAAGAGAACCAATAAGGTAATCAAAGGTATTGATATTGTTATTGATGAAGATTTGCCTGAATCTAATGATTCCAAAGATGCTGCAACTGATCATGATTTCATAGAATATGTGGACCAAAAAAGTTCTAAGGAAGAGGAAGAAGGGAGAAACACGTCCACTACAAATAGGTCTCCACCAAGTCACATCCAAAAGAAGCACTCGAAAAGTCAAATTCTTGGAAATAAAGAGCTTGGAGTGCAAACATGGATGAAGTTATTGGATAGCTTCAATCAAACACATTTTGCACTTTTGTCTCAAATAGATCCTAAAAGCTTCAATGAGGCCAAAGAAGATCAACATTGGGTGAAAGAAATGAATGAAGAATTAGATCAGATTGAGAATAACAATACATGGGAGCTTGTGCCAAGGCCAAAGGATAAAAACATCATTGGAACCAAGTGGGTGTTCAAGAACAAGCTAGATGAAGAAGGAAAAGTGGTAAGGAACAAAGAAAGACTTGTGTGCAAAGGGTATACTTAAGTAGAAGGTATTGATTTTGATGAAACTTTTTCACATGTAGCTAGATTAGATGTTATAAGAATGTTTTTGGCCTTTGCATGCTACAATAAAATTAAAGTTTATCAAATGGAATTAAAATCAACTTTCTTGAATGGTGATATGGAGGAGGAATTTTATATAGAGAAGCCTGAAGGTTTCTTATTGGGTGATGATGAGAATCTAGTGTGCAGGTTGAAAAAGGCTCTTTATGGCTTGAAACAAGCTCCAAGAGCATGGTATGCAAAGCTAGACAAACATCTACAACAACAAGGCTTCAAAAAGGGATCCACAGACAACAATTTATATATCAAATTTGAAGATGATCATTTTCTAATAATTGTTGTGTATGTAGATGATATTATTTTTGGGAGTGATTTGGAGAAGATGGGCCAAAATTTTGCACAAGAAATGAAAAAACAATTTGAGATGTCAATGTTGGGTGAGCTTACTTTCTTTCTTGGTTTGCAAGTTATTCAAGATGAAAAAGGAATTTTTATTTCTCAATCAAAGTATCTTAGAGAGAAATTAAAATAATTTTGCATGGAATATTGCAAACCAATGTGCACTCTTATGGTTATCAGTTGTAAGTTGAGTAAATATGATGAATCACCAGAAGTAAATTTGTCCATGTATCATTCCATGATTGGCAACTTATTGTATCTAACTGATTCTAGACCTAATATCATGCAAGCTATAGGATTGGTCTCAAGATTTCGAGCTAATCCCAAGGAGACTTATCTTAATATTGTAAAGAGTATCTTCAAGCACCTTCAAGGCACTGTTGAATATGGATTATGGTATCCCAAAGGTAAAAATTTCAATTTGATTACTTTTACTGATGTTGATTGGGTTGGTAGTATTGATGACAGGAAAAGTACTTCAAGAGAAACTCACTTTTTGGGAGATTGTTTGGTTTCTTGGGCAAGCAAGAAACAAAGCTCCATCTCTTTGTCCACAACTGAAGCTAAATATATAGCAACAACCACTTGTTGTACACATATATTATGGATGAAGCAAACTCTTCAAGACATGCATGTTGAGTACAAAGAGCCTCTTCCCATCATTGTTTACAACACAAGTGCAATAATCATCTCCAAGAATCTGGTTCTTCATTCCAAGACCAAGCACATACCAATCAAATATCATTTTCTAAGAGAACAAGTAGTCAACAAAGTTGTGAAGTTGGAATATATTGCTTCAAATGAACAAATTGTGGATATCTTCACCAATCCACTTCCAAGGGAGAAATTTGAATATCTTAGAGAGAACATGGGTTTTCTTCCTTTTCAAAGGCATTGGTGATTGGTTGTTTGCATGCTTTTCAAGTCATTATGAATGGTTTTTCTTGCTTATTCTTGCTTCATTTCAATATGGGTTTCTTCTTCATGTATATTTCTTCTTCAAGATGGTGTGGTATCATATATATTCAGGGGGAGAATGTTCAATAGCTCAGGGGGAGAATGTTCAATAGCTCAGGGGGAGTATTTGTTGCACCTCTTTAGGGGGAGTACTTCATTTTTGGCCATGTATCACATTGTTGTTATGTAATTTTTCTTGCCATGTAAAACCCCTTGCCATTGATGTCAAAGGGGGAGAGAGAGTGAGTTGTGTATGTACTCAACTTCAGATTGTTGTATGTAAATGTAATATTTCTTTTCAGAAGCTACATGTTGACATCATTGGAAAAGGGGGAGTTTGTTGGCATGTTTGTGTTTCCATTGATGTCACCTATTGAAGTCATGTACTCATGAGTCTATATGTCAAGTCTTGAGTCTGTTGTATACTTTTTGAAGGTTTTCATGTTGATGTAAATGTTGTCATAAGTCTCAAAAGGTTTGTAGGAGAGGTGTCATGAGGTAACAAGGCCTCATCTGAAGTTGAGCTACATTTTTCCTAGAGGTCTAGTTGATGATGTATGTGATGTCTTGTTGAAGTTATGTAGTTGGGTTCCTGATGTCAAGATGAGTTTGGAAGGATGGTTTACAGGTCATTTCACTCCCCTAAAGCTTTGTTGCAAGTTTGAGGGTTGGATCTCTTGTTTCAACCTATGCTCTACCCTAGTCACATGGATGGAGGCTCATCATAACGACTGAAAAAGTCCAATCCCTTGGAGGACATGCACATGCAACCGACCAGACCTTCCAGCCGATTTTATCTAGGCCTGTGCATGCAACCAAGAGGATTTACGTTTTTTCTCTGTATTTCTCGTGCTCCTCTGGAATTAATTTTCTTCTGGCACAATGTATTGATGGAATTTTCCATAAAAAGGTCGAAATAAGTCGTGGGGCCTCTAGAAGGCGGTTAAAATTGAAATTATCAAAGGGCTAGTGGAATGAGTGGCTTGATTTAGTCAATATGCAAATCTCAATCATATCTGAAGCATGTAAAAAGTTTTTGTGTGAGATCCATCATCTGGAAAATTAAGTGACTTAAACATTTCCATATTCCACAAATATGTGAAGGCAAGAAGTTCATTTGGTTGGTTCTCACGCAGTGTAAGTGAGTCAGTGTGCATATGTTACTAGTGCATAACCAGTGATTTCTGCAGTGAGTTCAGAGCTTCAGAATTGGAGAGTGCTTCACAAATTATTCTTTAGTGGTGTTTCAGAGTTGTGTGCAGAGATTGAAGATTAGTTTGGACAGTGTGTGTGGAAAGAATTGTTCTCTCAATTGGAGTGTGAAATTGTGGTTGCATGAGTGTGTTTATTTGTTGCATGTTTTGTTTATGCAACAATATTTTTAGTTTTGAATCATATTTTCTTGTAGTAGAATTGTTTGTACTTGGAGTGGGGGCTTCAAGCTAAGTGCATGTTCATTGTCTATTGTAGGAGTGGGTGCTCCAAGATGGTTGTGGCCAACATTTCTAATTTCATTGAAGGGGTGGGTGCTCCATTGTTAGTGGGTGCTAGTTGATGTAATGTAAATGAGAATATTTTGAAGCAATAGATAATAAGAAGAAGCAACAAACAATTTGGTGATTTTTTCCCTAGAGGGGGGTTTTTCCACCTAAAATCGAAGTGTCTCCCATTGATGATCGTTGGTGTTTTTCATGTGCATGATATTTATATATATTTCTGAAGTTAATTTATGAAAAGGTTTTATTTGCAAAATTATTTTTTATATTTTCGTAATACTGATTCACCCACCCCCTCCCCCCCTTCCCCCTTCTCAGTATTACTTTTGTCTAACAATGTTGTGAGATATGCTCAAAATTTTTTGTCCCCAAAATGTGTCATTTGACACATCAAAATGTCTCCAGAAGGTTCCAAACCCCAGATATCCAAATTGGGACCTGCCACTAAAATGGGTCTTGTAAGCCAAATTCCTTGAATTTTTCCAACTAAAAAGTACCAAGATAGATGAAAATTTATATATTGATCCATTTCATATTAGAGCCACTCAATATGCTTGTATGTTCTTGAATAGGGTAGAAAATAGATGAATTTTCCATCCAAATCCACTCTAACACGAGATGTAAAGCAACCAAGCTAGCAATCATCATTACAAACCAAAAAGGTATGACATAATAAATATGGTTTGTTTTTATTGTAAGAAAAGGGGCCATAAGGATAGAAATTATTGACACTCCCTAATGCCAAGAAACACATGTAGGAACTATTGTTGATACTATATATTTATTGGACATTAGAATTCCAAATGTTAGAGGCTTCACTTGGGAGGCCATCCCAAAACTAAATAAACAAGAAAAAATCTTAGGGATTCAAGGTTATGGGGAAAGAGAAGTTACTTTCACTTGTATATCATGGAGAAATGATTGTCCAATGACCTATTCCAACAATGAATATCATCTCTAGACATAAGATGGATAATAGAATTATGCCAAAGGTCGCCCTATTCAACTCTTATCTTCCAGCTTGCGGTGAAGGAATCTTTTCTTGGAGGATACTTGAAGGCATAAAAGAAGAAGAAGAAGATCGAAGGGAGTTGGATCTTTTTCAGGTCAAAAGCTTGCAAAATGGGAAGGTGTGATATAAATTAGATCCTCATCAAAATATATTTGTAAACTTTGTAATAAGTATTTTTTCCAACAAATTTAAGAAAATGTTGAAAACTTCACTTGGAAATTGAAATTAACATTTGTGATGGTTGGCCTTCTAGGGAAACCCATTAAAAATCAAGGTTATGGAGCAAAAGGACATTGAAATGGAAGCAAAAAGATCAAAGATTAGGAGGAAATGAAGAAGAGTAGTTTTAGAGGGGATATCTCTAAGAGGTAATCATCTCAAAGATTGTAGGATAAGGGAAACATTGTGCCTAGACATCCACGAGAAAACACTACTTTTGAGTTTAATTCTCTTGTAAATTTATTTGTACGAGTAATTAAGAATGCATAAGGTTTTCTATGTGTAGTGAACTCTTTTTTAATTAATTTCTCTTAATGAAAAACCCATAGAACCTAATTTTCCCATTTGGATTTCCAATGTAGAAGAAATATCTATTGTCTCATGGTGTTAATTGTTGTGTATACTTTATGTACTTTGGTTTTAACATGTTATTCAATTTTAACATGTTATCCTGGCTCTCGTTACTAGTATAAATGATTTATTGAGTGTTCAAATTGGTTGTGTGTGTTGCTAGTTCACTATTTAACCACATTCTGCAACCAAACTTTCAATTTCTTCTAGTTGGGTGCTTATTATTTTTTGGTGGGTTTGTGTGAGTACAAAACATTTCAATAAGTTCCTATACCATACACTATAACATTGTTGGGTTCATTTATTTGATCACTAGAATGATAACTACAACACTACTACATACCTTTCATTTAATGTCTGGAGAGGACTAGTAGCACGAGAACAAATTTGGAGACCATATGTTAAATATAGATATGTCCATTGAAACAAACAACCAAAAATGAACTAAATATGAGATGAGATCATTATCTTTTATGTTGATTGGTATTTGGTAACAAATAATGTTAAATATTTTTATAAAAGAATTGATTTCATGAAATAAAGAGAGAAAAAACACACACAAACACATACATTGAAAATGTTTATTTTAAATGATTTCTAAAATTTAATGATATTTACTTAACTTTATTATATATAAGATTACCCACTAATTAAATCAATGGTGTAGATTGTTATCACCCCAAGAAACTCACCTAGGTTGCATATCGGTGATGCTCGGGAACATTACAAATTCAACCAAATATAGTTGGATAAATGGTGGATGAATGGAACAAATGCTGCATATTCAAGCCAGATAACCACTTCTACTATGATTGACCCTAGACATGGGTGAACACCCCCAGACTACAAGGCTTTTAACCACCTATTACTCACAGTTTGAGGATAAGGTGATAATGGAGAAGACTGACCACACCAGCAGATGCACAGGACCCTGTGATGGCTGGCTGCAACCAGTTAAGAGGTCTGTAAATCTAGTTTCTAATGCACAGACAGGATGACAGCTCTCTATGCATTAAACAACAGAAACCTGCACACATGTTCTATGATACATGCTAAATCCTAACATAGAGGTGGGATGACAGCCCCTCTGATGCTAAACATTCACAGCAATAGAACAAATGCAAACAGGCACAACCTGGAACAAGAAAGAGAAGTGGAAAGTGAGCAATAAACAACAAAAGAAGCTTGTATTAGCTGGAAATGAAGACCAGACGCTGCAGGTTACAAAGTAGTTACAGTCTCCAGAAGTTGAACCTTACAACAGGGTTCTCTTCATCTAACACTCATCAAATCCGATTACATTTTAGTTCTAAGTATATATAGTGTTACAATACAAAACATCTCTGTCAAACCATGCGTGGAGGAGCCCCATAAATGGCCACCAACCATATTCATATTCAGAAATGGGCCTCTGATATAAATCTATCTGAGTTTTAAATAGATTTGACTCTCTCTGGCTCTCTGCGGTCCTCCTTGGGCAAGTGGAATGAGGTATGGGTGAAACCCATAACCATTGAATGCTCTATCTAGATCTGTGGCGTCCTATCTCCTCCTCGGCCATACTGTTGATTAAATGTTGCTGTTGAATCATTGAACGACTCTAATATGACTGCTCTGGCTTTTAAACAGAGTAATGCTGCCCAAACTAATCATTCCCGCCCATCACTGCTTCCATGTTGACTTTTTAAAGGTTTCAGGCATAGTTTTATTCACTATCGGGTCCGCCTTTGGCTTGCAATGCATGTTTAAACAAGCCCTCCTTTGTTTTTTAATATTTGAAAAATACCTGCAAAACTGTCGCAAACCATGAAAAATTGGCTTTGGCGGATTTGAAATACATACATTTGGCCTTTAGAACCCTTTCGGATCCGAAATCCCATCACAATCGGTGGTTGCCACAAGCTTCCCTTTGTATTTTCTTTATACAAAGAAAATACACAAAATACATTGAAAATGATATGGGCGCGAACTTGAAAAAATATGAAATGGAGTGTTGTGCATATATCGGGTCCGGCCCATCGGCCTGCACCATCACTTATGTTAAAGCCCCGCCCCTTTGAAAGTGCCGATGCGATATCGGCGATCGCCGCGGACCCGAAATAATATAAAGTGCAGCGTTGTATGGCCGTCGGGTCCGGCCCATCGGATCGGAACATAACATATGTGAAGGCCCTGTCCTCTTTGGCAGCCCCGATAGCGAAATGCCGACGTGATGTGAGCCGTTGATCTGTGCACGCGATTAACGGCCCTGATCAAATCGCTAGACCGCAATCGCAATGCCACTGCCGATACCGCCGACCCGCCGATATGAATTGAACTGTTATGCCTGCAATTTGAGTTTTTCTTGATTTTAAAGTATTTGTGCCTCCCGATAGTGTATTTCCGCCCCTCCAAGGGCTTTTCCTTTACAACCATTTCGATCGGTGGAGGCCTTAAGAGGATTTGAACAGCAAACATGGATCTTGGGCATGATTATAAGTATATTTGCAGCCTTTGAGAGTGTTTGAATCCATTTTTGATTCTTTTGTTCAGCAAAGCTAACACTGGCTCCTTCTGGGGATGAGATCCTCCCTGTGAGGTCTCAAGAACCTGCAGATCAATGCCTTTCCAGCAACAAACAAATTAGCCAAAATTCCTAGTGTTCCATTGGGCATGGAGTCTACTACAGCTACACTAAAAACTGATAAAAGCAGAATATTTACAGCTTTTAAGGCCAAAAGACCTTAAATCACATAGTTCTTTAGAAACTGCCCATTAACTGGGCCATCAAAGACTGGTTCTCCTCCCATACTTTTCAGTATGAAGGTATTGTTCCCTTGAATCTGTGAAATGATGAAAGGGCCTGTCCAGAGAGCATCAAACTTCCCATGATTGCCTTTCTTTTCTTTAAAAGCATCCCATTTCATGACCAAATCCCCAACCTGGAAATTGTTTCTTTTTGTCTTCTTGTCAAAGGCTTCCTTGACCTTTTGTTGAGTTGCTGTAGCTTTTTCAATCAGCTGCTCTGTGGTCTGATATAATTCTGTTAAATCAGTGATTCTGTTGTCCATATCATCTTCTTCATTCTGCGCTGTTTGGAGCAACTTTTCCACATGGAGCGTGAGTTGAATGGGAAAAACAACATCAGTACCATATACCAGCTTGAAGGGAGAGTAGCCTGTAGATCTCTTAATGGTCACTCTGTCCGCCCAAAGTGCATACTTCAGCTTGGCATCCCAATTCTTCTTATTATCCTCTAACAACTTCTTAATAATCCTGATCAGACTTTTATTAGAGGATTCTGCTAGACCATTCCCTTGGGGGTAATAGGAGGTGGAATGGACTAGTTTAATGCCCATTGAATCACATATTTCCACCAACTCTTTTGCCTTGAAGGTTGCTGCATTATCTGTTATAAGCTTATGTGGGCAACCGAATCTGCTGAAAATGTTTTCTGATAAAAATTTCATTACCACATTATGATCAGCCTTCCTTGTTGGGATTGCTTCAATCCATTTTGTAAAATAATCAGTGGCAACTAATATCCACCTGTGCTGGCCATTGGAATGTGGGTTGATTTCACCAATGAAATCCAAGCCCCATTGCTAAAAAGGTCCTTTTGCAATTATTGGCTTTAGGGGTAGGGATTTCAACTGCTGCTTACTTTCAAATCTCTGGCACCTGTCACAAGATTTAACAAAAGCAAATACATCAGAAAATAAAGAGGGCCAATAGTACCCGGCTCTGAGAATCTTTTGGGCTGTAGTTCTCCAATAATGATGTCCTCCACACATGCTGTCATGGAACTGCTGCATAACTTCTATTGATTGTTGTTTATCCAGGCATCTTAAAAGCACTCCAGATGGATCCCTCCAATAAAGCAAGCTACCATTAATGCAATATTTCGTTGCCTTGAGCTTTAACGTTCTTGCTTGACTTTGAGAAAATTCTGAAGGAACTTCTAGCTTTAGCAGGAACTTAATTATTGCAGCATACCAGCTACATGAAGCTAGGTTCTCGGCCACTGACTGTCCTCTCTGCGTTTCAGTTGTTTCATGCTCTTCTATCTGGCCATTTTCTGCTACATTGAACAAGAAATCAATGTCCAAAGACCTGCAATTTTCTTCAGCCAACAGTTTAGCAAGCCCCTGACCTCTTACCGGCTTGGTGGGCTTCAGCTCTATGTTGAATTCTATCATTTTTCCAATCCATTTCGCTCTTTTTCCATCAGCATCAAGCTGCGTTAAGATATCCTTTATTGCAGTAGAGGGCACATATGCAACTATTTTGGAATGCAAGATGTATACTCTGAAAGCTTTCAAAGATTTGATAAGAGCATAAGCCTGCTTTTCAATAATATCATACCTTAGTTCAGCATCCTTCAAATTCTCGCTGAAAAAGGCCACTGGATGCTCTTGATCTGCTTCGTCTTGCTGTAACAGGACAGCTGCAATGGTATCCTTAGAGGCAAATGAGAATAGATGAAACTCCTTTCCATAATCAGGGCTTATTAAAGTAGGAGCTTCTACAATAGCCATCTTAATGGACTCAAAAGATCTTCTAGCCGCATCAGTCCACTTCACCTCTGCTCCCTTTTTTAACATGGAGGTTATGTGCTTAACCAGCTCAGCAAAATTAGGAATGAACCTCCTTACAAAGTTAATTTTGCCAAGAAACGACTGTATATCTTTCTTTGATCTTGGAAGAGTCAAGGCCTGAATCGCTTTGACTCTTTCTGGGTCAATCTGAACACCTGCAGCAGACACTACATGCCCCAACAGTTTCCCTTCTTCCAAAGCAAATTGGGACTTTTTGGGATTGAGTGAAATTCCAAATTTCCTGCATTTTAAAAACACCCTTTTTAAATGTTGTAGATGATCATGATGGTTGCCAGAATAAACAGTTATGTCATCAAGATATATCAGCACAAATTTATCCTTTTCACCCACAAAAGCAATATCCATAGCGCGCTGAAAGGTGGCTCCAGCATTCATCAGCCCAAATGGCATTTTCGCATACATGAACGTGCCCCAAGGAGTGGTAAATGCTGTCTTTTTTTTTATCATCTGGATGCACAGTGATTTGATTAAAGCCTGAAAATCCATCTATAAAAGACATTACTTTGGCACCTGAGACTTGCTGCAACAAATGCTCCATTTTTGGCAGAGGATAATTATCCTTTTTGGAGCATTTATTTAGATTCCTGAAATCGACATGCAGTCTGATTTCTCCATTCTTCTTCCTCACAACAACCAGATTTTCCACCCATTTAGAATATCTGAGAGGCACTATTATTTTAGCAGCCAACAACTTTTTAATTTCTTTCTCCACCAGAGGAAGGAGCATAGGATTCATTGGTCTCAGCTTCTGTTTGAAAGGAGTAGTGTCTTTCTCAAGCGGAATTTTATGCTGAATTATATTCTTGTCATATGTTTTCAGATCACTGTACTCCCAAGCGAACACATCAACAAACTGTCTCATTAATTTGCAGTATTCAGCACTCTGGTCAGCAGATAGATTAGTAGACAGATTTATAAATTTGGGCTGACCTGGACCTCCTATATTATGCTTGCAAACTGCAGATTGATCTTCTTTTTGGGCAGCTTTGTAAGGCACATCATTGTGGTCAAACAATCTCTCAAGAGGAATTAGACCCTTAGGGATATGGTTACTAGGAAGCTGGACTATGCTATTCTTGCCAATCTTATTTCTAAGCTGGGACTTGGGATCTTCTAACAAAGCATCATTATTTTGGTCAATTTTCATTTCAGAGAACTCATCAATGACTTGAAGGAACCTATTTAACTCATCATCATCATCAAAAACCTTCCAATGGTGGACATTATCAGGCACAGAGGGTCTATATTTTATTTGTACCTCATAAACTAGTTTGGGAGGTGATGGAGGGATGAACAAACTAGCAGAGACGATAAGGGAATCAACAAGCTGATTTTTGGTTCTAGGAATATATGAAATGCAGAAAAAATCAAAGAACTCTTTGACTCTCCATACCTCATTTCTGTAAGCTCTCAGCCTTGGGTGCTTTGCTTGGAATGTTTTATTTACTTGCTGAATTATCAGATCAGCATCTCCGAACACCTTCAGATTTTTTATTCCTCTATCTTTGGCTTCATGAAGGCCCAACAACAGTGCTTCATATTCTGCTATGTTGTTTGTCACCTGAAAAACCAGCTTCAGAGACAATTGAATTGTTTCTTGTTGTGGAGATACTAGCACCACCCCTGCTCCTGCAGTCTCCTTGGTACATGCTCCATCAAAGAACATCTCCCAAATCTAACCACCTGTATCATGCTCAGCCTGAGCTGTTGGTTTCCTGATCTGCAATGTAGCCTTCTGAGATTCTTCTATTTGGAGTATGCAAGCTCCAAAATCAGTGTCCACTGCATATATGGGATGGTTTGTAGGATTATTCTCATCACTAATGATGTATGCCAGCTGTGCTTCTCTATATAACCTCCTGCTTTCTCCTCCAAACACTGGAACAGTTGCATAAGATAAATCATTCTGCAATGTCCCTCCTAGCCTCTTAATCCACCCTCTAGACAACAGCATACCAAACTTAGGAGGAACATCAACCACCACTATATCCATCATCATACTTTTCATGGGCAGCTGGGTTAAGGTAATGGCCAGATCCTTAATTAATCCAAGGCATTTTACCTTCCTTGAATCAAAAGAGAACAAATCATGATAAGGTCTAGTGATATCAAGGCCTAACTCTTCCATGACAGTTTTAGGCATTAAATTGTGACTGGCCCCTGTGTCTAGCAGGCAATCGTGGAGGATTTTATCATGGATAGTTAATGAAACATAGAAAGATGGAGAACTATTATCAGCAAGTTCAATCATGGGGCTAAGCACGATAGCAGGCTTGTCATCTTGCAAATTGACAGAATCAATGGAGGTTTGTTTAGACTCTAGTTCAAGGGCCTCAAGGATGGGCTTCCTAAACAACTCACTCTTCACCAACTCAGCCAGAGGTACAACTATTTTCAATTTTTGAACTTCTGACTCAAAACTAAAAGAAGAGAGTACTTTATCAGCGGTTTTTACCTCTTGAACTGGAGCTTTGAGGGTAACAAAATCAGCTGCTGGTCTTCTTTGCCTGCTATTCTGTGGCATTGTTTGAGCAGCTGCTTCTTGTGCAACATTTTCTTTGACATTCTTTGCATTGGATCTTAGATTATATCTTTGCTGCTGCTCACCAGATTGCAGAACAGCACCACTGTCCCACCTCTGACTGTTTTGCTCTTGCAGCAATGACTCTTCATATTCGGCCAATGTTAAAAATGCAGCGCTGCCTTTATCCTCCAAGCAGTGAATTTCATCCTCATCTTCTTCAAATTGTTCCCCCTCCATGACTGCATTTTGAAAGGGAGCTTTTACTTTATGATCTTCTTTTGATTCTTCATCCCTTTGCATAATTTGTAGCTGCTCATTTGCTTTTCTAAATGGGTTTGGATTTCTTGGAGCAAATGTGTTTTGCTGCCTTGTTTTGCCTGAAGTCTGCTCAACCTTTAACTTAGAAATTTCAGCAGCCAATGACTCTATCATCTTAGTCATTTTGTCTAATTTAGGCTCTGAAGTTGATGCAGGGGAAGAAGAAGCCTCACCTCTCGGCCTTCTTCTATCAACTCGACTCTTTAACTTCTCTGCTGCCAAAATATTGGATTCCACCTCTAGGGATGCCTCTTGCATGTCACCTAGAGTAGCACATCGTCTTTCTCTCAACAATAAGCAGAAATCAGAGTCAAAAGCATTGGCATATGTGAGTTTAGCAGCAGTGGGGGTAGGCTTTACCTCAGCTGGTATCTTACTATACATTCTATTAAATCTTTTATTAAAGTCAGGCAAAGACTCACCCTTTTCTCTTTTCAAGTTTCCAAACTCTGTATGATAATACAGCAAGTCATTCTTATCTCCCCATTGCTTCAAAAATGCCTCATCTAATGCTTCAATATCTGTTATAGATCCCTGAGGTAATTCTCTAAACCACTTCCTAGCCTCTCCATCAAGGATCTGGACAAAAACTCTCATCCATACATCATTCTCACTGATATCCAAATTGTCAACATAACTGTAAAAAGCTTCAAGATGTTCTTCTGCTGTCACTCCCTCTATTCCAGTAAATTTGGGCATATATTTTTTATATTCTCCTGTAGGCATGGCATTTAAAGGTGCAGGCAAGACCAAAGGTCCATATCTAGCAGCAACAATCCTTTCAATCCTAGTAGGTGCTTGTTGTCCTGTCATGTTTGGAATATGTTGAAGAATACTAACAGATGGAGCAGTAGGAAATAATGTAATGGATGGGAAGGATATTGGGATGTTTTGGACAATATGGGAAGCTTTCTTTGGACTGAGATTCAAAGGGGAACTAAATGGACAAGGAGCTTTATGAATCTCTGCAGGTATTTCTTCCTTAGCAATACTAGGCTCTAAATCTTCAAACTGTGTATCCTCAACTAAAAACTTCTCATGCAGAGACAAATAAGATTTCTTGGGCTTACCTGATCCTGATGCTCCTTTCTGTGATGTTTTCTTCGGGTTAACAATCTTTTCAGGGTCAGGCACTGGAACAGCTGGAGACTTCTGCGGATTTCTTCTAGTATGCCTCACAAACTGAGCCAGAACTTCAAAGTGGAGTCACCAAAGGATGGTCTTCCACCAATGGAGTCGCCAGACAGAAGATTACAACCAATACTGTGTTCAAACCTTGTCTGTCATCAAAGCTTGAAACTATGTCGTTCTCCCAGGGAAGCTTGAGCTCCAATTCTCCTCTCCTCGGCAACGGCGCCAATTAATGTTATCACCCCAAGAAACTCACCTAGGTTGCATATCGGTGATGCTCGGGAACATTACAAATTCAACCAAATATAGTCGGATAAATGGTGGATGAATGGAACAAATGCTGCATCTTCAAGCCAGATAACCACTTCTACTATGATTGACCCCAAACATGGGTGAACACCCCCAGACTACAAGGCTTTTAACCACCTATTACTCACAGTTTGAGGATAAGGTGATAATGGAGAAGACTGACCACACCAGCAGATGCACAGGACCCTGTGATGGCCGGCTGCAACCAGTTAATAGGTCTGTAAATATAGTTTCTAATTCATTGATAGGATGACAGCTCTCTATGCATTAAACAACAGAAACCTGCACACATGTTCTATGATACATGCTAAATCCTAACATAGAGGTGGGATGACAGCCCCTCTGATGCTAAACATTCACAGCAATAGAACAAATGCAAACATGCACAGCTTGGAACAAGAAAGAGAAGTGGAAAGTGAGCAATAAACAACAAAAGAAGCTTGTATTAGCTGGAAATGAAGACCAGACGCTGCAGGTTACAAAGTAGTTACAGTCTCCAGAAGTTGAACCTTACAACAGGGTTCTCTTCATCTAACACTCATTAAATCCGATTACATTTTAGTTCTAAGTATATATAGTGTTACAATACAAAACATCTCTATCAAACCATGTGTGGAGGAGCCCCATAAATGGCCACCAACCATATTCGTATTCAGAAATGGGCCTCTGATATAAATCTGTCTGAGTTTTAAATAGATTTGACTCTCTCTGGCTCTCTACGGTCCTCCTTGGGCAAGTGGAATGAGGTATGGGTGAAACCCATAACCATTGAATGCTCTGTCTGGATCTGTGGCATCCTATCTCCTCCTCGGCCATACTGCTGATTAAATGCTGCTGCTGAATCATTGAACGGCTCTAATATGACTGCTCTGGCTTTTAAACAGAGTAATGCTGCCCAAACTAATCATTCCCGCCCATCACTGCTTCCATGTTGACTTTTTAAAGGTTTCAGGCATAGTTTTATTCACTATCGGGTCCGCCTTTGGCTTGCAATGCACGTTTAAACAGGCCCTCCTTTGTTTTTTAATATTTGACAAATACCTGCAAAACTGCCGCAAACCATGAAAAATTGGCTTTGGCGGATTTGAAATACATACATTTGGCCTTTAGAACCCTTTCGGATCCGAAATCCCATCGCAATCGGTGCTTGCCACAAGCTTCCCTTTGTATTTTCTTTATACAAAGAAAATACACAAAATACATTGAAAACGATATGGGCGCGGACTTGAAAAAATATGAAATGGAGTGTTGTGCATATATCGGGTCCGGCCCATCGGCCCGCACCATCACTTATGTTAAAGCCCCGCCCCTTTGAAAGTGCCGATGCGATATCGGCGATCGCCGCGGACCCGAAATAATATAAAGTGCAGCGTCGTATGGCTGTCGGGTCTGGCCCATCGGATCGGAACATAACATATGTGAAGGCCCTGCCCTCTTTGGCAGCCCCAATAGCGAAATGCCGACATGATGTGAGCCATTGATCTGTGCACGCGATTAACGGCCCTAATCAAATCGCTAGACCACAATCGCAATGCCACTGCCGATACCGCCGACCTGCTGATATGAATTGAACTGTTATGCCTGCAATTTGAGTTTTTCTTGATTTTAAAGTATTTGTGCCTCCCGATAGTGTATTTCTGCCCCTCCAAGGGCTTTTCCTTTACAACCATTTCGATCGGTGGAGGCCTTAATAGGATTTGAACAGCAAACATGGATCTTGGGCATGATTATAAGTATATTTGCAGCCTTTGAGAGTGTTTGAATCCATTTTTGATTCTTTAGTTCAGCAAAGCTAACATAGATCACTCCTTTGATTCTAGATTATATGAGGAAAGTGTAGAAAATCCCGTAGATTCACAAGCTCGTGCAATTTTCTAAAGCATAGGACAAGAATATACTTCTACTTTCAACCAGTGGAAGCCAATAGATCGATGAAAACAATAATACTAAGAGTAAGATAAATCAATGGCACATAACACAATAAGTTTTCCTGAGGAAAGCCACAACTCAAAACCTTGCCTATTTGTATTGCATTAAATTAGAAATATGAGTGAATATACAAAGCTTGTTCTCACTAGAATAATTCTGCACTAGTATGCTCAACTCTCTCGGCTCACAAAGCTAGATCTTGGCCAACACTTAGCCAATTATGCAGCTCTCTAGGCCCCTAATCTCTTGCACCCTTGGTCAAAGAATTTGGATGAATACAATATGATCAGCTCAACCTTGAGGTTAACCTGCACACGTATTTCCTATCCTCCGCCTGATGACTTTCTTTGGCCAATACTTAGCCAAATTTCCAAGCCTCCAAGCTTCTAATTGTTTGCACACCTCCTGAGAGAATTAGCCTGTATTTAAAGGGATATTCCTCTTCCATAACTACACAATCCAAAATGAGGTCCTTCTCGGATTGCATGCATGATATTTACAACTCAATAAATCATACAACTGATAGTACATAGTCCCCGCACTCTAGTCTCAACTGGGTCTTTCTCAAAATCGACATGCATGAATTTCTGATGAGCGAATATTAAGTCAACTAGAGTGACACTTGTGGATGCACTAGTGCACCAACTAACTGTTAACTCTCTATTAGTTCCACAAACAGTTTGGAACTAATTTAATTGAACATAACTCAGTAAGCTAAGTTAGCTAATTACAACTCATGAATAAACTCATCTTGAACCCCTAAAACTTAGGGAGAACATATACATGACTTGAGAAAGACTTCCAACTTGAAATTACTAAGTTAACTAAGTCAAATTAACTTAGTTAACTATTACAAGTTGCTATGAGAAAAGAAGTACAATTTTAATTCACAATTTAATTCAAAGACAAATTAATTTGGAATTTCTGGATTTTATTTTTAATGTTTCTATTTTCAACAGAAAGTTCTTCTCTACTTTCAATTTCGAAGTAATCAAATTTACAATAAAAATGATATAGGTTCTGCGTTTATTAGTTAGCCAAATTATAGTGTTACTAACTTTTTCTTTGGTATAACCCACAACCACAGACTTGCTTCTATTCAAATTCATTCACAAAGCAATAAATATACTTATAGGTCGTTAATCATGGGTCTTCTCCTTGCACGAAATTTTTTTGGTTCCATTCCACTTAAATAAAAATGCCTATAAC
The DNA here is from genome assembly GCA_031772625.1 of Pinus tabuliformis. Taxonomy (NCBI): domain Eukaryota; kingdom Viridiplantae; phylum Streptophyta; class Pinopsida; order Pinales; family Pinaceae; genus Pinus; species Pinus tabuliformis. The sequence continues at coordinate 603,875,805 of CM062818.1, forward strand.
TCTATAGTCTTATAGCTCATGTGGCCATTAGTTCTTTGGTTCAGTTCCACTTCAAGGAAAGTACATAAAATTGTTGTGTTTCTCAATTCCTACTTCAAATTGGTTCCATTTCCTACCCGACGTGTTTATGGTTATTTAGAATCCAAATTGGAATGATGAACCCATTGTGTAAGGTTTCTACCTTTGATTTTGAATAGATGCAATCACTAGGCATCAATTTTCCTCAATCTCCTATAAAATCTACTCGTTTGGTTGAGTTTCACTCTCACTTTTATTTGGAATGACAAGATTGACAGTTTCGACCACAAAATTACATATTCATTACAATTCTATATGATCTGAATTCTATCATTCACTTACCAACAATGTAATATTGAAAGCTAAAACTAATTTTAACAATTAAAATTTTCCACATACCGAAACAATAATGAACCAACATTCTATACTCACAAAGATTATATAAAAATTGGAAATATATTCAAATTATCTTTTTCGAAAATCCCTCAACAAAATGAGAAAATTACATATTGGTTTTTTAATACATCATAAGGAAGATGACCGAAGAAAAAATAGACTCATTTGAATCTTCCAATATAAGGAAAATCCAAGCTAACTCCTAAACTTGCTCTAATATCCTAGAGACATGCCAAAACAAGTAGATTTTGTTGTATTTGTTGGTTCATTATGTGAGATTAAGGAGGTTTTAAATAAATTTCTCCACAAGCATATGAACTTAGAAGTATCTAAAACCTATGATAAAACATCAAACAAAAAATAAATTTATAACTGGTGATGCACTTGCATCATACTACCAAGGAACAAAATACTTCATCATAGTCTCTTGTCCATGAGTTCCTTAATGTTTTACTGTGCTTGGATTTTTTTGAAGTTTTCATCCATGTAGCTTTTTGAACTGAATAATCTTTCCACTTGACCAAATACTAAAAATTTTCCTTGCCCCTAGTCTTATTTATCATGTTCTTGTATAGGACTGATTCAATTTCCTTCGGTTGTACTTTAGGTAGTTGATGTTCCCAATTGAAAATCTAATCATCTTTAGATCTAAGTGCATTTATCCTTTTAAAGGGTAAAAATTTGAAATGATAGAATATAAGAGATACTCCAATGACACTTGTGTGCTCTATCTCATAGGCCTTATAAAGTCTAATTTTCTTCAATTTCAGCTTGTTGTACTATCTCATAGGAAACCTTTCCTTCCTTAAATATGCAAGAACCAAATCTCCAACCTCAAAACCTACCTCCCTCTTCTTCAAATCTACTCTTTTCTTGTATTTTATTGTGTTTATTGCAAAATATTGTTTAAATTTTTCATGCAAATCTTACATGGTTGTTGCAAACTCTTCTCCATCAACACTTTTTGTCTCTTTCTTTCCCTTGTGAACTCATAAACACCGTTATGAAAAGAATGGTTAATATATTATCCATCCAACAAAGTTTCCGTGTCCAATTTATAATAATAATACAATATGCATTTTTTATATAACAAATATATAATGCCACTAACTCTACCTCTAATAAAACGTGCAGCCACAAGCATCCAATCTGCAGGTCTTCTCTCCAGAACCACAACCATGAGTTTTAGTTCTATTAACTTCAATAAAATTACATATAGCTCTGCAATCTTATTTCTCCCAAGACCATGAGTACGAGTCTGGTTCGATCTCACTCCAAGGAAAGTGCACATGACCTTTGGCCTTCTCAATTCTAACATCAAATTGTCATTAATTGTTCACAATTATTTAGCACCAAATTGGAATGATACACTTATTTAGCATCTCTAAGGAATTGTTGGGTATTGATTTTGCCTCAATCACCTATCAAATCTACTCAATGGGATGAGTTTCAGTTTCAATTTTACTTTAAAAGACAAGCTGGACAATTTTCACCTCATATTGCATATCCAATAAAATCCTTTATTTTCCACCTAACACAACAATAATGGATGAGTGTAATGTTAAGTTAAATGGATTTTTTTTATGACTGTAATGTTAAGTTAAATGGATTTTTTCTTTTATTATATTATTCAAAGTAGCACTCTATAATAAAAGATTAAAAAAAAAAAAAAAAAAATTAATAAGTTTAATTTTATAAGGATATTAATTTTTTACATGTGTAATTCGTTTTTATTTTTTGAGTTGAATATTTAGTGATATTTTAGGTATGTTCATATAATTATTAGTCTAAATTAAATCAATAATTTTACTATTATAAAATTATTATAGTTATTGGAAAAATATAAAGTTTTGATTTGCAGATTTTAATATATTTTAAAATGAGTTCATTAATATTAAAAATAGAATTGAATATATTAACATAATTAAATTTAATATATTTTATTATAAATATCAAATAGCAATTCCAAAGACACAATAAGAGTAGAGTTATTTGGATTGGGTTCCAATTTGATCCAAATAAAATTGTCAATGTTTATGGTTAGGATAAATTGCAATTTAAAATATTTTTATATTTTTTACTATATAATATTTCCATTCTCAAATTGACATTCCATAAAGTTTTGAATGAAACTTCTAGTTGTTATGCACTTTCGTATCACAGTTTCCATGTTCTGGCATTCCATAAATTCATGCAATATAAGTTTCCATGTTCTCGCATTCCATAAATTCATGCAATATAAGTTTACATATGCGCACATACATAACTTTATGTTTTTTTTTAAGAAAAAACAAGAAGTGGTAGATAATTTGTGTTATGTAAAAATAGCGTTGAGAATGTTGTTAATCTATATCATTATAGAGAGATTACAAAGGTATATAAATCTTGAAATTATTATTATGTCGACTAGAAGTGCCAAAAGGTAACCACTAGATAGGCGAGACAAGTGCAAAATACCTCACTATGTAGATCCTACATAAGCACCTTGAAATCCATAAAACTCTAAAAAACATTACTTAGAGGGGTCGGGGTAGGTCGCGCAAAAACACCATTGTTATTAGTTGTCCGTGCAAGCTAGATTAGAAGGGGGTCAAGTATTAATGTATTGAGGTCTTGAAGGTCAAATTGTTCTTCTTTCATTTTCCTTGCTTGGGGGAGTTATTACAATAAAATTGTATGAAAAAATAATTTTTAAATTAAAAAATAAGAAGGATTTGTTATAAGAAATTAATTGTACTATGAGATTAAGCAAAGCATTATTTTCTTCTTCATTGTTATTTATTTGTATTTTGGTTGGGACAATCATCATTCTTCTTCTTTTTGTTGGTAATATTGTTATTTTTGCAAGGTGTTCCTTTGATATTTGACAAGAAATAAAGAATTCTCAAAAAATTATTTTCATGTATACTATAAGGCAAAGGTTGTAATCATATAATCCATGAACAATTGTTATCTTAGCTTTGCGTATGATAGTTAAAATTTAGAGGATTTCAATTAGTATGTCTTGGAGTTAACTTTCATCACAAGCTGAATGTGAATTATAATGTTGATAAAAATATTAATAGAGGATGGAAATCTTGTTTTCGCCTTGATGATGATATTGAAAAAACTTTTCTTTTTTTCTTTAAGAAAAAGTGAAGGAATTCTTTAATACACTTTGTTATTACAATAATACTATATAGATATGAAGTTTTGGATTGAAATATTTCGAGAGAAAGATGGAGGAATTTTGAGAAAATCTAGAAGCATTTTGTAATCTATAACCTTAAAATTAAAGGAGACATCTAATTCAATCCTCCTCTTAGAGGCTTGAGTTTCCACCCATTGAGAGCATAACTATGATTATATATCTATCATACAAGAAATAAATAATTAACATGAAGGATAAGAAGCTTCCAAATATTATTTTGTATTCCAATAAAAAACACTCACAAATTATGAAGTTTAACATACAAATATTGATTCTTGGTTGAACCATTAGAGAATTAAAAATGAGTCTATAAATTTAAAGAAATTTTAATGCAAGAAAGTGATAGAAAATAACAAAAAGTGAAAGTATTATAGGGAAATCATTAACCCTAATTTAAAAAATCATATAACATTGCTAAAGTAAAAACATATATTATGAGCTTTATAGTGAAACTCCTTAGTCTAACCAAACTTGAGACATTATGGGAAGAAATAATATCTTATTTTTGTGATAATATAAATGGGCGATGGAAAATGTTTTTCCTTTGAATCCCCTATCTATGTGCACATTTGGTCTCAATTTAAAAATATTCGTGATATTATTGATTTTCATAATTTACTAATCCTTCAAAACGAAATAGATTCGAGTAAATTTATTTCCACTGTCCGCAAACCATAAAAATAACATGTTAAAATCAATTAAGTAATTTATTATGAACTCTATTAAGATTCATTGAACTCATATTGGTTTTTGTGGTGGTAATAATTTTCATCATTATTAATAAAATAATTTAAGAAATAAATATTCAATTTCTTGATTCATGACTTAAAATTAAATAAATATTTATTAACATATTATTGGATTCGGATGCAAAAAGGTGATTTAGGGGCATGGTGGTAAACTTTAATAAGAAAACTATAAATATACTAGGCTCTTGGGATTGAATTTGGTATTGGGCACTGATATTTTTTTCTTCTAAACGGGGAATGGAGCTAAAAGTGGTAAATATTTATGGGTCCTACCTGGACAGGAATACCTTTTGGGATAGGCTTATGGCTCATTCATATATGTAGGTTGATAATTTAGTGATAGGGGGGACTTGAACTTCTCTCTAGGAGCACTTGAAATTTGGGGCCCTCATGCTCAAACTGACCCCGTATCTAACTATTGCAAACATATTCTAGAGAATCACAAATTGTGCGATGTGGAATTGATCAAGTATAAGCCCACTTACAGAAATAGGCAAACAAGTGAAGTGATGATGTCCAGGTGGGTTGATTGGTTCTTGATGGATGACTCTTTATTAGAAAGGATCCCTCTCTTTCGTCAATGGATTGGGGTGGGGGGCAAATTTGACCACCATCCTATTTTCTTGAAGGTGAAAGGGGGATTTAACAAACCTGGAAGTTCGTTCAAATTCAATACAACTTGGTTAAATGATGAATCATTTTGTAACTTTATTGCAGAACAATGGATACCTTACAACCCTAAGAGGGAGGGTTTTATAATGGTCCAAATTGTGAAAACCTCAACAGGGTGAAAAAGGCTATGGTTGAGTTATCTTCCCTTAAAATACAAAGGGAGAAGGAAGTGTTTAAAGAGGTATAAACATAGTTGGAGCATCTGAAAGTAATTGATGGGGGAGAGGGGGTTACTTGTCATAGGAATCAAAGAAGAGGATCACCCATCTAGAGAGTACTACGAAGAAAATATTGGTTGATAAGGGGCAGACATGGAGGCAAAAGAACAAAGTTATTTGGTTAAAAAAATGGAGATGAAATTATGAATTTTTTCAGAAATTTGCAAAAGGTCATCAAGCTCAAAATAACATATGGGCTTTGGATGATCAAGAAGGTGGTAGAGCTTCAAATTTTGAATATCTCGCAAGGATGAGAAAAAACCACTTCATAGATATGTATAAGGCACGTTTTGAAGTGACCATTGTTGAAGTTATCTCATTAGATCAATCATTCCCTAGGTATACAAACGAAGAAGACAATCAATGCTTAATGAATCTTGTGTCTGAGGTTGAATTACAAAAGGTCTCCATAGTTTGTAAAAATACAAAAGCCTTGGACCAGATGGTTGGTTGGTTGAATTCTTCTATGGCCTATATGATATCTTAAGGGGGGTCTCTTAAAGGTGGTCAAGGATTGCATATAATCAGGAAGGATGCTTGATTCTTTTAACTCTACCTTTATTTACCTCATGCCAAAGACTAACTCTTTGCACTCTTTTGACAATTCCAGGCTCATATCTTTATGCAATTGTATTTATAATGTCATAGCCAAAATTATAGCCAACAAGCTTAAGTCGATCCTCTCTAAAAATGTTTCTAAGGAACAATTTTCATTCATGGAAGGATGAAATATATATGAGTCTACTAGGGTTGCACATGAAGGTATTCATAGTTTAAAAGCTAAGAAAATTAAGGGCATGGTGATTAAAATTTATTTTTCTAAAGCATATGACATATTCAGTTGGACATAAATTAGATCGTTATTGACTCATTTGGGATTTGAAGTTCATTTTATAAATTTGGTCATGTTTTTCATAACCACTGTATCATTTGATGTGCTTATTAACGGGGCGACATCAACATTTTTTCATGCACAATGTGCCCTGAGGCATAGTTGTCTTCTTTATTCGCTACTTTTCTTGCTAGTGGCTAAGGGCCTCACCAGATTGCTAGTTGAAGCAAAATGGAGGGGTGACTTAAAGGGTGCAACTAGAGCAAATGATTTAACAATCACTCATTTCTTGTTCATGAATGATATTCTCTTGTTTTGTGACAAGTCTAAGAGGGATTTAGATTCCATCAAAGGAGCCCTATCACTCTTTGAGAAAGCTACTGGCATGCAGGTAAATATTCAAAAATCTATCCTCTCCTTGCTTGGTATGTCCAGGGATGAGTCAACTAATGCTCAAACTTTGTTAAATCCAATCTAATTTTTTTTATGAAGGAATTAAGTATCTTGGGTTCCACCTAAAAAACAATGATTATAGAAAGGATTATTAGATCTACCTCACATCAAAACTTGAGAAGAGATTAAAGTCGTGGAGCTCTAGATGGTTTTCTAGAGTCGGTAGATTGGTCCTCATAAAATCAGTATTGGAAGTTATTCCAATTTTTTGGATGTTCTTATCTTTGATACCAAAAGGTGTTTTGAATGTTGCTCGTAAGACTTGCTGCAGATTTTAATGAATGTGATCAAAAAAAGGTTGGAATTCCCCTTGGTTTAAATGGGATAAAACCTCATTTCCAAAGTTGTGGAGGACGGGGTCTGGAAAACCTGCATATGTTTTCCAATGCATTGGCAGAAAAAGTTGGTTGGAGGTTGTTATCCACAAATAGTCAATGGACATAGGTGGTGTCCAGAAAGTACATTCATCTAGTTACTCTTTAAGAATGAATAAGGATCTCGAACAAGTAGAGGTTGAATGTATCAATTATATGGAAATAAGTTTTAGAATGTTTTTCAGTGGTTGAAGAAAGTTTGTCCTGGAAAGTTGGATATAGAGAAAATTTGAGGATTGGTATCGATCCATGGGTGGGTCATAGAGAAAAATTTCGTTTACCCTAAGAGATGATTGTATTTCTTAATACTAATGGTATGGTCACTCTGAACTAGATGAATAATAATACATGCACTAGTATGTGGGTACAAGGATGGGCTGATACTAATCAATTTAACTTTCCTATTGAACATATAGGTTACCGGAATAATTATACTACAACTCTCAACATCTCCCACATTCACCTTAGAGACAAGGAGGGCTCATTGTGTTGGGTTCATTCTCCTTTTGGGAAATATTCACCAAAATAAGGTTGCACATATATCATTGATGACAAGAGACTAGGAGAGTTGGTCGAGTAGTTGAGGAAAATATGGAAACTAAGCTACCTAGCTAAATCTAGACTTTTTCAGTGGTGCATATTGGGAAAAAAAGTCCATACTGGCGACAATTTAAAAAAGAGAAATATGGTAGGGCAAAGCTAGTGTGTCCTCTACAAAAACACCAAGGAGGCTCTGGATCACCTTTTCCTTTACTGCCCCTTCTCCTTGGTTGTATGCAACATTGTTCAAGGATGCATGTGACTAGCTACAATGTGGCAAGGCACATCTTGTAAGGACGCTTTGAAGGAGTAGTGCGAATAGGAAAATCCTAAAAAGAATAGCAGTTATTTGCCTATTATCAGTTGGGGTATATGGATCTCCAAAAAGAATGACATCTTTCAAGAAAAGTCAACCACTCCGGATAGAGTGGTAGCACAAGATATGGCTATGTTTGTTGCTATGTCTACTTATGGGCCTATTCATCAACCATGTAATATCAAAGAAGAAGTTATTGATCGCTCCTATCCATGGGCCTACTTTAACGGGGCCTCTCTGGATGGAGGAGAGTGTGGGGGGGAGGCGGGGCTATGTGTTATGCCTCAGGGATAATCATTTCTTTAAGTTGTAGTCCAGGTTAGGCAGAGGAACAAATAACTATGCCGAACCCATTAACCTTAAGCTTCTTCTCTTGTTTTCTACTGAGAAAGGATGTCAAGAGTTGCAAATTTTTGGAGACTCAAAGATTGTTATCAATTTGTTTAATGAGATTACGAGATGTCACATATACACACTTCATCCTATCCATGAAGACATTTTACAATTAAAGGTTTCTTTTGATAGGATTTCATGTTGACATATCTACAAGGAAAGGAACTCAATTGCAGAAACTCTCTCTAAGGCATGCAATGAACATAATATGGGCACTTGCAAGATCATGGAGCAGCTAGATGGGACCTCCTATGAGTATTATCACATGCCTTTCATAAAGGGTTTGTTGATGGACACTCTACCAGATTGATCACTTATTGCACATATGTTTTTTCTAAGATAAAATTCTTGGGCAATTGGGAGGATATTGTATATATTTTCTAATATTTTATGATGATAAGTTAATATCTGCTAATAGACATTAGAATGTTTGGACACAAAAAGGGCTCTCATCTGAGGCCTAGTCTTTTAATCCTTTTTAGATTGGTTGTATCAGTCCTTTTTTTAATGCACTTTAATGCATATACATAAAGTATTTTTCATCAAACTCTTGATGAAAATTACAATTTTTTCCTTGGAAAAAAAGAAAAAAACATATTATGTAAAGAAATATATTTATATTATAAAACCATATTTTATATTTAATAAAATAATTAAAAAATATATCACATTATGAAGAAAAAAATGATAAATATTAGATTTAGACTGTATTTTTTTTTTTTCTTTTTTTTTTTTCAAAAGGTGGAAAAACCTATCAAACTCAGTTTGTCAAACCAACAGTGAGGACAGCCATCTCTGGCTGCTATCCGCGAATGTTAGTTGACACATCACTGTTATCAAGGAAAACCACGCCACCTGAAATAACCCGCTGGTGGTCCGTAAGGGAGCAGGCTTTCACTCCTGCCAGATGCCTCTGGGTCTTGGGCCGTTAACCTGTTTCCTTACGTCCGAGGAAGACGAGCTCTTAGCCAAGCAGAAGCAGTTTTAGGGCATACTCCAGGCCCGAAGATTTAGACTGTATTACAAAAAATATATATGATGTTTTCATATATATATATATATATATATATATATATTGGAAAAATATATATTTTTCTTAAGGGTGAATGCATGAAAATGGGTTACATGTTTGGGCCAAATGTGGCGATGGAATTTAAAAATTTACTCTTGTATTGAATTGAAGCCCTGAAAATTTAGATAAGCATTGTGAATTTTGATTTAGAGTGAAAAGACAATTTGTAGAGAATTATGTTGTTGTCTGAATAATATTTTTTTGCAAAAAAAAATAGTCATAAGATTTCAATTTTCCATTAAATGAAATGCTTGTCCTTGCAATTCTTCACACATATTATGAGGTACGTGTATGTTCATGTAGCACAACTTAGTCATATATATATATATATATATATATATATATATATATATAAGCACGATCTACACAGAGAAAACTATGTTTTTCATATTAAAAAATTATTGTTTATAAAAAATTATATTTTTTTATTATTTTTCGAAGTTGGCGAAGTAATATTTCAATTGCATTTTGGAGACACATATGTTCGTGTAAGGTTTTTTTCAACTATTTAAATAAATTGAATAACCAAGAGTACCAAGAGTACCCTTTTGAAGATGACTAGTAAATGAAGATAATGGTATTTTCTGAAATATTTTTCATTGTATATATTTTATGTTATTGATTTTTTATTCAGCCTCTTTAAAATTGTCCAAAAAAATTTCAAACATTATGTTTAAAAGAAATTAGATGAAAAATATCATATGAATTCGAAAATTTCAAACTTATATGCCATTGGATAGAGGATTCCTTCATGAATCCAACATGATCAACTCCTCCACCTACAGACAAAGTTTTCCCTAAGTTTTCTAGGGTACAAAATGGTGTTGCAAATTTTTTTGCAGAAGGGGCGCTGAAATTGTGGATTTCAGGACCTCAAACACTTGATCGAGTCCTTCAAAAGCTCAATCAAGTGCTTAAATTTTAAATTCAAATAGCTCGATTGATTTATTTTTTTAGCACTGGAGGAGCTCGATCGAGCGCTTAAAAATGGCTCGATAGAGTGCTTAAACTGCTTGATCGAACCCTCTATTTTTTCACTTAAACACGCCATCTATTGCCAAAATGTGTAACCCAACTCCATGATATCACCCTTAAATTAAAATTTGTATTCGAAATAAATTTTTAATATTTGAGTATTTAAAAGGAAAAAGTTCTTTTAACTTGATTTGTAAAATGTTGTTGAGTCACAATAAATCTTACAATATTTTGAAATATTTTATTATATATTATTTCATTTTCAATTTTATATTAATATTACTAGTTTAGTGCATAAAATGATGAAATAAATTGAAATTGGTATAAAAGATGCTAAGTTAGTCACACCACTCACATATTATCCACATACTAAATATAAGATGTACTCTATGAAAATCAATATAGGAATTTAGACTATCTACAAAGTGAGGCCTATGTCTTGCTGATACAAATATAAAGAAAATGGTACTCACTATGGAGTTGCCATGGTTATTGTGGCAAATGACTAATAGAGGACCCTTTACTTCTTTTATTCAATGTCCAAATGTTGTGTTCAACTATGGAACTAGAACAATATATTAACAAAGAAACCCCTTCCTATCCTAGGAACATAGCTATCTAAAATTAGGGTTAGAATTTTTACAATTGCCAACTCCTAACTGAAGTTATAGTTTTACACCTTATACAATTTTCTTAAAATTCCACATGATATTGGCTCTAAAAATGTGAGTAATGTGACTTAACATAGCATGTAGTTGATATCCTCTTGTTAAACAAAATTGCCATAGGAAAAACTTTCATATGCTAACTCCAATTGTGATGGCACTTCTTTCATTGAAAAACTCTCAATGCCAAGAACATTGTCCAAAGGTTGACAACTTTGTTCGTAATCTTTTGACCCAAAATAGTCATTTTAGTTGATGAGTTTATGAAAATCTCTAATTTGTTAAATCTTATGAATAGCTATATATTAAAGAATGTTATATAGGAATGATTCAATGAAGTTGCACAAGCAATATAGGTGATTTTGCAAAAACATTTAGTGATAAATGTAATAAAAAGATTGTTATTATGAAATAATATTTTATATGCAAGGTAATGGAAATCTGAAATATTGTAAAATTAAATGAGATGAGACAATGGTTAAATTAATAATATATTTGAATGATATGTTGATATATGTTGATGATTAAGATACCAAGTGTTGCATGGAAGTTTTATTCTTGCCACTCAAGTTACAAATTATGCTTTCAACAAAAATTGAAAATTGATATATGAAATGGAAAAATTAGTTGCCTACTAAGGAGCAAGGAATTGCATAAATTTTTCTGCCCATTTATATTTTTACTCATACTCATTAAAGAGCTAAAAAGCACATAAATAACCATGGTCAGAAAGTACTTGTAAATATATTCTTTTACATTTTGTTCCTATCCATTTTTTATGCAAACATTTGCTTAAATTATGGTTGGTGGTAAGGGTTTTAATTTTGGGTGGTTTTCTTATGAAGCTTAATAATGAAAAACAACTGTCTCAATATCTAAAAATTATGGCATAGATATTGCAACTGTATCCAGAAATTATGGAAAATATGTATGAGAGAGTTATCCACATGACATTGCATTGTGCAAACACTGCACCTTCAAGTTATAGAAAAACATTTTTTTTAATAATATTGAAAAATAAATATATATTTTTTTTCAAAATTAAACATTATAACTTATATTGGTCAATATTAAATTAATAGTGGTCTTATAAGAGTTCTGCTTTAACAAAAACTAATAAAACCATTAAAAAAAAGATAATAAAAAAATAATAAACTAAAATTTCTAAAATACATCCAGCAAAATTAAATCTCACTTTTATATACATACTCATATTAAAAAAGTGACCCTTGCTAATTTGAGTAGTTCTTGCCAACCGTGATTAACAAACTTGAGATCTCCATCACAAATGATACGACGGGGTTGGCCATGGAGCGAGTAAATCATCAACTCCCAAAGCTGAACACTGAAAATTACTATACTATTTATTTAAGAACATTGAACATTCTCAGCTCTAACCAGACAGACTCTATGACTACATAGACACAGTAATAAGTAGACAGAAAAAGTAAAATATAAAATATAAATTTGTGTGTAAATATTGATACTAATTAGAATGTAATAAGGAATGTTGTTGGCTAAATAGAAAATGTTTGTAAACCATTTTTTTTTGTTGGTATTAAATGTTGATATTAATTTGATTGTAACCAGGAATGTTGTTGCCTAAATAGAATGACTATGACTGCAACATAAATGTGTTTAAAGTATGAATGATTACACAGGGTGGATATGATTTAAATGTCATGATATCTGAGTTTAAATCATGCCCAAAGTTCAATGCAAAGCAATGATTTCCACCTAGGAAAAGGGAGGTTACATGTAGTAATGAAATTGCAAAAGGTTCAGAAATTCACAAACCCTTGAATATTATAGACTGGACTGGTTATTAAAGAATCTTATGGAAGATTTAGCAGAAATGTAAGGAAGAGATAAAACTGTATAGAAGTGAGATTTGAACTCAATGATCACACATACAAACCAATAACAGATATGCATAATAAAAGGTAAACCTCTCTTAGTCTACCTATTCACAAATACGTCAACAATAACATTGTTTCATTCTCCATTGATGGACAATTTTACCCTAAACTTACAATTTTAATCTTAGAATGTGTTTCCTCAAGAAACCCTAAAGGTGATTGAAACCATTCAACTCACATTCAGTTATGTGACCAGCGTAGCTGTCTCAGATCAGAAATTTTGTCTAGACCTCTGTAGTTGGTATTAGAGTTATCTCCTTCATAAAAGAAGTCTTCTCTGTCTCTTCTTGGCCCAACTGCTGGCAAAGCACCAAAATTGCATCTTCCATGGTGCCTTTTGCTGTGTTTTGCACGTCCAGCTATGGCTTTTGCGCCTCCAGCAATTGCTCAGTGTGCATATATTACCCTTCACAACTCTTATGCATTGTGCACATACAATATGAGCTGCAGGACACTAAATTGATCTTGGCCTAAAGCCACACTCTCATTGGCCACTCAAACCTAAAACCGTGGGAATCGGCCAATGGGCCTTTCTTAGTTTGTAAGAACAACCCCATATATTACCCTTCACAACTCTTAGGCATTGTGCACATACAATATGAGCTGCAGGACACTGAATTGATCTTGGCCTAAAGCCACACTCTCATTGGCCACTCAAACCTAAAACCGTGGGAATCGGCCAATGGGCCTTTCTTAGTTTGTAAGAACAACCCCACTCAGTTCTTAGTTTGTAAGAACAACCCCACTCAGTTTTAAAACTTCGGTAGCTTCAGCAATGATAGCCACCCGCGAGTTTGTGACATATTGCTAGCCAAACTAAATGGTCGAAACATTCTTGGAGAGTTTCGACCATTACATTCTTCCCCACTCCTCCCATCCCAACAACGGCAACTAATCTTAACCCAAGCCGTATTGCAATATCCATGCAAATGCAGAAATAACAGCAATGTCATCTTCCATGCCCACAATCTGAGATTTTTCAACCAAACAGAGCTCTGCAACCCCAAATTTTTTGGGGTCCTCTGATTATGCAGTTTTTCTAGGACCATATTTGACGCTCGCCTACATCTTGATTTGGTATTTTCCCCTTTGATATGCCAATCCGCGTGACAAAAGCTTCAGCCAAGTTTCGTTCCCTCTGCTTTGCTCCTCCTGCTCGTTTTCTCGATTGTTCCGCGGAAGGGCAACGAATAACTTTACCTTTTTCTTTGCCCAGAATATCTGTACGTTTTTCTTCGCAGGAATATCTTTATTTGTGGGCGTTTGAACGGAAGGAGGAAGCTTACTGGCGTGCGAGGAGAATAAAATTTTATTGACTTATTTTGGCTTTAGTCTAATTAACTAGAGGATTTGTCTCGAAAGTTAAGGAAATTCCGGTTATATTTAGAGAAAATTTGGTAAAATTTTTTGTAAATCTAAATTATAGGTGTTAAACTTCAAAATTTTAAGTGTAATAGATGTTTTTGATGGTGCTGAATCCATTTCCACTATAAAAATACGATTCAAACACCGTATCCACAAGATTTTTTGAAATCATTTTACCCAGATTCCAGCCTCTTTGACTGAACAATCCGCTCTGCTCAATAGACAACTTCCTTATTTTGAGATGTGATTTTGGTCCAAAGCAGTTGAAATCATGACACTGTAATCGCTTTTAAAATTATGATTTAAATATTTTAATCTGCTCCGAATTAGCTTAAATTCTTGGGATAGTAATTCGGATAAATTGATTAGCATAAATTTATTTTAATGGGAAAGGGATAAAATATTTTGATGGTTAGTTTTTATTTTTATTTTTATTTTTTTTATACAGTGAAAGGCTGGTAATTCAAAAAATTTGATTTATTTGAAATAAGATGGATATATTCTGGTTTTTCTAATCAATTCTATATATATGTTTTGGCCTTTAAAATCACATCATGGAAGGAGTTAAGCGTTTTCTTTATTTTAAACCACTAACTCACTAATAAAGTGTTGAGATAAGACACAGTAATAAGTAAAGCTAAAGCTATATGTATACTATGTTAAAGGTATAAAGAATTCTAAGTTATTTTTATAATGAATTATAATACCAATCATAGTTGAAGTGACAAAATAATATGCCAATATCAATAATAATAGAAGTGACCAAACAAAATCAATAATATTATTGATGTTTTATAATAAAATATAAAATAATTTATTTTAATTAAAAATATATATATATATAGGTAAATTTTAAATTGAAAAGAAAATAAATTATATATATTTTATTTATAAAAAAATATATTTATAAATCAAAAAGTTAAAGAAATAATTCATTTATTAATAAAATTTTAATAATAATAATAATAATAAAACAATTAATACATACATATTTGATCAAAAGAGAAAGGATTACTTGGTCATTATTTTTTTTAAGAGTGAAGTGTAATCTTCAAGAAAGTAAAATCGTATTTGAAGCTTTCAAAGTAAAATGGATGGATTCCAAATGTGTAGCCTGCGCTGCTCACTTTGCATTAGTAAGCACGTGTTGTAAGATTCTTCATTCCTATGAAAAATGGGATCTCGCTTGTGTTGTTCTCTTGTTTGGGTAAACGGGGTATACGACATTTCACTTTTTCTTTTTTGGGGTAAGGGGTCATACAAGACATTTCAAACCTCTAATGTAAGAGAGAGCCCATTCCTCAAGGCATATCGTCTATAATAACTTAATAATAATTAGATTACCCACCAAGTTGGGGAAAGGGGAGTTGGAAGGGATTGGGTGGATATAGAGGCAAAGATAGCTAGGGGAGAGATGTCTAATGTTGTGCAAGGACCAGTGATTGTTATAGTACTGGTCCACCAAGCCACCATAAATTGAGAGATGTGCGACCAATATTTAAACAAAAACAAATAACAGTAAGTGCAAATATCTTTTAATTTATGTCCAAAATTTTCCAAAACATTGACTGGTAGTACAAATCATATTGACCCAACTAGAAAACAGGTAAAACCATAAATCCTTCCAAAATGGTATGTTCAAGAAGTACAAAGTAGCAGTCACTTCAACCCCCACTGATCAGAACTGAAGCTATGTATCCCAAATGCATATCCATACCTGCACATAATAAAAGTGAATGTATGTCAACCATAACTGTTGTGTTATTCAACATTTAAACCCATTGTGTTCAATAAATGACACCCAACCCATTCTATTTCCCATTAAAACAGATTAAAACACATGGATCAACAAAAAACAAATTCTCAGCCATTGGATCACATCCAAATCAATCCAGGTCACACATTCAAAATGAAGTCATTGCAATCCATGTCTATACTTGCCACCAATTAAATTCAAGTGCAAAAAACTATAAAAGAAGTTCAACCATTGTTGAAGTTGCATGTTTAACATTCAAACTGTTCACCAACCATGGAGACAAACCATCACAAAACATTTGACATTATATTCAGGTTAGTTATTTCAATTACAACACAGTTTTCTTACAGTTTTATTTTCATTTCTCACAGTTTTTATTTCAGTTTTCTTATAGTTTTATTTTCATGAAAATATATATTTTCTCTATTTTTCTATATTCTGAATCATTTTCAAGTTGATTGGAAAATATGACACAACCATAATGCAGAGTATTGGCTAGTATGGCTAGCTACAGAGGAAAAAGAACATAACTCATTTATAATTGAACATCAATCCTTTTCTACAGCACAAATTCCAAGCGAGAAGGACTTCATCTAAATTTCTACACATTCATCCCAAAGCCAAAACAATGTCATCAAAGCTAGTTCCTCAATCAAAATTAATTGGAAAATGAGGCTCCTAACTACAATTTAAGAACAACTAGATGACCTTCACATCGTAGATCCAACAGAGATTGGCCTTGTCTGACTCACAAACCATTTTGGCTAACAATTTGTCGCAGACCTCACATTCATTTAATGAATGTTATCCAATGGTTAGACAAAGGGCATTGGCTAATCTCTCTTTCTCTCTCTATAGTTTTCCACTTACCTAGGCCCTGCCCTGTCCATGGAACCGTGTTAATTTTCTTTCTGATCTATTGATATTTAGTGGTTGTTTAGGGATTAAACACTTATCTGAGCCTATAATATATCTATCAAAGTGAATCTTAAATTGAATTCAAAATATATTCATGCAAGATAAACTTTAATCAAATTCAAAATATATTCATTCCAAATAAACTTTAAATTGAACAAACAACTACATATTCTAATTCTCAAACCAAGGGTGTTCATTTCTTCTTTTATTGAAAATAAATATTTCATTAAAAAAAATTCTTGAGAAAAAATAAGTCACAAAACTTGTGGAGACCAGACTTCCACATGTCACAGTTTTCAAGGAGAAAATATGTGTCATGGAATCCAAAAATCAACGTGTGATAGACAATTCCATATACCAAATCAAATACATATGTTCAAAAATGCAAAAAATAGCAAACTAGAGCAATATTGCCATAGCAACAAGGGGCATTAGAAGGATGTGATATAGAAGATGAAACAATAAATCAGGATCCATTGTTATGGCAAGCAGACCTCGCCAACCTCTCTGATATGGTCAACTGGCTATCAATGACAAACTTGAAATGACAAAAATATGAGTGACAAACTTGGAATGACAAAAATAGACATAGAAACTCCTTTATGCTTCCCTTTCTTCCAGTACTCCTTTATACTTAGCATTCAAATGCTCAAGATACTTCATTTGTCTTTCAGATTAGCTTAAACCCACATTATCCTTCGCTTCATCAATTATGACATCTTCAAATGGAAATAATGTAAAAAAAGTTTGTCATTGTGATGCTTTTCAAAAACATCAACAAGCAAATTAACACCAAAATATTAAACTAGCCATTATGCCTTTTTTTCCAACCCATTGATGAGAGATCAAGTCTAATGGGATTGAAATTTTTTGGCGAAATTTCCTTACTAATTATTTTTGGCTACCATCTATTCATAGTGCAATTTATAACTAGGTCCAAGAACACAGCTAGGGCTACCCTCAGCAGCCAAACAACTTGCAAAATTACCATGTCTTCCCAATCCAAACCTATCATGTTTGTGAGTGTCTCCAACTTTGTCAGACTTTAAATGAAGACTTTACAGCTTTCAAGGTTTAAGGATTAAATTTAATTCAAACAACAACAAGGCAATGTACTTTATAAATAGGTCCAAGAACACACCTAAGGCTACCCTCAACAGCTAAACAACTTGCAAAAATACATTTTTTCCCAATCCAAACCTAGGATGTCTGTGAGTGTCTCCAACCTTGTCAGACTTTAAATGGAGACGTAACGCTTTTCAAGATTTAAAGATTTGATTTAATTCAAACAATAGTAAGGCAATGCAATTTATAACTAGGTCCATGAACACAGCTAAGGCCACCCTCAATAGTCGAACAACTTGCACTTTATAACTAGGTCCAAGAACACAGCTAAGGCTACCCTCAACAACCAAACAACTTGCAAAATTACCATGACTTCCCCATCCAAATCGGGTATGTCTATGAGTGTCTCCAACCTTGTTATACTTTAAATGGAGACTTTAAATTTTTTAAGATTTAAGGTTAATTCAAACAATAGTAAGGCAGTGCACTTTATAACTAGGTCTGAGAACACAACTAAGGCTACCCTCAACAACTAAACAACCTGCACTTTATACCTAGGTCTAAGAACACAACTAAGGCTACCCTTAGCAGCCAAACAACCTGCACTTTATAAATAGGTCCAAGAACACAGCTAAGGCTACGCTTAGTAACCAAACAACTTGCAAAATTACCATGTCTTCCCAATCCAAACATGGTATGTCTATGAATGTGTCCAACCTTGTCAGATTTTAAATGGAGGCTTTAAATTTTTCAAGATATACGGATTTAATTTAATTCAAACAAAAATAAGGCAGTGCTCTTTATAATTAGGTCCAAGAACATAGCTAAGGCTACCCTCAACAGTCAAACAACTTGCACTTTATAACTAGGTCCAAGAACACAGCTAAGGCTACCCTCAACAACCAAAAAACTTGAAAATTTACCATGTCTTCCCAATCCAAACCTATTATGTCTATGAGTGTCTCCAACGTTGTCAAACTTTAAATGGAGACTTTACAATCTTCAAGATTTAAGGATTAAATTTAATTCAAACAATAGTAAGGCAATGCAATTTACAACTAGGTCCATGAACACATCTAAGGCTACCCTCAGCATCAAACAACTTGCACGATATAACTAGGTCCAAGAACACAACTGTGTCTACCCTCAGCAAACCAACCAACTTGAAAAATTACCATGTCTTCCTAATCCAAATCTAGTATATCTGTGAGTGTTTTCAACCTTCAGACTTTAAATGGATACTTTACAGTTTTCAAGATTTAAGGATTTAATTTAGTTCAAACATCAATAAGGCAGTGCACTTTATAAATAGGTCCAAGAACATGGGTAAGGCTACCCTCAATAGTAAAAAACTTGCAGTTTATAACTAGGTCCAAGAACACAGCTAAGGCTACCCTCAGCAACCAAACAACTTGCAAAATTACGATGTCTTCCCAATCCAAACCTAGTGTGTATGTGAGTCTCTCCAACCTTGTCAAACTTTAAATGGAGACTTTACAGTTTTCAAGATTTAAGGATTTAATTTAATTCAAACAAGAGTAAGGCAATTCACTTTATAGCTAGGTCCAAGAACACAGCTAAAGCTACCCTCAACAACCAAACAACCTGCACTTTATAACTAGGTCCAAGAACACAACTAAGGCTACTCTCAACATCCAAACAACTTGCAAAAATACCATGCCTTCCCAATACAAACCTAGGATGTATGTGAGTGTATCCAACCTTGTCAGAATTTAAATGGAGACTTTACAGTTTTCAAGATTTAAGGATTAAATTTAATTGAAACAAAAGTAAGGCAATGCACTTTATAACTAGGTCCAAGGACACAGCTAAAGCTACCCTCAACAACCAAACAACTTGCAAAATTACCATGTCTTCCCAATCCAAACCTAGGATGTTTGTGGTGACAATGAATAACAATAATTACAAACATGAGGCTAAACAAATTAATTCAAACAACAATAACAACCAGATCAACATCTTAACTAGAAAAGGAACCAGGTGTCACTTTTTACAGTTGAAATTCCTCCTAGAGCTTCCTTCATGTATGAAGAGTGTTATCTATAGGAATAACAATAGTATTGACAAACTCAGAACCATTCGCTATAGATCTTCTATTGAGATTCTATTGACTGTCATGAAACTAAACAACATTGACAAACATGAGGCTAAACAATTTAAGTCAAATAACAATTTATAAAAAAGAACCAAACTAGATCAACATCTTAACCAGAAAAATCGCTTTGTTTAGTTGAAATTCATCCTATAATGCATAAAACATTTTATCCAAAACATATAATGACATAATTGAAGACATACAACCAATTCTAGGTCAATTTCAATACACTAGCAGTAGTTTTCCAATTACAAATACAGTGATGGTATTTTAAGTGTAAAAACAAGTTATTAAAACAACAATCACTGATAATTTTGAAGACATACAACAAATTCATTCTGTAGATTTGATTTTTCAAGGATACTGTCAAAAATGCATATGCATGAAAATCTCTTACGCTGCTACTAACATACATGTTGATAATTTCCTGTAATAAAGCAGAAATATTTTTGGCTCGAAAGAAAGCATAATTTTCAATTATTATTAACAAAATGCATGCAATAATTCTGTAGGTAGTTGCATCTATGGAAAGAGTTAGTTATGTTTCTCATATAAGGTGAAGTGATAGGAGAGTGACAGGGGGTGCCCACCTATGATTCCATTCATCAGATGAGGACAGGACAAGTGATGTGAATGTCAACAATGCTCGAAGCAATGTTGTTGCGAATGACCATGTGACTAAAGCTGATGTTGTCACACCATCACCCACAAAGCCACCGTCAACCACAGTCCAAGGGGCAAGTTCAACTAAAAATATCAGTGCTATAAGAGGTTGAAAAAAAGAAGAAAATTTAGCTGCAATTTATGACATAGGGTTTAATGGTTATTCAGTTCAAGAATCTACAAAAAAACATGGCATTCCCGCCTCATCAATACATTATTGGATAAATGGGCTCACTCATACAAAATGTAGAGGGCCTCTTACAGTTATGACTGAAGAGGAGGAGGCCAGGGTGGTTGAGTGGTATAAAGAGATGACCCAATTGGGACATGAGCTAGAATTGATACAACTCAAATCCACAGTTGCTCAAATATGTCAAGGGAGGCAAAACCCATTCAAAGATGGGTTTCTTGGTAAATCATGGTGGTTTGGGTTTAAAAAAAGGCATCCAAACCTTGTATTATGTAAAGATGAGGACCTTGACAGAGACAAACCATTAAATTTGTGCCCTGTAGTTGTATGTAAGTTCTATGACACTCTTTCTAGTGCTTACGATAAACATTCTTATGGTGCAGACCATATATGGAACTGTGATTAAACAGGTTTATAGGCGGGAAGGAATTGTGGCATGCAGGTAATTGCCAAGAGAGGGAGCTGAAACATGCCAAATATTTTGCCTAAGAGTAGGGTGTGGATAACTATTCTATGTTTTTTCAATGCAATTGGTACTTCAATCCCAGGATCTTATCTATTCAAAGGTAAAAATCAACTAAAAAACTATATACAAAATTGTGAACAAAGTGCATGCATGACTTCACATCCCCATGCATGGATGACTAAAGAACTTTTTTTAAATTGGCTTTGTCACTTTGCTGCATCTGTACCAGGTGGTGTCTCACCTAATAACATACACCTATTGATATTAGATGGCCATGGAAGCCACATTGTTGTACAAACAACTGAGGAAGAAAACAATTTGGGCATTGACATGTTAAAAATGCCCGTTCATACCACTCACAGATTGAAACCCCTTGATGTTAGCATGTTTTTCCCTTTCAAGAACTATTTCAGGTCAGAGCATGTTACATGGATGGAATGAATTCAGAGGTTGATGTGAAAAGGTTCGAGCTAGCAGAGCTTGCAAGTAAAGCGTTTAAAAGGGCTCTAACACCATCAAATATCAAGACTGGATTTAGGAGGACAGGAATAGGCCACTGAATTATGATGCTCTTATGCATGATACTGGTTGTAGTCAAGTGTTTCATGTGGATGTTCAGGAATAAGGGCATGTCCAAACAAGTGTTGAAGTGCACGAAGAAGTAGATGAACATGATGATGTGGTTGTAGCTGGTAATATGATTTCCCTCTCTCAAGGACACTTATATGGTGATGACAATGAACATGTATGTGAAACACAATATAATCATGAACAAATTCACAGTAACATGGAGGTCATTCTACCAACTCAAGTACATGAAACTTCTGTTGTTGATATTGTTAATGCCATTGTTCAACATGTAGTTGACAATGAAGATGTATTTGAAAATGACATTGTTGATATTGCACTAGGAATCAGAAATGACCAATTGACATTACCAAGACAGGTAACCCCACCATCAGGGTTGGCAGAAGCCGTGATTAATTTGAATGAACATAGTGTCTCAAGAACCAATGAACAAAGCATGAACATGCCTTCAAAACCAACAGAATTGAACAATGAAATTGTTCATTTTTTGTGGACAATAGATCAATGGAAGAAGATGAAGCACATAATGAGGCATCAGATGAAGATAACAATATAGTTCAATCAGTTGTCTCGGATACTGAAAGGGAAGTACCAAGAAATGACATGTAGGTGGGAGGGATGGAGAAGTTACTTGGTCATTTCCTAAAGCTACCAGTAGAGAGAGTGTCAATGAGAAAAAAGAAAGGAACACCAGGTAGTCTTTGTTTGGGCCAAAGTTCACATTTAATCACCTCAGAAGACTATATAAACCTATTAATTGAGTTTGAAAAAAAAAAATTTGAAATTCAGGAATTAAAACAGAAAAAGAAGGATCTAGCCAAGGAGAAGAAGGAAACAAGGATTATTGCAGCACAACGTCGAGAAGATGCTAGGATTGAAAGAGAGAAAGAAAGGAAAGATAAGGACCAACAAAAAAAAATGGAAATCTAGGGAAAGGAATCAAGAAAGGCTAAAAAAATGCTTGAAAAGGAACAAGGGATGACCGATATGGTTGACAATGATGCAAGCACAACTAATGAAACCAGGATTATGTCAAACACATTGGACAATATTGCAAATTATACACCATTATTCCAATACCTCATAAAAATTCAAGTGCCTCACTATTAAAATGGGGGTTTACCCACTTTCCTTATTCCTACCAAAGGAGGTGTCAATTCTATGTATGCTCATCACACACCTCCACTTAATGCAAGGGTTAGTAGTGAAAATGTGAGGTATGGGTACTCAACTCCTCCATGGTTGGAAGGTCAAAATTGGACTAAATCATATGGCAACAATCAAGCATTTCCTAATGAACCCTTTTTAGGTAGGTTGACCTACTTCGATCAAGCGGGTAACTCAGGGAGTTTTGGCACTAAAGATTCTCAAGGCCATAAAGAATAAGGGTGTCATATGTTTTTGGTTGTAACCACATTATGATGTGGATTTTGGATGGATTGTCTCTTTTTCTTGTCACATAAAGATTTTGACTTACAACCTAGGTTGACTTATTTCATAGTGTTTGCGGCATTGTAACCAAAATCCATTTTAGAAGGAACATCTATACTCTATTATAATGTAGAAATCTTACCTGAGAATGCAAATGGGATTTTCTGTTACACCTCTACACACCAAATGATTTACAACACATTTATAACTGAGTTGTAAATATTATGGCAAATGAGTGAATAATGAAATCTTGAACAAGTCACTTGTTTCAATATGAAAAATCCATAAAGTAGTGAACAGTAAAAGTATCTAATCTCACATCTCATATGAAACCTCGTTTACTGTAAGTTAACTTAGAAGATAAACAAAGTGCATGTGTGGTGAAGCATCAACAAGCCAAATAAAACATAAACTTTCCAAGAGAATAATTAAATGACAAATGAATGAATAATGAAATCAATAAGCATCAACATTTTTGTTAATTAAATGATAAAGCATCAACTGAGTTGTTAATTAAATGACAAACGAGTGAATAATGAAATCTTGAACATGACATTTGTTTCAATATGAAAATTCCATAAAACAATGAACAATAAAAGTACCTAACCTCACAACCCATATGAAACGTCGTTTACTACAAGTTAACTTAGAAGACAAAGAGAGTGCATGTGTGGTGAAGCATCAACAAGAAAAATAAAACATCAACTTGCCAAGCGAATAATTAAATGACAAACGAGTGAATAATGAAATCAACAAGCATCAAATGTGTTGTTAATTAAATGATAAAGCATCAACAAGCATCAAATGAGTTGTTAATTAAATGACAAACAAGTGAATAATGAAATCTTAAATAAGTCACTTGTTTTAATTTGAAAATTGCATAAAATAGTGAACAATAAAAGTACCTAACCTCACACCACATATGTAACCTCATTTACTATAATTTAACTTAGAAGACAAACATAGTGCATGTCTAGTGAAGCATCAACAAGCATCAACAAGCCAAATAAAGCATCTACAAGCCAAGAGAATAATTAAATGACAAATGAGTGAATAAATATGGATCGTCATTTGTAGATTTCATGAAGATGGAGGAAGATGGAGGACAAAACCAAAAATATGTTTAAAAAGGAAATGAAGCAATATTGTTTCATAAAGGTGATAAAGAATAAAGGTTGCTGAGAGAACCAAAGGTAGAAGAAGAGATGCCCATTGCATCTCAAGGGAACAAGCTGATTTTTTGTGGTAAAACTGGTTATGTATATGCAAGGTTTTTAAGTCAAGAGAATGATCAAATTTTCCTCCAAAATGACCATAAGTAAAAGTATTCCACATGGGATAGACAATCCCAAAAGGTTTTCCTAAAAGAGGAATAAAGTGCAAGAATTTCTTCTCAAAAGCAAAGACAAGTAGAAACAATTTTTCAACCCTACAAGCAACATATAAAGGTAGCCATGGCATTAAAAAGAGTAATGGTGACTTGTGGAAGTTGCCATGTTGAAGGAGGAGAATATCTCTCAAAACCTAAAGTGGAGAACCTCATAAAAAGAGAGGAACACTATTAAAATTTATGAGAGACTTCGGCTTTATAGATGATGGATAGTAATTTGTAGATTTCATGAAGATGGAGGAAGATGGAGGATAAAACCAAAATTATGTTTAAAAAGGAAATGAGGCAATATTGTCTCATAGAGGTGATAAAGAATCCATTATAGGTAGGCTACCTTTGAACTCTCCTTTACCATGTGTTGTCAAGATGTATACAAGGAATATTTGTAAGTTGATGTGTAAAGTCAAGATGCGACTGGCTGGTGGGAATATAAAGCTAGCTTGTTAGCTGATAGCTATGCCCTTTCCTTACAAATACATGTTCAAGTTTTTATAGGAGCTAGACAGAGTAAATTTTACTCCAAAATGACCATAAGCAAAAGAACTCGACAGGGGATAGACAAACCAAAAAGTTTTTTGTAACAGAGGAATAAAGTGCAGGAAATGCTTCATTACCATTTGGAATTGTTTCTGCAACAAAGTTTTGGATCATTTTGTAGTTAAGGTAATGTTTTTTTTCCTTTAGAAATTAGCATACATTAAAATTACAATTTTTTTATAGAAAAACAAACGATAAAAAAATATAATAATATCCAACCTCACAAAAGAGAAGGAAAATATTTTTAAGGTACTACAAATGTCTTAAAGAAAAAGGAATAAAAGTATTGCTAACAAAATTGTTGGTTGGATAACATTTTATGAAAATTATTTCTTCTATGAAAAAACTATTGGAAAAATCCAAAGGATGCTTCCACACATTTGTTGATGGCATTTCCTGTCAATGTAAACTGGTATACATAACCCAAGGAGACTCAAACAAAACACCTATGGATATAGACTAGCCAAATAGGCAACAAAATTGGCAATAATTGAATGAGATAACCCCTTGAGCCTATTTTATGAACAATATTACATTTGTATTCAATAATAAAGAGCAAGAAATGCTTCTCAAAAGCATAGTCAAGAAGAAATCATAACAGAGGAAGAAAGTGCAGGAATTCTCTTTGAGGGAGGCTCTATTTGAGTTTCTGAAATCAACGTAGGGACATAACCCCCATTCTTTTTTCTGACATGCACCAAGTTGGTGACTTAAACCATGTATCTGACAGGGATAATTCTCTTGGCATCACAGAACTTTTTTACGTCCTTCTATAAAAGAGGACACAACAAGAAACACTACAATCAAGAAGAAATCGTAACAGAGGAAGAAAGTGCAGGAAATTCTTCTTAGAAGCAGAGGCAAGCAAAAAGAAACACTACAAGCAAGTAGAAATCGTAACAGAGGAAGAAAGTGTAGGAAATGCTTCTCCTAAGCAGAGGCAAGCAACAAAGGCAAGCAAAAACACATTTTCAACCCTACAAGCAACACTACATATAAAGATAGTCACGGTATCAAAAAGAGCTAAACCAATGAATGAATAACCATAAACCATGCAACAAGAGCTAAATTCCCAACAACAAATTGAGCTAAACCCATGAATGAATAACCATAAACTTTCTACTATAAACCATGCAACAAGGGCCAAATTCCCAACAACAAATTGAGCTAAACCCATTAATGATTAACCATAAACCTGCTACCATAAACCATGCAACAAGAGCTAAATTCCCAACAACAAATTGAGCTAAACCCATGAATGAATAACCATAAAACTGCTACCATAAACCATGCAACAAGAGATAAATTCCCAACAACAAATTTAAGTGTTGAAAAACACAGTGGCTGGTACGATTTAGAATCCTACCAGAGAGCCACAGAAGCCACTACCATGTCCAAGCATTGCCCCAAACTTCATCATACCTCTTCTGTGATAGCCATACAAATTACCTACAACACAAACTTGCAAACATAGAAGAAAAAATAACATTTGGGCAAAAACCTAAAAAAAATTACAAAAATTCGCAAGAAAAACCCATGAATTTCCATACTTACCTTCATGGACCTCGAAATCTGCATGTCGACCACCGAACTTGATAGAATCTCCCACTAGCTCCTTCGCAAACAACAGGCTGCGAGGATGAAACAACAACAAAGGTATTTATAAACCCCCGATAGTGCAGAACGAACAACAACAACACCAGTGTTAAACCCCCCTTGAAATAGGTAAAGCAACCACACCCTAAACCCTAAATGAGTAATGAACCACTGCAAACAACATTACTTGACATGGTAAAGAAACCACACCTTAAACCCTAAACGAGAAACAAACCACTACAAACAACATTGCCCTGTGAGCAGCACTAGAATGGCGAACAAGGTGAAACAATACTAGAGTCGAGAGGAGCCATCGTCAGTGAAGCACATTTCCCACACGCCAGACCCAAACGAAATAACACATGGCAGTGAAGACATGCCACAAAACTCTCTTGATGAAACCCTAGACGGTGGGAAGAAAATTTTATTTAAGGCACCTACCCACTACAACAGGGGGCACATCCTAGTCAACATATGTCATACGGTGGAAAAGGGAGTCTCCACATCAGCAACCAATGTGGATGGGAGGATGCATAGGTAATGGCGTCCCTCCCCTAGAAGGGATTGGGATGGATATTAAGGATTGGGTATCATTGGTTTTTAGATGTTAAGATTATAATGGAAATTTGAAAAAACATTATTGTAGTTTTTTTTATCAAATTTAAAGGAATTTAAAGCCATTTTAAAAAATATTGATATTAGCATTTATGAATCATATTTTTCTTTTTTTAGGTTAACTAGTTGGAGTAATTTAGGAGACTTCACAAGGGTAGGGGAACGTACTCCTTGAGCCTTATCATAAGGGGTCAAATATGTACCTCCATGAGTTTTGAAACCAAGAGGAGGGGATAACATCCAATTGTACCAATCACTCAATCATCCCATTAGATTATTTTGCCAAAAGTTAATTAGGCCTTGGAAAGTTATGATTTTGTCAAGATTCCTTTTCAACATTCATTATGATAAAGGTTAGGGTTCTTGCTTTGACACACTTTTATTACACCCAAATGTGTTTTATAAAGAAATATGAATTATGAGGAAGATGTTGTCACATAACATTAGGTAAAGTTAAAGTAAAATATAATTTAAAAATACTCATGTTGAAAATTAAAAAAAATATATAAATAAATTTTCAATGAAAAAATATAAGAAAAGCTTTAAATTTTAAAAAAAATCTAAATAAATTTAAATTTACTTTTAATAGGAATTAAAAATTAAAAAGTTAATTATATATCCTATTAATAATAATTATAAAAAATTACTTTTAATTATAAATTGGTTTTATAAATAGAGAAAAAAGTTTTATTTTAATTACTTTGTGATTAAAAATTAAATAATGATGAATACTTATCTATGTTCAAGAGTTAAGCCTCCAGGGTTAGTTTGGTTGGTCAAGTCTCTATTAGTAAATCACCCCTACTATTGAGAGATCATGGGTTTAATTTTCTTGATACAGGTTCAATTTTCTCGATACTCTTAGGGTTAGACTGGTTAAGATAACAAGAAGTGATCATTTTTGGGTAGATTTACCTAGTATAAATATTCATCTTCAAGATCATTAACCACATGGAGTTTTAGCACCAATGCTTATACCTTAATGCTTCCCTCATCACATTAGGAGATAATTATTTAAGGGTATAATGGATGTGATGGGGAATAATGCGGGTTTAATTGGCAACTAAGTGTTGGGAATATCAAAACACTTCTCTATAAATTAAGGTCCCCAACGCATGTTGAGTGTTTGAAAAGGCATTACTCCTAGTTGGTTCTTAGAGCATAATATGCGTTGTTCAACTCTGGATAAAATTATTTGTAATTTTATATAAAGCTCAAGATTATCATTTGAGAATGGAGAACATTCTAAATATGTATGCATTAGTTTAAGGTCTACTTAGAAGCTTTAGAATTCCTTGGTGGAAATTTGGGTGCTTGTACTACCCTAGTCTTGATCATCACTCCAATATTGTGCGTGTACATGATGAATAACCAAAACCAATATATTTAATTTATAAACAAATATCGAATGATAATAAAATAAACCATTGGTTTTAGAAGAGGATAAAAGACATAAAGGATATGACTCTACAAGAGGGGGAAAATAAGGAAGCTTAAGGCTAAGGAAATGCCATAATAAGTGATTTAACCTAAAGTATTTGTAACCTCAATTATTTCGCTTGATTAATAGCTAATTGTCATTTAATTGAACGTGAGGGGTTATCACATAAAGGCATTACACATGTATTTCTAAGGTTACATTGATCCTTCATGCCATGCAACTGAAAGATTTACATTTTACCATGCAAAGAAAAAAAAAACCATTGTTCTAGCTAAAATTGTGAAAAGTAGGTTTCAAATGTCAAGTATCATATAAATTATTAGAGGGTTTAACTATTAGAAGCTTGAATTACCTTGTGAACTATCCTTTATTTAAGGAAATTAGAGGAATTATCCTTGAGTAAAAATTGTCATGAGAATGATGTTAGTGAATTATGAAAATCTACAACTAAGAATTAAGTGAGAATAGTGGTTGTATGAAATGATAATAATTGTCATTGAGGAAATTCACTAGAAATGGCAATTCCCTAGAATCCCAATGACCAACACATGTTGGAGCCTTAGAGGAAAGTGGGTTAGTGGCATAGCCTTAGGAACTACTGATAAAATAAGCGAATCCCATTTCTTGGGTTGTGTAGACTAATAGAGAAGAAGGTTGTGAATTTGGGATTGTTATATATGTAATTAACGATAATTAACTTGGGAAATGGGTTGTTAAAAGATAAATTACAACCGTCGATATGAATATTTTGTCCTTGTGGATTGATAGCCTTAGCCTTTGTTGTAGAGAGAAATAACATAGGAGAGAGCCTTCAGTTGGGTGGAATCTTCATATTTTACCACTAGTTCAACAATTCTAGATAGATAAATGTTTATAAATTTATATGTGAATTGTGATGAATTAATATACTTAAATGTTATGGTTTATGTCATGGTTGAATTAATTTTCAATTTATTCTTTCGTTTGCCAATGTTAGCTGATATATATGATTTATGGTTTCATGAATAATTGAATGGTTGATCTATGTTGCATATATATGTATTTCCATGGTTGCTTAACGTTCACCGAACAATGAGTTTGATAACTTAGTAAATTGGTACGAATTTGGGCGGTTAAATGAAGTACCTCGTATCCTCAAAATGCACAGAGGATATTGGGTACATTACAAAATGGTATCAAAGCTACTAGTCACAACATTGGGATTGTATAGGCTAGAAGTTAGGTATATATGAAGAGGTTTCAGTTTGTGTGGCAAGTGTTTGATGAAAATTCTCTTTGAATAGTTAGGGAAAATAGTCTCTAAAGCTTACAAATGCGTAACTGAGTTTTATAATTACCAATTTGGAAGGTTTTTACAGTATTTTAATAGCTTATGAAATCATAAACAATGAAATTATTTAATTTCAAAGTTATATTTTTGAAGTTCTCGAGAAAATGAAGTTTGTGGGCTAATTTTTTGGAAAAATGTCCATGATGAGAATGGATTGTATAGAGCCATAACTCCCAATTTAGAAGCCCAAATTGGGCATGGTTGTGGTCATTTGAAGGCCTGTTCAAAAGGAAACAATTTTGATGGTTTAAATCTTAGAGAAGTGATTTAGAATTCCTCAAAATATGAGAAGATGAAGAAAATGCTACAGACCTGGTGTTGAGCCTCGAACCTGCACCTTCCCATACACCCTCTCAGCCTTCTTTTCCACTCATTTTATCCACCAAGTTGATTAAATCATTGTATTTTAGTTTAAAAACGAGCTTTTGACATGGTTTTCTAACTACGCTGATGACTGTTGTTTGGTTTAGAATTTTGTTCAGACAGCTGCGGAAGCTTCTCAGTTTCTGCAGCCGATACAGGTTTCCGCAGTCGACCCAAGTTTCTGCAGCCAGCACAGGATTCCGCAGTTGTTTTGTCAAACACCATGCTACAGGTGTCCTCTCAAGAAATGAGCCACATGGGCAAGTTACAGGAGTCAAGGACATGGATCGTGTCCCTCCAGATCATCTAGCACGGCCATAAAAGCCCGCGGTCAAACAAGGGGCAAAGGATAGTCAACGGAAGTGTTCAGTGGTGGCACGGCTCTGCGTAGCTCTGTTTTTGAGCACGTGAAGCTACGTGGCACAGTCCTTAGCCACGAAGACATCCTAATAGCGTGAATCCAACAGCCATACCTCTCAGATTTAATAAACATGATGACAGTTACCTAGATCCGGGCTGAAGAGGATTTACGTGTCTCTGGCAGCGTGGTTAATAGCGTAGATTTAGTTAATCTGTTTAGCTTTATTTCCTTATAAATAATGCGTCCATGAACGCTGTACAAGAAAATCTTTTTTTAATGTAATCTGACGCTGTTGTATTTCCCCACTGCACTTTTACGTTGCTGTTTAATATATGAGAAGACTGGTTTAAACTTAAGCTTGTAGCTGTTCGTTGAATTGGTTGAAGTGGCAGAGGGCCCCTGCTTACTAAAGCCTTGTACAGTTGTCTTTTAACTCTTGCATTACTTTTTCCTGTTCATGTATATTAGCTGTACAGTTGTCATTTAAATGCTGCGTTTTATTTCAACATGTATATTAGCTGTACATAACAAAGCTTTTTGATTTCTGTTGATTTACATTTTCATTGCTGCTCTTTTATGGTTACAATTGATCAGTGTTTTTGCAGGTGTTCTTAGGCAGCCCGGGGCAATTTTTCACCTTTTCTTTTTATAACTATTGGCATATGAGATCATCTTGTCTTTGTCGCTGACTCTTGTTTTCTGAAGTTTGATTTCCAGTACTGTCATTTCCTTAAGTTGTACATTTATTTTCTGCTCTTAGATATCATGTTATTCGTCTGTTAACGGTTCCTTTCTATAATCAAATAACTTTATTAGGAACCAGAATATCACTCATTATAGCTTGATTTAGTTTGCTTTAGATCTCACATTGCTTGACTTGTTCATGACTGTTTCTCACAGGGTAAATTAAGCTGAAAGGCAAAAGGTCAAGAAAGTTAAAGTAGTGTGATTAGTTTCTTTTATGCAGTTTAACTTCTTTTAGATTTCACATTGCTTAACATTTCATGATATCTTCTCACAAGGAAGATTGAGTTGAAGAGTTGAACTAGTGTGGATTAGTTGTTCTTACTTTTAATTGAATTTAGTGTAGATTTCACTTTCATTTTCGTTCAGCAACAAAGATACTGGGCCGATGTCATAGTTCATTGTTTGATGTCTTTATTTCTTTTGAAGAATTGATTTCATTGAAGTTATTTTAAAGCTTTCTCTCTTTTAAGTTTTGAAAACCACTTAGAGATCACCATAATCATCCATATTTCACTTGCTTTATCACCTTTTCATCATCTCACATTAGGGAAAGATAAATCCAAAAACAAACTTAAAAAAACTAAAAATGACAAAAGACTAAGGAAATGGTTATCTAGTACATATAGTACACTTCACTTCGTCAGTTTACGAACCCCGGGTTGACAATATAAATAGCAATTTAGATCACACTAAATTGACCAAACATTTTGGCGTTGTTGCCGGGGAAGTGAAATTAGGTAGCCAATTTCTAAAAAAAAAACAAGAAAATTTCAAGGAAGGAAAATTGATAACCTCTCAAAGTATGCTCTCCTCTTGCACTTAGTGTGATCTAGAGGATCAGAAAAGAGAAAGTTATTGGTTTAAAAGATTCTTGAGTATGCTCTCTTCTTGCACCTAGAGTGACCTGGAAGATCAGAAAGAGAATTATTACCCCGACTTGAAGAAAAATAAAAAATGACATGCATAGAGCAAGAGATTCTAGGGGAAGGTTTTTAGCTAGAGCCAAGAGTTCGATTTTTACAAGTCCATCTACTTCAAGGAATAGACAAGAGACACCTCCATCATCTCCAACTTACACTCCTAGCCCTA
Source organism: Pinus tabuliformis (assembly GCA_031772625.1). NCBI lineage: Eukaryota > Viridiplantae > Streptophyta > Pinopsida > Pinales > Pinaceae > Pinus > Pinus tabuliformis. The sequence continues at coordinate 603,908,614 of CM062818.1, forward strand.
GGATTCCTGGAATTCAAGAGGCAGGAGTCGACTCTCCCACACCTTCCATCGAATCTGAATTAGAAAGAGATCCTTTCCTTCCTTCTACAGAAAGACAAATTGTAATTGAAGAAGTAGAATCATCTGAAGAAGAAGAGGGAGAAATTCCTTCTCGTTCACCCTTAGTAGAAGAACCAGAAGACTCTGAAGTCTCCAGAGAAACTACCATGACAGAGGAAGGAGCAACTGGATTTGGTAGAGGTAGAGGTAGAGGAGGAGGAGGAAACAATGGAGGAGGTAGAGGTAACATTGGAGGAAATAGGGATGGAGATAACTCATTCGGATTTCCTATAGTCGATGAGGACTTCCGAGCCACAATGAAAAACATCTCACCATCTGTCCTCCCAAACTTCCATGGGTTAAGGAATGAGGACCCTGAAACATTTCTATTTGAGTTTGAAGTCGTGTGTCGAACTTATGATTATCTGGAAGACTCTCAAAAACTCAAACTGTTTCCTTCAACATTGAAAGGAGCAGCCTTGAAATGGTTCATGGGATTACTCACTCAATCCATTAGGTCTTGGAATGATATGAAACAAACATTTTTGGATAGGTACCTAGACTATTGTATGCCCACCAATCACAAGGATGAGGTATTCAAAATGGTGCAAAGAGAAGATGAAAACTTGGAGGATTTACTTGAAAGATTTCAATACAACCTGAAAAGAGAAAAAATGAGTAACTTAGATGAGGAGACCTTGAAAGCCCTTCTATTAAAAACCATTAGAGATGAATGGATATATATTTTGAACATGATGGGAAAAGGAGATATATCTCAACTTTCACTCAATGATATAGCAGAGCTATGTGTCCATCTCTCAAGGGGGAAATCTAAAACTCAAAAAGGGCCTAGAGATCCTTCTCTCATCAGAGCAAACAGATCTGCAACTGGATCAGTAAGTAGGGCTGAGATTGGCAACATGCTTGATGAATTCAAAACTGACATCTTAGGGAGTCTTAGTGAGCAACTAGACACCCTTAAGATTCACAATAAGCAGAAAGCAGAAGCTGAGGCTTTGGCCATCTTTTGCCCAAAGTGTAGGAAGAAACATGCTCTAAGGGAATGTCCCTTGGATGCAAAAGTTGTAGAAACATGTGTAATTTGTTCAAAGAATCATGAGTCCAAGGATTGTCCTTCAATTCCTGGGCTCAAAGCTGTCTTTCAAGAAGATCCAAATACAATCGAATCTCTCTGTTTTGTTGCAAGGAGACCTTGGCAGGGGCAACAAAATCAAGGGTTTAGCAACTCTATGAACTTTCAAAACCCACCAAATTGGAATCCTTGGCAACAACCTTGGTCCCAACCTCAAAATCCTTTTCAATCATGGGTACAAGGTATGCAAAATCCTTATGGGAGATTTGCTCAATTTACCAATATCCTCCATCTTTTCAAAACCAACAAGCTCCACAACTTCCAAATCAAAATCCACAACTATCATTGCCATTTCAACAACAACAACCTTCTCAACAGAATCCAAATTCTCAACTCTTGCTTCCATTCCAACAGAAGTCAAATCAACTTCCTTCTCAGCCATTGCCAAACCCCAATAATAAAAACCCTCAAAATGCTTACATGATGGAAGGTCAACAATTTCCTACCTATATGATTGTTCCTCTCAATGAAGTACAACTCAGATCAGGTAGAGTCTTAGATAAGCCTTCTATAAATTTTCAAAAGCAAAGCATTTTTGAGGAAGATTCTCTTGAAGCCAATAAGGGTTCTGAAGCATCTATTCAAAACCCAAACACTCAAAAGGAAAAAGAAAAAGAATTAACCCCCACAACTCCCATAGTTGAGCAACCTGCATCTTTATCCACACCTCCTTTTCCTGAAAGATTACAAATTGACAAAGGAGTGGAAAAACAAATTTGGTTGCCTGACTATAATTTTCTAGATGAATTGAAGAATGTATGTATCAAGATTCCCTTGTTACAAGCCATTAAAAAGATTCCTATTCTAGCAAAAACAATAAAGGAGCTGAGTCTTAAAAGACCAGGAAGGAAACCAAGAGATACCAGAAGAATCCACCTGGTAGGGAAAATTGAAGATATCATGATGGGAAAAATTACTATGCAGAAATATGTAGATCCTGGTAGTCCAATTGTCAAAACACATATCAATGGGGTAGAAATACCAAATGCTTTGATTGATTTAGGGGCTGCTATCAACATCATGAGTAGACAGACTATGGAACAGCTAAAACTTCCTAATCTTCTTTTTACACCTACTTTATTGCAACTTGCAGATCGATCAATTATCAAACCAGATGGTGTATTAGAAGACATTCCAGTCTCCTTAGACTCTTGGGAATATCCAGTAGATTTCATGATTTTAACTCCCAAGAGTAATCTAGGAGGACATCCTCTTATTTTAGGAAGACCTTGGCTAGCCACAGCTGATGCTTTCATAAGTTGTAGGTCTGGGGACATGTATATTTCTGATGGTAATTCGACAAAGAAATTCAATCTGTATCCTCCAACAAAAGCAATTACAGAAATAAGAGATAATGAGTGGGTTGATGATGAAGATACTATACAACCTGTCTTTACCATTTCTGAAATCAGTGAAGATAGTCAAATTCTGAACACATTAGAAAACTTTGAACCATCTTCAGAATATGACCACACACAATTTCAGTTGGATTCTGACATTGAGTGTCTATCATCTAGACAAATGTCTCTTTTCTCTATGGAAGAATTTGGTAGTTCTGCCATTGAGATTTTTCCAGGAAAAACATTGAATATCAACAGAAACTTGGAAAAATCACAACAGGAGGAGCTAACCAAAATCTTGCAAAAACATTCTACTGCATTTGCATGGGAGTATACCGACATGAAAGGTATTGACCATAAGACTTGCATTCATCACATCTACATTGAGGAAAACAGTAGACCAATCAGACAACCTCAAAGAAGGATGAATCCAAACCTTAGGGAGATAGTGAAAGAAGAGCTCCAAAAGTTACATAATGTAAACTTCATTTACCCCATTTCAGATAGTCGGTGGGTTTCTCCTTTGGTGATAGTACCTAAAAAGAATGGTAAATGGAGGGTTTGCATTGATTACAGGGAATTAAACAAAGCAACTTTGAAGGATCACTTTCCTTTACCCTTTATTGATCAGGTATTAGATACTTTAGCAGGCAAAAAGCATTTCTCATTTTTGGATGGTTTTAGTGGTTACAATCAGATTCAGGTAGCACCTGAAGATCAGGACAAGACCACATTTACCTGTCCATGGGGAACTTTTGCTTACCGAGTACTTCCTTTTGGATTATGTAATGCACCCGCAACATTTCAAAGGGCAGTACTAGGAATCTTTTCCGATCTAATTCATGATTGTGTAGAGGTCTATATGGATGATTTTACAGTTTATGGTAATTCATTTGAAGAGGCATTAGAAAAATTGGAAAAAGTCCTTATAAGATGTAAAGAAACAAACCTTTCATTAAGTCATGAAAAATGTTTTATGATGTTTACTGAAGGGATTGTTTTAGGACATCATATTTCAGGAGATGGGATTAAAGTTGATAGATCAAAAGTTGAAGTCATCTCCAAGTTACCTATTCCAAATTGTCAGAAAGATGTTAGAAGTTTTCTTGGATTTACTGGATATTATAGAAGATTTATTGAAAACTTCACCAAAATAGCATCTCCACTCTTCAAATTACTTACAAAAGACTGTGAATTCAAGTGGGATCCTGACTGTCAATCTGCATTTGAAACTTTGAAAACAAGAATATCTGAAGCACCCATTTTGAGAGGGACAAATTGGAAACTTCCTTTCCATATTTCTACAGATGCTTTAGATACAGCTCTAGGAGCTGTGTTGGGTCAAAAGGATTTACTTCCTTATGCCATTTACTACACCAGTAAAAATTTGACTCCTACTGAGTTAAATTATACTGTGACTGAAAAAGAGTTCTTAGCTGTTGTTCATGCAATCAACAAGTTTAGACACTATATAACGGGCTATGAAACTTTTGTCCATACTGATCATTCTGCAATTAGATATCTCATGAACAAACCTGTTACTAATGGCAGAGTTACAAGATGGCTTTTACTTTTACAAGAATTCAATATTACTGTGTTAGATAGACCAGGGAAACAAAATACAGTAGCTGATTTCTTGTCTAGAATCCAAAATCCTGTAGAGGATAAGTTTCCAGATGAATATTTGTTTGCAGTAACTACTAAAACTCCTTGGTATGCAGATATTGCTAACTATTTGGTTACAGGGAAGCTACCTCCACACTTATTTCCTAATGAGAAAAGGAAAAGTATTCAGGAGAGTTCCAATTATTCATGGATTTCTAATGAATTGTTTAAAACAGGGCTAGATTGCGTGATCAGAAGATGTGTTCGGGAAGATGAAATGCCTGACATCCTTAAGGCATGTCATGATGAACCATGCGATGGACACTTTGCTGACAAGAGGACAGCCTATAAAATCCTTTCTTTAGGATATTATTGGCCTTCTCTCTTCAAAGATGCAAAACAATATGTTAGAAGGTGTGACAGCTGCCAAAGAGTTGGGAGACCCACTCTTTCAAATGAAATGCCATTACAGCCACAGGTACTCATCGAACCCTTTGAAGAATGGGCTTTAGATTTCATTGGACCCATTAATCCACCATCTAGACAAAAGAAGTATATATTGGTTTGCACTGATTATGTTACTAAATGGGTAGAAGCTAAGGCATTGCCTTCTGCCACTGAAAATTCAGTTGTTCAATTTCTTTTTGAGGATATTTTTACTCGTTTTGGTGTTCCAAGAGAAATTGTGACAGATCAGGGAAGTCAATTTACATCTAACTTGATGGAGAAGCTGATGGAAGAATACAAAATCAAGCGTAGAAAATCTACTCCGTACCATCCGCAAGCAAATGGTCAAGTGGAATCTACAAACAAAGTTCTTGAGAGCATCATCACCAAAACTGTTCATCTCCACAGAAGAGATTGGGAAGAAAGGCTTCCTGAAGCCTTATGGGCCTATAGAACTACATGGAGGAACACAACAGGACATTCTCCCTATGAACTTGTTTATGGGAAAGAAGTCCTGCTCCCCATTGAGTTTCAAGTCAAGACTTTCAAGATGGCAGTTCAATTGGGGATGAATCTATCAGAAGCCCAAAAGCACAGAATGGAGTAGCTGAATGAGCTAGATGAAATAAGACAAGATGCAATGTTAAGGACTGATCTAGTTCAACACCAAAGAACTAAGTGGCATGACAGATATATCAAAGAGAAAAAGTTTCAAAAGGGAGATTGGGCGTTACTGTTTGATTCCAAGTTTAAAGACTTCAAAGGAAAATTTCAGACTCATTGGCTTGGACCATATGAGATTGACGAAGTCTTTAGCAATGGAGCAGTTCGAGTCAAGACCATTGATGAGTTTCAAATTCCTCTCATTGTGAATGGCCACCGATTGAAAATTTATCATAAGCCACTCTCAAAAGAGGACTTTGTCAAAATGTTTCAAGAAAATTCTGCAATGAGGCTGGTGGAGAGGAATCCTTCTCCTCCATCAGCGTAGTCTTTGTTTCTTTCAGTTGAAAAAAAAATAAAAAAATCTTTTGTATAAGCCTGAAAACCAATCATAGATTGGCAGTCTTATACAGAAAATGTAGAGTGAAAATCAGGGGCACCTGACACTCTATATTTTCCAAAAAAAAATCTCTCTCTCTTTCCATCTTCACTCCACCTCACTTGTCATTTCACTTCACCTCCATCTCATTTTCATCTCCATTCCACTTCACTCCACTTCATTTTCATCTCATTCCACCCATTTCATTTCATTCCATCAATAAAAGTCCCTCTCAGGACTATTTTATTTAGTTAGTTCTTCTCTAACTATCTTTGTGCAGTTAAAGGGGTGTTGTCTTAGTTTCCGCAGCTGGAAACCGTTTCCGCAGCTAGAACCAGTTTCCGCAGCCAGAAACGATTTCCGCAGCCAGCATCACTCTGTCTCTACAGCCGGCATCACTCTGTTTTCAAAAAAAAAATCACAGTCAAAGGTTAGTGTCATCATCACCAAGTGCAGCAAAGACATGGGGCATCTTCAAGATCAAAGAACAACCATGGGTCAGAAGCCTTAATCAAGAAATGATAAACTTCCAAAGGTATGATAAAAAATCTCTACCAAATAACAATTCAATGTCATTATTATGCATAGTTATTTAAACCATGGCAAGTTCCACTAAAAGCAATGATTTGATATGACAAGCCCCATACCACTCCTCTTCCACGATGTCATTCCATACACACCTTATTCATTTCTAACGGTCCCATGATCATTCTAAATTTATGGACTGCTCTTCCATTTATTAGTCGTACTTTGAGACGTGACCTACTGTACTACGGCTCTCCTTCACCATAATTTTCACAGCCGTCTGCTCAGACGTGTGCGCAAGTCATCCGATTCAAAAGGACTCAGCCGTTATTCTGCCCATTTATCACTTCACTCCCGCATGCATTCGATGTTGAACTTGTTACAGTCTTTAAAATAGGAAGTGTTTGAATTGGAAGTCCTAAATAGGCACATCAAACAGGAAAACGAAGCACTCAAAGAGCAGAGTAAGGTAGACAAGATTGTCCATGATAACACTATGCTCCATTTAGGACTGTGGCAGAAGAAGAACAGGAAGCTGAAGAAGAAGTGTAAAAAGTTGAGCAGGGCATTGATTAATCTTAAGTTCAAATGTCTAGTCAGGAAACCAAGGACCATTTTAGCATCAAAGAGAAAGAGAAGAGGGCTAGATGTTCTTGCAGAAGCCTCAGAGCATATGGATTGAGGAAAAATAACTAAGTTTTGGTTGCATGAGGACATGCAACACCTTCACAGTGGGGGTATGTTGAGCCTCGAACCTGCACCTTCCCATACACCCTCTCAGCCTTCTTTTCCACTCATTTTATCCACCAAGTTGATTAAATCATTGTATTTTAATTTAAAAATGAGCTTTTGACATGGTTTTCTAACTACGCTGATGACTGTTGTTTGGTTTAGAATTTCGTTCAGACAGCTGTGGAAGCTTCTCAGTTTCCGCAGCCGATACAGGTTTCCGCAGCCGACCCAGGTTTCTGCAGCCAGCACAGGATTCCGCAGCTATTTTGTCAAACACCATGCTACAGGTGTCCTCTCAAGAAATGAGCCACATGGGCAAGTTACAGGAGTCAAGGACATGGATCGTGTCCCTCCAGATCATCCAGCACGGCCATAAAAGCCCGCGGTCAAACAAGGGGCAAAGGATAGTCAATGGAAGTGTTCAGCGGTGGCACGGCTCTGCGTAGCTCTGTTTTTGAGCACGTGAAGCTACGTGGCACAGTCCTTAGCCACGAAGACATCCTGATAGCGTGAATCCAACAGCCATACCTCTCAGATTTAATAAACATGATGACAGTTACCTAGATCCGGGCTGAAGAGGATTTACGTGTCTCTGGCAGCGTGGTTAATAGCGTAGATTTAGTTAATCTGTTTAGCTTTCTTTCCTTATAAATAATGTGTCCATGAACGTTGTACAAGAAAATCTTTTTGTAATGTAATCCGACGCTGTTGTATTTCCCCACTGCACTTTTACGTTGCTGTTTAATATATGAGAAGACTAGTTTAAACTTGAGCTTGTAGCTGTTCGTTGAATCGGTTGAAGTGGCAGAGGGCCCCTGCTTACTGAAGCCTTGTACAGTTGTCTTTTAACTCTTGCATTACTTTTTCCTATTCATGTATATTAGCTGTACAGTTGTCATTTAAATGTTGTGTTTTATTTCAACATGTATATTAGCTGTACATAACAAAGCTTTTTGATTTCTGTTGATTTACATTTTCATTGCTGCTCTTTTATGGTTACAACTGATCAGTGTTTTTGCAGGTGTTCTTAGGCAGCCCGGGGCAATTTTTCACCTTTTCTTTTTATAACTATTGGCATACGAGATCATCTTGTCTTTGTCGCTGACTCTTGTTTTCTGAAGTTTGATTTCCAGTACTGTCATTTCCTTAAGTTGTACATTTATTTTCTGCTCTTAGATATCATGCTATTCATCCGTTAGCGGTTCCTTTCTATAATCAAATAACTTTATTAGGAACCAGAATATCACTCATTATAGCTTGATTTAGTTTGCTTTAGATCTCACATTGCTTGACTTGTTCATGACTGTTTCTCACAGGGTAAATTAAGCTGAAAGGCAAAAGGTAAAGAAAGTTAAAGTAGTGTGATTAGTTTCTTTTATGCAGTTTAACTTCTTTTAGATTTCACATTGCTTAACATTTCATGATATCTTCTCACAAGGAAGATTGAGTTGAAGAGTTGAACTAGTGTGGATTAGTTGTTCTTACTTTTAATTGAATTTAGTGTAGATTTCACTTTCATTTTCGTTCAGCAACAAAGATACTGGGCCGATGTCATAGTTCATTGTTTGATGTCTTTATTTCTTTTGAAGAATTGATTTCATTGCAGTTATTTTAAAGCTTTCTCTCTTTTAAGTTTTGAAAACCACTTAGAGATCACCATAATCATCCATATTTCACTTGCTTTATCACCTTTTCATCATCTCACATTAGGGAAAGATAAATCCAAAAACAAACTTAAAAAAACTAAAAACGACAAAAGACTAAGGAAATGGTTATCTAGTACATATAGTACACTTCACTTCGTCAGTTTACGAACCCCGGGTTGACAATATAAATAGCAATTTAGATCACACTAAATTGACCAAACACCTGGAATTGAGATGCATTTGACATTTTATTGGTATGTAGACTTCTTATAGTGTCAAAGCTACAACAAGGATAAACAAATAACAAAATTGAAGAATGTTTTTGAAGAGGAGACATGGAATATGGGAAAACACCTAACATACATGAAGAAGTTAGAGGCATGAATATCATCATAAAATAGATAGATTCTGGAAATTATAGAGAGAGAATGGAGTCAATAGAGTTGGTATAAACTATAAGGAGCTTGAAAATGAAGATGCAGAATTAATAATGAGAGGATGTTGAAATATCAAGAGAAGAAAAATTGAATAAACACTCAACTATTATATAGCTTAAACCATTCACAAAAATAAATGAATAATGGGTCAACTTCAAGGTATGAGGAAGGAGATAGAGTCCATTTGAGAAGAGAAAACCATGGAAGATCATCGCATATAAGAAGTGCTACAAGGAATACAAAGAATTATTACTCAATGGAACTTTTAAAGAGGAATCCATACACATCTAAAGAATCATAGAGAAATCCATAAGATGGGAGAAGATGACGAATCTTGGTTTCTAGGAATAAGAAATACTCTATGTTGCATAACTACTCATCGAATCTAGAAGCCACAATTGTTATACACAATTTATAGGGGAAATATTATATTTTATAGTGCCAACGAGTGCATGTTAAGCAAATCAATGAGATAATTTCCTCGCAACAACTCAATAAGCATTTCTAGTAGCAATATCTTTTTAAGCATTACTATGACAATAACATGTAAACATTTTTTGAGCTCAAGTTGAGAAATATGGCCATGAAAGAGTATGAATATTGAGAAGGAAAAGATATATATATTCTTAAGTGGGTTTCTTTCACTCTAAAAATATCAAACTAAAGTTGATGAACCTAAGATTTTTGAAGAGATAATCAAGAAGGGAAAATACTTTTATGACTAGAGCAAAGGAAAATAAGAATTTCGAATTCTTTAGAGAGATAAGAAAAAGGAAAAGAAAGATTAGAGGAAAAAGGGATTCCATCCTCCTCTCTTCAGGAATGATCCTAATACATATTAGTAGAGCTATGTAGCTCAAAATGGGTCTATGATGGAAAATTTCTTTGGAAAATAGGAAAGGAAACCAATAAAATGTTGGGAATTGAAGGAAAAACTGTGTACACATATTTCTTTCAAAAGGAAATGTAGAATTAGGAGCATGCACAACATGCAAGAGGAAACTATAGTGGAGTATATATGTAAGAATATCCGAAGAATATATGACATCTTAGAAAAGTGACAATAAGACCATTAGTCACACATGATTGAGGTTAAAGGTAAGGTTACCAATCAACCTATTACAATTTAATATATTTGGGAGGAATTCATAGTTACATTGCCCTTGGTTTGGATAAAATATTTCATGGAAGTAAGAATGAGAAACCATGTTTAGCTCAACTCTATGCTAGAATTAAAATTAAGGAAATTAATGAGATTATGGTTGTCCATTAGATATGGATGGTGTCACTGGTTGTTACACAACTAAACATGATACCACTTTGTTCATATGATTCTCTTATTAGAATGGATTGGTTGGTTTCTCATAATGCTATCCTAGATTGTCATAATAAGATTTTCACTTGTCTTGATCAAGAAGGAAAGTTGAGAATAGTGAAAGGAATTCGTAGATTCATTTCTATAAGGGAAATTTAATCTTTACAAATGAATAAATGTTATAGGAAAGGATGCCAATTGTATGCAATTCATGTGGAAGATAAAGTGAAATGTATAAGCCCAAATCTTGACTTTCTAATGCCAAAAGCTTGTGAAATTGAATTTGGGGAGATGCTAGATTTACCACCAAAAATAGATTCATTATTCTATTAATTTTCTACTTGGAGCTGCTCTAGAATATAAGCCTCCATACATAATTAGTGCAACCAAATTGTGATTAAAATAATTGCTAAAGAAGTGGTATATACACCTATGTGTCTCCCATTGGAGATCACTGGGACTATTTGTAATGAGGAAATACGAGACTTTGAAACTATGCATTGCTTTTAAATTGTTGAACAAGGTCAATGTGAGAAATAAATATCATTTTCCAATAATTGATGAACTATTTAATTAGTGAAGAGGATAAAAGGTATCTTCAAAGATATATCTAAGGTTAGACTACTATTAGATAAGGAAAAGTGATGAAGACGTTAATAAGATAACTTTTAGAACTAGGTATGGACACCATGAATTTGTAGTGGAAACATTTGGATTATCAAATGCACTATTTACATTCTTGTGGTTAATGATTCGAATAATTAGAAATTATTTAGATAATTTTTTCATTTATTCCTAGATGGAATTATTATTTAATCAAATTTGGATGAGAAGCATGAAGAGAAATTAAGGTTAGTACTACAAGTGATAATAGAGCATAAACTATATGGAATGTTAAGCAAAAATTTCATTTTATAAGCCTCCATACATAATTAGTACAACCAAATTCAAGGAGTACAAAATGCATTTGAAAGGATTGTTAAAGAAGGGACATATACAGCTAAGTGTCTCTATTGGTGATCACTAGGACTATTTTTAATGAAGGAAGATGAAACTTTGAAACTATTCATTGATTTTAAATAGTTGAACAAGGTAAATGTGAGAAATAAATATCCTCTACCAAGAATTGATAAGCTATTTGATTAGTGACGAGAATAAAAGTTATTTTCAAAGATATATCTAAGGTTAGACTACAATTAGATAGGTATAAAGGATGAAGACATCAATAAGATAACTTTCAAAACTAGATATGGACACCATGAATTTATAGTGGTGCCATTTGGATCGAAAAATGCACCAGATTCCTTCACGTGGTTAATGAATGGAATAATTAGAAATTATTTAGATAAAATTGTCATTTATTCCTATATACATTCTTATTTAATCAAATTAGTTAGCACTTAAGGTTAGTACTGCAAGTACTAATAGAGCATTGACTATATGAAAAGTATAGCAATTGTTCCTTTTATCAAAGGAGAACTTATTACTCCGGACACATTATCTATCAGAAAGAATATAGTAGATCCAAAGAATATTAAAGCTATTAATAAATGGCATACATTTAAGAATGTAGTTGAGGTAAGATCCTTCATGGGTGTTATATGGAATTTGTACCTACGGATAAATACATCTTCCCTAAGTGGGTAGTTACACTTGGAACAATAAAAAGAAAGTAGTTTAACCTTTTCCTACAATAGATAGATGAGATGAAGGAACTTACTTGTGATCTTTCGCTTCCTTTGATCTCCTTTGAATTGCTCCCGTCGCTCCCACTTGAACTGAATTGGCTCAATTGGTACCTGTCAACAGAGACAAAAGATAGCAACGATCAAAGCATATGATCTATCTACTATAAAAAATATGGAATTGACAACATTTAAACATATATGCGTCATAGATATAAACAAGAATATGGGAAAAGGAACAAACAACTTTATTGATGTAGAAGGAGGAGTTACACCCGATGCAGTTCGATCCTGTGTCACTCATCCAACTTCAGTGCAAACCCTCATCACACCAAAAGCACATTAATCCAGCAGCATAACATTACTTGACATGAACTCAAATCTCAAACCAACAATATTTCTCTACAATATTCAAATTCCAGCCCCCTTGATCACTATGATGAGTGGTCAGTTTATAGGGAAATGCAAGTGGTTATGTCATAAATTGGGCATTGAATGGCTTTCCAAAATTACAGTTCGTTTTCATGGAGAAAGGGATGAGAGGATAGAGGGTTAATTGATCCATATCCTATCCAAAGTCGACCTCATAGGATGAGATAAGAGTTGGGCATCCTTCTAGAATGCTCTAGAATCAAGGAATATTCCCATAATCAAATTCCAATGTCGCTCATTCTCGCCCAGCGCAGGTCAAAGTGGGTCTAAGTTCACTACAGTGCATCCCTGAATGGGCCTACCTGCTCTATAGCGTAGTTACCCCTAACCAAGGCTGCACTAGTGTCCCAAGGAGGCATTTTAGCAGGGTTTCAAGCTAGGAAACTTTCATGGATGGAAGCATTCAATTTGATGACTTGTCTAGGGCATGTAACAACTGAATTAGGGTTTGATGAGCCCTAATTGTACTGATCTGATCATTAGGAGTGATGTGCCCAAATAAACCTGTAACAGTTGCCCCTTAAAGCATGAAGTTGAAAATGATAATGTCGAGTGATATGCTTTATAATTTGTTGAGGAGGATCTAAAGCAGAAGGTGACCTGCATCGATTACAATACATAATATCATGATATCTTTGAATTTTTCATGAATTGTTGAGGGAAGGAATACCCATGCTCAGCGTATAAAATTTTCATTACATGTACATAAATCAGATAGTCGTCTATAGATATAGACCCATGATAGGATGACCATCTGTGTAAATCCATCGTACAGATGATTTAGTACACTCCTGAAATCGCAACCCGAATGGATGAAACTAGACCTAGGGTCTTCTATCTCCTCTAATCATTCACTCAAGTATGAATCTAACCATGTGAAAATGTGATCTGAAGTCGAACATGGGAAGACAACGTCTGATTACCAGCCAATGATGTAAGTTGTTAATAGACGCGAGAGCTATCACCGATAATGATAATGATCCTCAAGGTATTACAGTACAGTCTTCATGGTGTGAATAGATGTTTTGATGTTGAACACCATACAAAGTCTTTCGGTCGAAGGCCAGTGATGTCAACCTGTCTCCGGAAGCGAGAAACTTACCATTGATGTATGGAAGCCTTAAGGTACTGGAAGGGTGTTTCTAAGTCAACATCCTGGATAATGTGTTGATGTTGACAAGAAGCGACTCATCGCAGGAGGACCTTGATAAATCCCCCATCAATGACACGAAATGAGCGTAATGATTTTGAATACAGAATGTGACTAACGACATAATGTTCAGGAATGGCGGTCATGAAAATGAAGGTTTATGAGCATTGCAAAGGATGAAGTTTACTGAGTGACTTCTCTTGAACATGTCGGTGACACTGAATGAATTGGCAACACTGACCCAAAACGAAAGTGATGGATGGTCTGATAGACCATAGGTATGATAACCATCAAGTAGATAACCCAACCCAAATAGTCACAAAGATGAAGTGAAAGTGTCATGTTCAAGAGCGACTTGCTACCATAAAGTGATTTATCCCTTTGCCCATTTTCCCCAGTCATTGCTGACCAGTACCTCTTTATTTTCTAAAACAAGCTTGAGGACGATAACATATGCTTGTAGTATAATTCCACCCTTCAGGTGAATCCATCACTATGTGATGTTTTAACGAGCCTAGCGAAGGTGAAACTCGGTCTTGTCATGATGGACAAGTTTGTCGCTATTTGATGTTTTAACAAGTTTAACAACAATGATAACTCGATCCTTTTCATGTTTAGAGAGTTTGAAAAGGGAAAAAAATAAAAATCCACAAGTTCTTTTTCATAAATTTGTCTCTCAAGTCCTAAAAAGCGTAAAATAATACAAGAGAGAACCTATTGACCATGTTCGATCAATGTGTTTCTTTTCATAAGTAATCTATCTCAGTCCGGAAAAGGGTTAAACTTATACTGAGTAGATTTCGTTTCCAATCTGTTTACGAGTTGAAAAGGACAAGCGCTCAACAATCTTTTCATGTTTCAAGAGTCTAAAAAGAGCTTAAAGAGGACTCCACTTAGAGGAACGAGTGGTGTCTAGGATAGTAATTGGTTCCGATGATGTTGGAACTTCTCAAAACATGTTGATTTATGTGAAGAGGTTGGCTAATAAGACCACATATTGTAACTGTTCCTTAAAAAGGGTAAAACAACCAAGTGAAAGTGTATGATCGGCCAAGCAGATAGTGACGCTGGAAGGAGAAAAACCAAGGCTCATCTGGCAGAAGAGGTTGATAGAATGGCAATCACAAGGGTTAAAAAGGAGATGGGTTCATTTTTACACAAGTTTGAACCATAGGGAACTATGCTTGGATTTAGTTGCATGTTTACACAAGCTTGAAACAAAAAGCTATGCTTGGATTCAGTTTCATGTTTACACAAGCTTGAAATGAAAAACTATTCTTGGATTGGTTTACATGCCCCCAGCATGATGACTCGATTCTAGGTGCATGCCCCCCAAGCTTTATTATATTCACCTAAGTAGACTACTCGTGGCTATCGGGTGGATGGAATGAAGGTTCATTTACGAGATCAAGTGAAAGACTCGATTGGAATTTTACGAGATCTAGTCAAAGACTCAAACTAGAACTTTGCTCCAGGGGACCTTATTTCATTTTTTAATGAGCTTGACACAAGACAAGGAACTCTGCTAAGATTCCTTGTTTCATTTTTAACGAGCTTGACACAGGACAAGGAACTATGCTCTCGGACCTGTTTCATTTTTTAATGAGGTTGACACAGTAAAAGAACTATCCTCACATTCCTTGTTTCATTTTTTAACAAGCTTGACACAAGACAAGGAACTATGCTCATGTTCCTTGATCACGACCCATAAGAGTTCATGACTTCCAAGAGGTTCTCATCAGATGGGAGAACGATGCTCTGGAAGGGATACGTAGCAAGGAATCCATTAGAGAGATTTGGTTCCAATGCCCCTAGTACATAATGCACAACATCACAAAATTGATCGTCAGTTGATGTAGGCATGGAACGGGTTGCCACATAATTGACCTGTGGTGGGGAAGATACAATTGGGACAAAAGGACCATTTAGGGAAGATGGTTGACTAGAAGCCATATTTGGATTTGGAAATGAAGGATAGTCAATGGTGACAATTTTGCCTTCATGTAGGAAACACATCACTCGAAAGAGTGTTGAAATAATAGCTCCCATGTCATAAACATGGTCACGCCCAAGAAGTAAATTGTAATCTAAAGGGCCTGGGACTACCATCACATTGAGATAAACAATTTTTCCTCCCAAAGTAATAGGCAAGTGAGGAAGGATCCCTAATGGTTGACTGGTTCCTCTGTTAAAAGACAACAGATTCAGGGTAACAAGCAGTGGAGGAAAGGATACTCACAGATGCACCTTCATCTATAATAGTGCCAGATACAATCATATTATAAACATATACTATGATCTGGAAAGGCACATAAGAAGGAAGACGACATCCTGCCAGTCGATTCCAATCAAAGGAAATGACCAAACTACTTGGAGGGGTACCATAAGAATGGGAGAATTACCCCCTTAAGTTATGAGAATGGGAGGATTTTCCTCATATCTTGATGGAACAGGAGGGTTTCCTCCAAGCTCATTGGAATCTGAAGAAACGAAAAGAACTTGAGTGGTATCATACTCACTCTCTGAGATAAAGGTACGATTAACTAAAGGTGAAATCGGGTCAACTGTTTCCTCGACCTGTGATTGGTCAGGTATAGATTCATGGGATTCACATTCAGAGAGAGTGGGTTTGACCGACGGTTGATTTGGGTCAGTCACTTCATCAACTAGTTAAGGATTAAGGGAGAGTCTCCTATAACCAGATGCAAGTCGCTGCGGAGAAGCCAGAAGGTTATCCAACACTTTTTTGGCTTCATCCAGATAGGGACAAAGGTGAATGGGGTGATTCCCTTCGCATAACCTACAGGGAAACTTAAGTTTACCCTTCTTTCCATGAAATTTACTACCACTAGTTGATGGTGTGTCACCAACATGATCTCCATAAGTTGATGACACAGGATGATGTGAACGAGAAGACCATTCTTCTAAGATCTGAGGAATACCAGAAAAGTTTTGAAGAAGATGGTCTCTCGTACAAAATTTGCAAGGATATCAAAGTTTTTGAGGCTTATCGGACGATTTCTCATCAGAAGTTACATTCGAAGCAATGGTTGCTTGGTTTCCCCCTGCTGAATTTTCTTCTTCTTCTTCTTCTTCCCTTTCTTCTTCTTCTTATCCACCTGGTAACTAGTGTCAATACTTTCACCAGGCAAAGAGGAATAAGGGGAGGAATAAACAACCGATGAAGAAGGTAAAGGGTCAACTTTAGGATCAACTGGAGGTTGATTTTGTCCAGTTGTAGGAATATTCAATTGCGGGGCCAAGGAGGTTGAGAAAAACCATATTGGCATTTATGGTAAGTCCTGGAAGGGACAATGTAGCCATATAAGAAGCACCAATATTTCCGAAAGGAGGAAAACTAATTGGATTCCCATCAAAGGGAATTCCTTAATCTGTGGACTCCGGAGTTGTTGCCATATGTTTAAACCTAAGATCAACTAAGGAGTCACATGGAGGATGTTATCCATGGTAAATTAATTTATTTTAATCAAAATAACATAACAAAACAAAAGAGGGATAATCTAGGTAAAAGGATTACCAAGTAACTGTGAACTTCAATAGACTGCCTTAGTAAAACAAGGACTTAACATTCGTGCAGGCAATCTCCCCAAATGTCGTTTTTGATGTATCACAGTATACAAGGCGTCCGACTCAGTTACCTATGGATGGATAGCAACCTAAATTATTCCTCCCAAATATACCCGAAAGTACGTGGAGGCCCAATCTGTGTTAGCACTATCTAATGCGAAACTTCACAGTGAGAGCATTCCCTTATACTTTTCGTACTATAACATCGCCTGATATACCCGAAATTACGTGGACGAGCTACAATATACTTACGTACATGGAATGAGGTATCACACTCGGAATGTATTGCAGACCATTAGCGACAGCTACTATGTTTAACAACGCCGAAACATGTCTCTAGCCTAGACCTCTAAATGTTATGCGTTAAGTTACAATGCTCCATTAGGTTAATTGAGATAAATTTTAAGTTGATCTTCTTGAGAATTTTCCTTTCAAGGTTCACCACGTGATGTATGTTTGCAATTCCTAGAATGCAACTAATATGAAAAACATTCTTTCATTCAATTAACAATGAAAACCATAGCTAGTAAGGGATAGAGCAATCTGATCTTTGACAAAGAGCAAAGAGCACACCTAATGCAATTTCCCTAGCTATTCCTATCAAGCATTCACAAACTACAATATGCACAATGCAAGTTTTTCTTTTCAATCCCTTTAGTGTTTATATGAACAAAAAGGAACTAGATCCACAAACGATCAACCGATGCTTTTCACAAGAAATAAAGGCTTTACGACAGTTTCTTTTTCAAATAAATGAAGACTTCACGACAATTCTTTTTCAAAAAATCAAAGACTAATCAATGTAAGCTAACTTTGACAATGAATTTATAATGATAAAGAAATATCTTAAGAAACACTAAACAATCAAGGTCAAAGTAGGACTAGGAGAGGAAATGCAAATTGATTTCAGAGGCATAAAAAACTTTGATCTTTCAACAAACAACATTAGAAGCAACTTTGGAAAAATCAAGTAAAAGATGGGTTTTTTAGCTTGAGAGGGACCAACACAGCCCTAAATGGGAGACAATGCATTGCAAAGCACTTTCTCTAAGCCAAGGGTGCACTGGTAACAAAACATTCCTAGAATAGGAATTCTAGTGCAAATTTTTTACCAAAAAAGCTTCAAAATGACTGAAAAGAGATCAATGAAGTCAAGTAAAGTGTACTAGGACATAATATGATAAGGGTAAACTACCAAGAATGATGGTCATCCCCAGCGGAGTCGCCAATTTGTTATATGGAATTTGTACCTACGGATAAATACATCTTCCCTAAGTGAGTAGTTACACTTAGAACAACAGAAAGAAAGTGGTTTAACCTTTTCCTGTAATAGATAGATGAGATGAAGGAACTTACTTGTAATCTTTCACTTCCTTTGATCTCCTTTGAATTGCTCCTGTCGCTCCCACTCGAACTGAATCCACTCAATTGGTACCTGTCAACAGAAATAGAAGATGACAACGATCAAAGCATAGATCTATCTATTATAAACAAATGGAGTCGAAAACATTTAAACATATATGCATCATAGACATGAACAAGAATATGGGAAAAGGATCAAACAACTTTATTGATGTAGAAGGAGGAGTTACACCCAATGCGGTTCAATCCTGTGTCACTCATCTAGCTTCAGTCCAAACCCTCGTCACACCAAAAGCACATCAATCCCAAAACATAACATTACTTGACATGAACTCAAATCTCAAACCAACAATATTTCTCTACGATCTTCAAATTCCAACCCCCTTGATCACTATGATGACTGGTCAATTTATAGCGAAATTGAGGTCGTTATGTCACAAATTGAGCATTGAATGGCTTTTCAAAATTGGAGTTAGTTTCCATGGAGAAATGGATGAGAGGATAGAGGGTTAATTGATCTATAGCCTATCCAAAGTCAACCTCATAGGATGAGATAAGAGCTGGGCATCCTTCTAGAATGCTCTAGAATCAAGGAATATTCCCAAAATCCAATGCCAATTTCACTCATTCTTGCCCAGCGTAGGTCAAAGTGGGTCTAAGTGCACTGCAGTGCATGCCTGAATGTGCCTACCTACTCTGCAGTGTAGTTACCCTTGACCAAGGCTGCATTGATGTCCCAAGGAGGCATTTCAGAAAGGTTTCAAGCTAGGAAACTTCCATGGATGGAAGCATTCAATTTGATGACTTGTCTATGGCATGTTACAACTGAATTAGGGTTTGATGAGCCCTAATTGTATTGATTTGATTGTCGGAAGTGATGTGCCCAAATAGACCTGTAACAATGGGTTTTTATAGATATTATAAAATATTCCTAGAAGTATTTTCCAAGATTGTTCATACTGATACATATTTATAAAAAAAAGAAAATTAAATTGGAATGAACATAAAAGTGTGAAGAAAGCTTCCAATTGTTAATGAAATTACTTACTAGTGCATACATTCTTAGGATTGCTAACCCAAAGGGAGGAGTAAGTGTTTAAAGAAGTGGAAACATAGTTGGAGCATCTGGAAGCAATTGATGGGGGCGGGGATACTTGTTAGAGGAATTAAAGAAGAGGATCATCCATCTATATACTACTAGGAAGAAAATATTGGTTGATAAGGGGAAAATATGGAGGAAAAAGAGCAGAGTTATTTGGTTGAAAAATGGAGATGAAAATATGAAGTTTTTTCAGCAATTTGTAAAAGGTCAGCAAGCTCAAAATAACATATGGGATTTGGATGATCTAGAAGGTGGTAGAGCTTTAAATTTTGAAGATATCGCGAGGTTGGGAAAAAAACACTTCATAAATATGTATAAGGAAGTTTCTGAAGTGACCACTGTTGAAGTTATCTTATTGGATCGATCATTCCCTAGGTATGAAAATGAAGAAGACAATTGGTTCTTAATGAATATCTTATCTTAGGTTGAATTACAAAAGGTTCTCCATAGTTTCTAAAAACACAAAAGCCCTGGACTATATGGTTGGTTGGTTGAATTCTTCTTTGGGCTATATGATATCTTAAGGGGGGATCTCTTAAAGGTGGTTGAGGATTGCATATAATCAGATATGATGCTTGATTCTTTCAACTCTACCTTTATTTCCCTCATCCCCAAGACTGACTCTCCATGTTGTTTTGACAATTTCAGGTCCATATCTTTATGCAATTGTATTTATAAGGTCATAGCCAAAATTATAGCCAACAAGCTTAAGTCGATCCTCTCTAAAAATGTTTCTAAGGAACAATTTTCACTCATGAAAGGATGACAGATACATGAGGCAATTGGGGTTGCACAAGAAGGTATTGATAGTTTAAAAGCTAAGAAAATTAAGGGCTTGGTGATTAAAATTAAGTTTTCCAAAGCATATGACATATTCAGTTGGATATAGATTAGATTGTTATTGACTTATTTGGGATTTGAAGTTCATTTTATAAATTGGGTCATGTTTTGCATAACCACTATAGAATTTGATGTGCTTATTAATAGGGCGACATCAACATTATTTAATGCACAATGTGCCCTGAGGCAGGGTTGTCTTCTTTCTTCACTACTTTTCTTGCTAGTGGCTAAGGGCCTCACTGGATTGTTGGTTGAAGCAAAAAGGAGGGGTGACTTAAAGGGTGAAATTGTAGAAAATGATTTAACAAGCACTCATTTGTTGTTCATGAATTATATTCTCTTGTTTTGTGATAGGGCTAAGAGGGATTTAGCTTCCATCAAAGGAGCCTTATCACTCCTTGAGAAAACTACAGGCATGCAGGTAAATAGTCAAAATTTTATTCTCTCCTTGCTTGGTTTATCTAAGGATGAGTCAACTAATGCTCATACTCTGTTTCCAATCTAACATTTTTGATGAAGTACTTAAGTATCTTAGGTTCCACCTAAAACCCAATGATTATAGAAAGGATGATTGGATTAGGCTTACAACAAAAATTGAGAATAGACTAAAATTCGTGGAGCTTTAGAGGGTTGTCTAGAGCTAGCAAATTTCTCCTCATAAAATCAGCACTGGAAGTTATTCTAATTTTTTGATGTCTTTATCTTGGATAGCAAAAGGTGTTTTGAATGTTTCCCATAAGACTTGTTACATATTTTTATGGATGGGATAAAAGGAAGGTTGGGATTTCCCTTGGGTTAAATGGGATAAATATCATTTCCACAGATGTGGGGAGGATGGGGTCTGAAAAACCTGCATATGTTTTCTAAGGCATTGGCAACAAAATTTTGTTGGAAGTTGTTATCCACAAATCGTCAGTGAACATAAGTGGTGTCCAGAAAGTACATTCATCTAGTTACTCTTGAAGAATGGATAAGGATCTCGAACAAGTAGAGTTTGAATGTATCAGTTATATGGAAAGAAGTTTTAGCATCTTTTTCAATGGTTGAAGAAAGTTTATTTTGGAAAGTTGGAAATAGAGAAAAGTTGAGGATTGGTATCGATCCATGGGTGGGTTGCAATGAAAAATTTTGTTTACCCTGAGAGATGATTGAATTTCTTAATACTAATGGTAGGCTCACTCTTAACTAGATGGTTGATAATGCTCACACTAGTATGTGGACACAAGGCTAGGTTGATGCTATTAAACTTAACTGTCCTATTGAATACCTAGGTCACTAGCATAAATATACTACAACTCTCAACATCTCCCATGTTCGCCTCAGAGATAGGGAGGGCTCTTTGTGTTGGGTTCATTCTCCTTTTGGGAAATATTCACCAAAAGAAGGTTAAAAGTATATCATTGATGACAGGGGATTAGGAGAGGTGGCCTAGTGGTGGAGGAAACTATGGAAACTAAGTTGCCTAGCTAAAGATAGAATTTTTGGTGGTGCATATTGGGAAATAAAGTCCCTACTGGTGACAATATAAAAAAGAGAAATATGGTAGGGAAAAGCTAGTGTGTCCTCTACAAAAACACTAAGGAGACTATGGATCACCTTTTCCTTTACTTCCTCTTCTCCTTGGTTGTATAGAACATTGTTCAAGGATGCATGGGACTAGCTACAAAGTGGTAGGGCACATCTTGTAAGGACGCTTGGAAGGAGTGGTGCGAATAGAAAAATCCTAAAAAAAATAGGAGTTCTCTGCCTATTATCAGTTGGGGTATATGGATCTCTAGAAATAATGACATCTTTCAAGAAAAGTCAACCACTCTGGATAGAGTGATAACACAATATATGGCTATTTTTGTTTCAACTTATGGGCATGTTCATCAACCACGTAATATCACAGAAGAAGTTATTGATCACTCCTATCCATGGGCCTACTTTGATGAGGTCTCTCTGGATGGAGGAGAGTGTGGGGGGGGGGGGGGGGGGTATGCGTTATACCTTAGGGATAATCATTTCTTCAAGCTATAGTCTGGGTTAGGTAGAAGAACACATAAGTATGTCGAACTCCTCTACCTTAAGCTTCTTCTCTTGTTTGCTATTGAGAATGGATGTCAGCAGTTGTAGTTTTTTGGAGACTCAAAGATTGCTATCAATTGGTTTAATGAGATTACCAAATGTCACATACACACACTTCATCCTATCCATGAATATATTTTAAAATTAAAGGTTTCTTTTAGTAGGATTCTATGTTGCCATATCTATAGGGAAAGGAACTCAAGTGCAAAAACTTTCTCTAAGGCATTCAACGAACATAATATGGGCACTTGGAAGATCATGGAGCGGCTAGATGAGACCTCCTATGAGTATTATCACAGACCTTTCATAAAGGATCTGTTGATGGACACTTTACTAGACTGATCACTTATTACACAAATGTTCTTCCCGAGCTAAAATTCGCAGGTAATTGGGAGGATATTGTATATACTTTCTAATATTTTATGATGATAACTAATATCTGTTAATAGACATTAGTACGTTTGGACACAAAAATGGCCCTCATCTGAGGCCTGATCTTATGATCCTTTTTAGACTGGTTGATGATTAGCTCTTTTTTTAATGCACTTTACTGCATATACAAAATGTATTTTTCATCAAATTCTTGATGAAAATTATCATATTTTCCTAAAGAAAAAACATATTATCTATAAAAATATATTTAAATTATAAAACCATATTTTATATTCAATAGATGAAATAAATTAATTAAAAAAGTATATCACATTATGAAGAAAACAAATGATAAATATTAGATTCAAACTGTAATACAAAAAGATATATGATGTTTTCTTATTTTATATATATAATTTAGATTATAAAATATAGATTTTATTAAATTTGGAAAAAAATAATTTTCTTAAGGGTGAATGTATGAAGGTGGGTTACACTTTTAGGCCAAATGTGGTGATGAAATTTCAAAAATTTACTCTTTTATTGAATTGAAGCCTTCAAAATTAATATAAGCATTGTGAATTTTGATTTGAAGTAAAAAGACAGATTGTGGAGAATTATGTTGTTGTCCTAATGATAATTTTTACAAAAAAATTTAGTGTCGCATCATATGTCAATTTTCCATTAAATGAAATGATTGTCCTTGCAAATTTTCACACATATTATGAGGTATGTGTATGTTCATGTAGCGTAACTTAGTCTAAAATGTGTAATTTTTAAAATATATATATGAGCATGATCTACACGGAGAGAACTAAGTTTTTCATAGTAAAAATTTATATTTTTTATTATTTTTTGAAGTTGGTGAAGTAATATTTCAATTGCATTTTGTAGACACATGTTTGTGTAAGGTTTTTTTCAACTATTTAAATAAATTAATAACCAATAGCACCCTTTTTAAGATGACTCGTAAACAAAAATAGTGATATTTTTTTTTTAAATTTCGTTGTATATTGTTTATGTTATTGATTTTTTATTCAACCTCTTTAAAATTGTCCAAAAAAAACTCAAGCATTATGTTTAAAAGAAATTAGATGAAAAATATCATATCAATTTGAAAATGTCAAACTCATATGCCATTGGATAGACGATTCTTTCGTGAATCTAACATGATCAAATCCGCCACCTAAGGACAATTTTTTCTCTAAGTCTACTACCTACGGTACAAAATGATGTTGCAGAAAATTTTATAGAAGAGGTGCTGAAAATGTGGATTTCAGTACCTTAGACGCTCGATCAAGTGTTTAAAATGCTCGATTGAACGCTTAAAATTTAAATTCAAATAGCTCGACCTAGCAATTTTTTTAGCACTCGCGGAGCTTGATTGAGCCCTTAAAATTGGTTCAATCAAGTGCTTAAACTACTTGATCAAGCCCTCTCTTTTTTCACCTAAACTCGCCCTCTCTTGCCAAAAAGTGTAACCTAGCTCAATGCTATCATCCTTAAAAGTAAATTAAGATTTTTTATTCCAAATAAATTTTTAATATTGAGTACTTAAAAGAAAATGTTGTTTTAACTTGATTTGTAAAATGTTGTTGAGTCACAATAAATCTTACAATATTTTGAAATCTTTTATTATATATTATTTTTATTTTCCAGTTTTATATTAATATTACTAGTTTACTGCATAAAATTATGAAATAGATTGAAATTGATATAAAATATGCGAAGTTAGTCACACTACTCACATATTATCCACATATTAAATATAAGATGTACCCTAAGAAAATCAGTGTAGGAATTTAGACTATCTACAAGGTGAGGCCTACGTATTGTTGATACAAATATAAAGAAAATGGTAATCACTATGGAGTTTCCATAGTTATTGTGGCAAATGATTAATAGAAGATACTTTACTTCTTTTATTCACTGGCCAAATGTTGTATTCAACTATGAAACTAGAAAAATGCATCAATAAAGAAACCCCTTCACATCTATCTAGAATTAGGATTAGAATTTTTACATGTGCCAACTCCTAACCAAAATTATAATTTACCCCTATACAATTTTCTTAAAATTCGACATGATATTAATTCCAAAAGTGCGAGTAATATGACTTAACATCTAATTAGTATCCTCTTGGTAAACAAAATTACCTAAGAAAAACTTTCACATGCTAACTCCAATTGAGGTGACACTTCTCCCATTGAAAAACTTTCATTATCAAGAACATTGTCCATAGGTTAACAACTTCGTTCTTAATCTCCAATTTGTTAAATCTTATGAATAGAGATATATTAAAAAATATTATATAGGAATGATTCAATGAAGCTGCACACATAATATATGTGATATTACAAATATATTTTGATCTATATTTATAGTGATCAATCTAATAAAAAGATTGATATAAAGGTTGTTATTGTTAAATAATATTTTAGATACAGGGTAATGGAAAGATTGTAAAATTGAATGAGATGAGACAAATGTTAATTTTATTAACATTTTAGAATGATATGTTGATATATGTTGATGATTAAGGTAACAAGTGTTGTAGGGAAGTTTTGTTCCTGCCACACAGGTTACAAATTATGCTTTTAACAAAATTGCAAATTGATATATGAAGTGGAAAAATTAGTTGCCTACTAAGGAGCAATGACTTGCATAAATTTCTGTCCATTTACATTTTTACTCATATTCATTAAAGCTCTGAAACACACATAAATACTGATGGTTAGTAAGTCCTTGTAAATATATTCTTTTACATATTGTTCCTATCCATTTTTTATGTAAACATTTTTTTAAATTATGGTGGGTGGTAGGTGATGTTAAATATGTTATTTAAGTGAATATGAACTATTTTCAAGGGTTTTAATTTTGGGTGGTTTTTTTATGAATCTTAATAATAAAAAACCACTGCATACATATCTAAAAAAATGGCATAAATATTGCAACTGTGTCCAGAAATTATGAAAAAAAGATATGAGAGAGTTATCCACATGGCATTGTTTTGTGCAAAAGCTGCACCTTCAATTATACAAATATATATATATATATATATATATATATATATATATAATAAACATTGATTTTTTCAAATTTAATATTACAACTTACATGGGTCAATACTAAATTAATAATGGTCATTGTAAGAGTCCTGCCTTGGCAAAGGCTAATAAAATAGTTAGGAAAAAAGATAATAAACTAGCATTTGCACCTAATGTTGCAAAGGAAACGCCGTAAGGCATAGTGTGTGGAAGAATATTGAAATGTGAATAGGCTTATGCGGGCTTTTTGTGAAAGCAAGGGTCGATGATTTCGAGTTTTAATTTGAGGAAGCCATGCCGAAAACCGTTGAAATGGAATGCAAGTAGCCATAAATATGCATTGAACCTGTTTAGAGACCTTTGTTTGTAGTTGGTAAAAATTGTGGAGTTAAAGGTGAAGATAAATGAATGAATCCATGCGAACAACAACCGGGCAATCATATTGATTTGGAAAGGGCTATTTAAGAAATCATTATTGAAATGGGAAATTAAATTAGTATGAAGATATATTGAAAACATGTATTATATTAATTAAAATCAATTGATTTTGTCAACAAAATATGTTAAAACCCATTGACAATGGACTGGTTGTGAGGACATAAACTATCAAAATGGTATTGATCTTGAAACATCCCTTTTTAAGTTTGAAATGGAAAACACAAATAGTTGTGAGGACATAAAATATCAAAATGGTATTTGATGTTGAAACATCCTTTTTTAAGTGTGAAATGGAAAATACAAATAGTGTATTGTAACATCCTTTTTTAAGTTTGAAATGAAAAACACAAATAGTTGTGATGACACAAACCATGAAAACGGTATTTGATCTTGAAACATCCTTTTTTAAGTTTGAAATGGAAAATACAAACAATGAATTGTAACAAAAGAGGTTCGAGAAGGAATATAATAGCGTAAAGTACATTGTGCTTGTCATTCCATATTTGAAGCTGTATGAAAACATGGTGGAGGTAGCGAAGGCGTGAAGAAGCAGTAATGGACCTGCAAAATGTATATTTTGTTAGAATTAGCAATATGTAAACCAGCGGCGGAAATTTATTAGTAATACTTTGCAGGTGAGTTGTGTTAAAATGAATCTGGAATGAATGGAAATGAAGCTACCTTTGCTATGGGGATTTATATATTGTTAGTGGAAGATGCATGGTGAATAACGGCAGAATGAACACCTTTGGAGGTTAATGCGTAGCTGGAGATGCAGTTTTTTTGCTTGCCAGGCTACTTGTAGCTGTGAAGGTATGTTATTTCTGAGCCCATGTGGCCTGTTGCAAAAGAAAGAAAAGGTTAGAATGAGATGTATAGATAATATAAAGACATTCTAATATTTGCTTATTTACTAATATTGATTAAAGTTGGTTGTTGTTGAAAGATATGAAAAGTATGTTATGAAATAGAATGAGGTAAATAAATGGAGGAAACCTTTTGTTGATGTCAAAGTATGGGTTGGAGCAGATTATCTGGAGGCGGCATTGAACGGAGAATGTCTTCTGCATGTTTTCTGCGAGCAATGTTTTTGTTGTCCTTGATTTTACTGTAACAATCGAAACTGAATGCGGGGTTAATCCGGAGATCTTGTAGAGAAGGCACTCTTGAAATAGCTGTGAATGTGAGACCTTGACGTTCTGTTTTTCCAATGTCAATTGTTGCTTTTGGAAGTGTCATACCTTGAGATTTATGTATGGTTAAAGCCCAAGCCATCTTCAGTGGAATTTGTGCACGTCCATTTCTTTTTACTGCTGGAATAGGCAAGTGAGTGGGGTTTCTTTCATCCCAAGGAGGCCCAATGTATTTGGGAAAATCTACGACAACAAATGTTGGAATTTGTGGTGGTGCAGTTGATTCTTTGTAAAAGATGGTTACAATTTCTCCGAGGGAACCATTAACAAGTCCGGTTGAAACCCAAAGGTTGGAAGTCAACATAACTTTTTCGCCATTGCATAGTAATACAATTCGCTCAAGTTGCTCGTCTTCAGAGGAAATACTGGAATATGTGTTGTCATCTTCAGCAATGGATCTTGCGATAAGAGTGTTTAGAGATTTCATCATTTGCTTATTATGGACCATTGTTTGAGCATTTGTTGGAAATAGATGCATGGAATCCTGGAATGAACATATTTCTTCTTCTGATAAAAAGGAATCTGTGCGTGACATGAGTACGTTGTAGTCGTTGATTGTTGGATTTGCATCTATAATGTTCTGGAGAATGTTCCTGAAAGTAACCTGTGCGATGTCATCGCCTTGTTGACGAAATATTGTGTCTAATGTGATGACTGCGATGAAGGTGTTCCACAGTGCGCTTCCGTGGCTCGTCCCTACATATAGAGGTATGTCTTTGACGGGTGGTAGCTGACCGAGATCACCAACCAATATCATGGAACAGCCACCAAAAGGAGTGTTTCTTTGGTGGGGAAATGCTTCCCGAAGACGTTCATCAATATGGCTGAGAAGCTTTGGCCCAATGAAGCTCATTTCATCGATTAGTATGTATCTTATATGCCTGAGTTCTTCTTGGAATTTTGCAAGAGCATTACCTTCTAAGGGCATAAGATCCTTTAGAGGAAGGTGCAAAGCAGAATGGATTGTCGATGCTTGTATGTTGAAGGTAGCAACCCTTGTAGGGGCGAGGAGCATGATCGGTGAAGGCTCTGAGCTTGCTAGGCCTATGAGCATATCTTTGATGCAATTAATAAGGAGGGATTTTCCTGTACCAGTAGTGCCTTGAATTATCATTCTGAGAGCGGGTAAATAATCCTTCCTAGCAAAATGACTAGAAATAATATTTAGAGTTTTTCTTTGCATTGGAGATAATGTAGTAAGGGTCGCCAAGATATGTTGATGTGTTTGAAGAATGCGGTGGATGGAGCGGCTATTCTCAATGAATTGTATTGCATTATTTTGTAGATCCAATGGGATAGTGGTATGATTCCAGTTATGGGTGTCATCAAAGCCACGAAGACCAAGCATGTCAAGGTCATTTATGAGAAGCTCATTTGTAGGGTGTAATTGGGAAAGTAATTCCCATTCATTTATTTCCATGGTGTCTGTTGGATTGGTTTCATCTATAGTTGAGGTATCATTTGTGACAGATTTTGGTTTACATTTAAAGAAATGAATGGTCGACTACATAATGTTAATGGCAATTTTTGCAGCATATGGCAGGTTTCCTGTGCTCCAATGTCATGATCAACAAGGGTTTCTGCAAGAAATTTTCGAAATGCGGATGTTGCTGGGTCAGCAGTGGGTGAAGCCAGGACAATTCTACGTAGCATGTGGTGGAAGCTTTCAGATTTTTTTCTGCTTTGGATGCATATTTGGCGATATATTTTTGTACAACGTGTATGGAGAGTACTGGTTGGCAGTCAACATTTGCACACCAAATAGATAGGATGGTAGGGTTATGGCTATTGAGTCGATCGTCGTTGCGAGCAGATGTGTATGTTTTTTGGCCATTGCAATCAATGAATAAGGCCGATTTTGGATGTAATTCCCACGGTGCTTTATAAAGACATTGGAGTGCAGATCCATTTTTTCTTAGGCACGTGCTTTCTGAGCATTTTGTGTGATGTTCAACACAATTGACGAGTTGTTCATAGTCACTGAAAGGATTGGTTCTGAAGATTTGCGGTGTGGACAATAGACAAGGGTCTTTGGGATTTGGGTTCCAAGCGGAAATATATTTGTCGAAGAACTGCCTTGTAATATCAACTGCTTCTGTGTCTTCCCAGTTGAGGTTTTCCATATCAGGTGCATTTTCTATCCAAAGGAAACCATGGATGTGCGCAGATCCCCTATGTTGCCATTCATACCTATCAAGTATGCGTTTTTGTAAGATAATTTTGCAATAGGTGAGGAATGTTGTTTAGAGTTCTTGGAGAAAAAAAAAATGTGGTAGAATGCATACCTGTACCAGTAATCTTTTGTATTCAAGTGTTTCTCTAAGATAATCTCACAAAATGCTGTGAATCTATGGTGCATATATAGTGATGTTAAATGTGGGTTAGAGATAATGTTATCATTTCTCCACTTTTGTTGTTTTGCAATATCAGAAGGAAGACATCCGGGCATGATTGCATGAAGATCAGGCCATTTTGTATCAGCTGCACTCAATGTGAAGAAGAACGTCGGGCAACCGAGTTGAGATATCATGTCCGTTAGTTCATTTTTAGCCTTGTGCCAATATGACCTTGTTCCACGTAAAGAGCTACCGAATCGCATGACTTGCTCTGCCAACTGCTCATCTGGAAATTGTTCTAAGCGGATGTTCAGATCTTGAATAGATATTGGAAAGTTATCTGTGATGTTCTTTTTCACAAAAATCGATGTTGTTGCTTGACTGTGATGCCGCATCATGAGATTATATATGTAATAACGAAAGCGTGGGTGCTTTCCAAATCTGTTATCGTAGCAACGTATGAGATGAAGTGCATATTCATGTAGCTGCACTGCTTTCATTCTTGGCTGATTCGGCATTGCAGCTCCTGTCGAGAAAAGGGCAGGGAAAGCCATAGAGAGTAGACCTTCTGTGTTGTATTCATTGACTGGCGATAAACCAATTGTTGGCCACTCAATTGTAGTATCAGATTGGTGGTTGTAAGCATGCAAATAACGGCGGATTTCTTGGATTTCTGTATTTGTATCAGGTATGATGGGGACGAACGATGATGTTTGGTCTACGGATGGGTCTGTGAAATCTTCGGTGAGCTCATGGGGTGGTTCAAGTGGAAGGCAGACAGTGGTTTCTGTAGTATTGGAATGGTGAAGGGAGGAGGAGACATCGGTGGGGATTGCTGGTAAGGATGCCAGTGCGTTGGTATCAATACGAACATTCTTATAGTATGGGTCATTCGCCAATTTGTATTCTAATGCAGCGAGAATGCGATGTCTACTGACAATGAAATCATAAGCCTTATGGTCATTACTATGACGCGTGACAATTAGGATGTCCAAGTGTTCAACACGTCGTGGAAACATGTTTGCGATTTTTGTAATGTCTTGAGGAAAACAAATTGTGTGGCCACTGTATTTATACTGGCCACCACGTGCATGTGTTACTTGAAGTATAGGGTTAACCCTAGCAATGAGCATTTCTTCTATCTGTGAAAGAGATGTAAGGGTAGCTGGTTGAGGACCAGGGTCCATGTTGTTTGATAATGAGAAGCGATGACCCTTTGTTTCAGAGACGCATCTGGAGCAGCAATACATGTGGTTGGAATTGCGGATATGTATTCCAGGATATGATTCAAGACAAATGGAGCATGGGCATTTAGGTGGAAGTTTATCAATCTTTGCACGAAAATCTCGATGTGCTTGATTAGTATAAACGTTGTTGAAAGCATGTGCGAAGGAGGGGTTAGGGCAATGAGTAATGGATGTATTTGTTTGAGAGGTTTGCTGAGAAGATAAAGAGTCTGATAATTGCAAGGGAGGATTGTTTTCAGGGTGGGCCATTTCAGACGAGGAAGGTTGGTTTTCCTTCTGTTTTTTGTGTTTTTGACATTCTCTGATGTCTTTTCTTGCTTGGTAAAGCTCACGACGCCGTGCATTTATTCGTTCTTTATTTGTTGCATAGTATCGTCGAGCACGTTCATTATTAGAAGAAGAAGACATTCGCAAAATTTATGGTACCTATAAGCAAGAGAGGGGAAAAGAAGAATGTTATTTGGAGACAACAACCATGCTACTGTATGAAAGCGAAAGAAGGGTAAAAAATGCAAGCGAAAGCGAAAGAAGGGAAAAAAATCCAAGTACCGAATAGTTTTATGTGAAATTTTTTATTTGAGTAATGTTTTTGAAACAACATATTAGTATTTTTTCTGTATACATGTAGGTAGTTTCATATGTAAAGCTGATAAAAGGAAAAAAAATGTGAATTTGTCTACTCACACAATGCTAGGTACAATGGAGAACAAATACTCATTTCAATGGTATATAAGAAAATTTCATAAGAAGGCATGCCACAGTATATCTTGTAAAGTTGTATTTATAAAATTGGACAATAGGAATTGCCAAAAAGCAAGGAATACATTTCGAAATATTTATCTACAATGTCGAGATGTGCTGGATTTCTCGAAGGATGTTGTTGCATTCTGTCGTGAAATGCAGCTTTTCTTCTTTTATGATAACGCATTTCAATCGTGGTACTTCTTTAAAAGTTTCTGTCTTCACCGATAGTGTGAAGATATGATCTGTCCATAGAGCTCTAGAGACAATTTCCTTGATCAGGTCTGGATCTGAAGATAATAAATAGAAGTCTTTGGCATTATTTCCAAGAATTGTAGATCCCGCATCTTCGAAAGCAACAGCTGAAGCCAATTCACCAGTGTGATCTTGTATGTCGATTTTCAATAAGTATCTGTAATCACAGTCGCTTACTTCAGAGTTGCATTTTGGACAGAACCACATCCCTGTATTTTGTGGAATAAGTTTTTTCATGCATTTTTTCCCACCAACGATCGACGGGCAAGAAATGTAGTAAAAACTATCCATCGCAATTTTTGTTATTGTGCCCTTTAATTGGAAAAATGTTGGTTTCTCTAAGGAATCCATACTGTAAATGTCAGCAATTGTTATTCTCTTTTGTTGGTGGCCAAAAGGAGATCTTGTTGTCAAAGATGTAGAAGCTGCAGTCGAACCTTCTTTTTTAAACCACGACTTTAGCGCATGGGCCTCTTCAATGTCAGGATCTACAAGAATAATGGATCTCGATGTAGTGCCGATATTTTTTCCATTAAATTCTCCAACACGCGCAGATTTGATTGCAATGATGGGGTTATTTCCTGTAGCACATAGGGAGGAGATTTCCTGTGACACGTCATTAAAATTATCTCCCCAAAAGATTGCATCTATGTCATACCCTGACATGTCTCGAAGCTGTACTGTTTGTTTATTGACTTCAGAGCCGTCTTTTCTACGTATAGTGCATACACTGGAAATGTCTGTCACAACACCAAGAATATCAACAATGGAGTTGACGTTTGTTGTTCTGATATCATTAATTGATTTTATATTGAATCGCACTGTTGGATTATGTTTTTTTTCGTTGGCAACATGTTCTATGGTAGATGTTGCATTCAACAAAATTTCCCAGTCATTGTTCAAGTGGTTGTATTGCTTATTAGCCATTTTTACATTCCCTTTAGAGACAATGTAGACATTTTCATTTTGGATTTTGTCGAAAAAGTAATCTACGACATTGTTGAAACATGTAATATGTATTTCTCCACCCTCTGTATCGAACAGGTCAAAACCAAACACTTTACCGGGTCCGTATTGATTCTGAAACTGTCGAAGAGTTGTTTTCCTTTGGACGTATCCTTTTATGCACCAATTTGAGTGGTAAGGGTTTAATGATTTGATGGGAATTTGAACTGGCAGAACGGACGGAGTTGGAGTAGTTGGAAGAGGGCAGTGTCTTTTTGATAAAGGTTGTGGGTCCGATGAGGATGGAGTGTTTTCATCAGATGTGATGGGGATATTCATAGTTTTTGGATTGCCAATTAAGGGTGCAAATGAAGTAGATATTTCAAAGTCTATTAGCTTTATAGACCTACACGACAATTGAGAGTCATAGGAATAATTGTTAGAAGCGGTTGTGGTATAAATAAAAAATGTTAAATTTGAAATAAGAAATTTATAACAAACTTACGTTGATGGACCGATAGCTGAGGTAGTCCAACTTTTAACATTTATAACAGAACCCTTTTGTAGCAAGCCTATTGCTACGAGATCATTGAAATCTTTTGGAAGCATGATGTGTTTCTTATGTGTTCCATCTGAAATTGCAGTACGATATCGTGGAGTTGAATTTTGCATTGATTGTATTGGTTCAAGTTCAACAATTTGTAGGTATGGTTGAATTTGAGTTGATCCAGATAACATTGAGGAAATTGCATTTTCAGTAAGGTTTGTTGTCATTTTCTGGTGCAAAACAAAACACAAAATGTTGTTTTCTTCGCGTAAGATGTTTAAAATTCATTACATTCCTACAGCATTACTTGAAAAAATATGAATTAAAGGGCAAAGGGAAAGAAGCATGTTCAATTTTTTTCTAAATGAGTGGGCATCCAAGCTTGTAAACATAATGAAGAAAGATATTTATTACAACAACTTTTATACGATCATTTTTTTTGAAGCATAGTTCCACCAAGCAAAGAGGAAGAAGGAGAGGGAGAAACAAACGAAGTAGAAGGTTTGGGGGTAACTCTAGTATCATCTGGTTGCTGATTTGATTGCCCAAGAATCATGGTGTTTTGAACGACAGAGGTCGAGAAAAGCCATACCGGCGGGCGAATTGCAAGCCCTGGAAGGGACAATGTAGCCATATGAGGTACACCAACATCTCCCCTAGAGGAAAAGGGAGTAGGATTCCCCCAAAGGGAAAATCCTTGATTGGTGGACTCCATTTTCTCAACCTGAGACCAATGAGGGAGCAGTGATGTTATTCCGATTTGAATAAATTTTATGACGCTTTGACACAACTTGCTTTTTCAATTTTTAAGAGTCGAGGAAAAGCTAAAGATGACTCTAGTCGCCTTCGATTTGGGTAACTCTAGT
Organism: Pinus tabuliformis; assembly: GCA_031772625.1. Lineage (NCBI taxonomy): Eukaryota > Viridiplantae > Streptophyta > Pinopsida > Pinales > Pinaceae > Pinus > Pinus tabuliformis. The sequence continues at coordinate 603,943,108 of CM062818.1, forward strand.
ATCATCTAGTTGCTGAGTTGATTGTTCAAGAGTCACGGTGTTTTGAATGACAGAGGTCGAGAAAAGCCATACTGGCAGGCCAATTGCAAGCCCTGGAAGGGACAATGTAGCCATATGAGGTGCACCAACATCTCCCCTAGAGGAAAAGGGAGTAGGATTCCCCCAAGGGGAAATGCTTGATTGGTGGACTCCATTTTCTCACCCTAAGACCAACGAGGGAACAGTGAGGTTATTCCGATTTAAATAAATTTTATGATGCTTTGACACAATTTGCTTTTTCAATTTTTAAGAGTCGAGAAAAAGCTAAAGATGACTCTAGTCGCCTTCGATTTTTAATGAGCCTGAAGTGACAAGTGCTCAAATGGTCCTTTTCTTTTAAGGAGTCCGAAAAGAACGAAAGTGACTACTCTGGATATCTAGACAGGGGGATTACCAAACCAATCGCAAAACTGCAGAATACTTTTTATGGTACGGCAGTCAATCTTCTCGAATGCTGTGTTCAGTGCATTGCGATCGATAGGGCGGCAAACACGGCTTCCTAAGGATAAAGGATATAGCCTACTGTGGTCTTCCAATATATACTCGACGGTACGTGGGAGCATAAGTCCGTACTGGCACTTGTCGTTTCAAAGAGGAGGAATCACCCAACCTACAATGAAAGTGACTTAAGAAGTTTACCTTTAAGGTTGATCACGTGATGTACATATACAATTCCTAAATATGCAATCTAAGATGATAAACAGACGTTTACTTTCTTTTTGCAGTGAAAATCCTAGCTACTAAGGAAAGAGAAGTGAAATTGTTTCAACATAGAGCAGAGAGAACACGCTAAGTCCTAAATCAATTTCCGCATGCATTCTAAATGTAAATGTACATGCATGTATTTGTTTTCCGCTTTCTTAATGTGTGGATGACAAAAAAAATGCCAAGTGGAATATAATATCAATACAGGGATATGACTATTCCAGAATTCTGACAGACATAAGCAAAGCTATTGAAGTTTTTAACTAAGATTTTCTAGAGTCTGTTCACTAGAAACAAGACAGTCACGATGGCACCACTTTGCATTAGTTTAACACAAAGGAATAAAGTTTAAATTATCAAGAAAGCATATTTATAACTAAATCATTTCAATCGGGAAATAATTTTGAATCAAATTTATAAGACTCTGTAGCTGCTCAGTGGCTAATGTACAATTGATGGAAGAGGATTCTCTAGCATGGTCCATGGATGGAATAGAAATGAAGCAAAAACTTGGAAAGGAGATTAAGGTTGTTACCGGAGATGAAGCAATACAGAAAATGTCCAGAAATGTCCTTCAACGCTGAAAGTTGAATCACCCAATGACAAAACAGAGTAGGCCAAGGCAAAGTATCTGTATTTTAACATTGCTGCGTGAGTAACCAACATAAGCTGCATAGTGTTATGCAAAGTAATAGTTTATGCGGGGAAAAAACCCAATATAATCCACACAAGCTAATCCTCACGAGGAAGGTTTTGCAGGGATTTAAAGGTTTTCTTATGTTATAAAATCCTAGACTAATGTGGGTGTCCTAACAAATAAAAATGTATACCATAATACCCACTTACTATTAAGCATCGTCTCCAAAGGAACTTGAACAATATGATAAAAGATTCATCTTTTACTTCTATAATATACATAATTTAAATATATGAAAAACACTTTATGCTTTCAAGCAAGTTGTTTTTTTCTCTGACTGTTAGCCCTTGGAACGAATGGAAAACTTAGTGAGACAATCAGGGGGGCGTCAAATCTCTCATTCGCAATGTAAGCACGATTGCAAAAATGCCAAAGCTGCAAAATGAGGCTCAGAGCAAAGAACAAATCCCAATGACTTCATCCAGTTCTCCAGTTAGTGATGCCAATTCACCAAAAGAACATCATTTCATTATTTGTTACATACTGGAACCCATTATTTTTGTTCCATACTCGAACCCATTATTGAAATGCAAAAAAATGGACTAATAAATCTACGAACATTCCATTCAAAGATTTGTCCCCTGCTTGATATCAATCACAAAGTTGCAGTAAACAATAGATTTAACATAAGAAGTGAAGAAATATAACAAGTTGATTCTTGGTCTCATAAGAAAAGAATATATATGAGTGTGAGTGTGAGTGTGATTAATAAAATATATATTCAAAAGCAATCTTAAAGAATATTTACATTACAATTTAATTTTATCATAAATATTTAAATTTAAGAGCATTATCACTTTATATTATATAAATTCAAACATTTTCCTTTGTACATTATGTTATTTTAATTAAAAAAATATATCATACATCATTGTACCATTAATAAATATAGTGCAGAACTTAAATAACATATTAAATATTTAAATTTGAAAATCATTTGAAAAATTAAATTAAACTAAACAACATTAATAAAGAAATCATTCAAAAACAAATTAAATTAAATACCATTAATAAAAATTCAAATATAACAAAATTTAGTTAAAATAAATTAAATGTATGAATATACAATTTAAAATACATTGAATTTAACCACAATACTAATGTAAAAAGAAGATGTAACATAAGTTATAAGATATAAATAAAAACCATATTTCTAAATGAAAAACATATTTGTAAAATATAAAAATATAATTGAAATTCATTTAGAGAAATCCAATAATCTAAAAATTTAAATGTACCATATCTTATAAGACATAAATAAAAAATATATTTCTAAATGAAAAATATATTTGTAAAATTTAAAAATATAATTGGAGGGCCCATCCAAAACTGATTCTGAGAGGCATAGGTTAAGTCAACTATATTTTTAATTGAGAAAGAAAACTCACAGACATATAAATGTAAAAGTAAGAAACCAATTTAAATAAAACCACAAACTTTCACAAAGATAAACTAAATCAATGAATAAATGTAATAATCTGAAAGGAGTGAAATACAAATTGGAACAATAAAATTACAATAATAAATTCAGCCCAACTAAGAAAATTAGTAAAAACCACTCTCATAAAACTAAATCATTACAGTGTTAAATATATTAACATAACTAAAACTGAAATGAAAGGATTAGGTTTCCATGAAGAGCAGAGCTTAGAGGATGGATACAAACTACATCTATGACAAAGTAAAGGCAGGTGGCTTTGAGATATTTAACATAAAATACTGAAAATATTAATTGAAAATACCCTATACCTTATTCTTGTTGTGGTTTGACATTCTAGTTATTAGAAGGTTGGAAAAAAATAATTATTAAATAAAATCGAATTATTCTTCTATGTATTTATGGAATTCTCCAATTTATGTATTTTCTTCTCCTAGTCCAGCTCCAAGAACAATGTTTACTATTTTATTAATTTATAAATATTCTAAATTATTTGACAATTAAAAATTAAGGAATAGTATAATCTATAGAATCAAAATCCCGAGAACACACTACAAAAAACATCAAAGAAAAGTCAGTATGCCAAAAGATTTGATTTATACTTAAATTTTAGATGTGAAGAATTATTCATTATTGTTACTGAAATTGACTCATAATTTCTTCCATACCTAGTTATTATTGAGAACTCCTCTTTGCAAATCACTGGCTATTATTTTCTAAATAGTTAGGAATATCTAGTTGAAATTTGCGGAGTATAAAATTCCACGGTTGATCCTTGGAAACTTACGAAATACTCAGGAATATTACAAGATTGGGGTGTGTTTTGAGAGTAAAGCTCAGAGGAAATAGAACTGTAATTGTAATTGTATGGCTCTGCTTCACACGATGCAACATAAAACACTGGAACGGATCCCCTGAATACTTTGGAGAGGAATATTTGCTCAGAGGAAATAGAATTGTAATTGTAATTGAAGCCCATGGAGGTTTGTATTGCTCTGCTTCATACGATGCAACATAAAACAATGAAACGGATCGAGCGAATAATTTTAATTCAATGAGATTATAACGGCTGAAATGAATTAAGAAGAAACTGTAGAGCCGAGGAAACCAGAAGGAAAATGGAATAATAAAATTGAGATGAATGGACTGGGTTTTGCTTTGAGAGTAATGGAGGTTTCTTTAATTCAACTATTTTAATTCAAGAAACATAAACTTAGTATCATTCACGATGAAAGAAACTACATAGAAAGAACAGAACAGAGCAGGATTAAAGATCGAAAACTACATAGAAAGAAAGAGCGGACTAAGAAGAGAGAGAAAAGAATGAAATCCAGAGAGAATTTAAAAACATTATCATCAGGCTAGTCCGGTTAAAAATTCTACTTCAATCTATGCAAACAAAAGCAATCACGGTTCCAGGAAGGTTCGCAGATAGTTGAGGCATTGGCCTTGTATCAGGACATAAGAATACAACGTGGATCTAAAAGTGAACAGAGACAAAGAACTATGCAGCAAGATCAGAGAAGAAAAGTAAGTACCTTGGTCTGGGGTTGATCTTAATGTCTGTGATTCGATTACTGCAAGACATGCTGCTTTTTCTTTTCGTACTGCCCTTTATGAAATTTGGGTTTGTTTAAGTGTGTCGTAGGGGATTCTTATAAGCTGGATATTCTGCAGCAGATGGAGAATATAGTGTCACATTGCCAGAATTATCCTTTGGCATTAGGGCCCATGTTGTTTTTGTTTCTGTGTTAAAAATTTAACAGGATGTGAAACAAATCTAGGTCCCGCCCCCTGCCGTTGGGCTCCTTTAGTACTGAGGTATACCCCCATTTCATGTTGGGTAAGACCATGTTCTGCATGTGGATTGATATTCTGATACTCTAAAATTGAAATGACTCCATGGAATAGCAAACTTTTCCAAACAAAAACTTTTCTAAACAGGGCCTTTCTAAACGTTGGTTGAACAAGAAAACAAACTTTTGAATTCTTTGGAATTCATTATTGAGGATAAATATAATACTTATGGAATAATGACATGGGGTGCAAATTGAGATTCTGATCATTGGTTTTAATGGTAAAATGCAGGTTATAGCCAGCAAGAAGAAGGTTTATCTAGTCATGGAATATGTAACAGGGGGGTGACCTGTCTGACAAAATTGTGAGTTGTTATCATGGCCGAGGTCCTCTCATTTTGTGTGCTGCAACTAATTTCAGACCAACAAAGTTCACTGATCGTTTTTGTTTGTACATAAGTAATGTAATTTCTGTAAGTGAGTGGTGTCTTTTACTAACATAGTTTGGTTGTGGTGTGATTATGCTGGTTGCTCAGCCTTTCCCTCTCTTCGTGCAAAAAATTTGAAAAGAGTTCTCACTAGCAGTATTCTACAACATGCCTTTCACATTATGCCCATCTAAATTGCCCATCCCTGAGTCAGATTTGCCTAAACTCTCTGCATTTTAGAGTTATTTCTATGACATAAATACCTCTCTATTTTGTCAACTGAGTGACAGTGCTGTTAGACATAGTTGTTTATTGTTATCATATGGCATTTTAGAGATGATAAGTTTAAATGTTCTATCTTGGACTATTCTGTCAACCATTTTTGGAATCCAGCTATATAATTGTTGGTGATATCACAATTTTTTGTTGCTTAAATTACATTTTTGAATGCATAAATATATTCAACACCCTGAAAACTCCTTGAACACTCAAATTGCAAAGACTCAACAAATTTGTGCATCTTGGAATTATTTCTATGACATTCTCTATTTTTTTTGTTGCTTAAATTACATTTTTGAATGCATAAATATATTCAACACCCTGAAAACTCCTTGAACACTCAAATTGCAAAGACTCAACAAATTTGTGCATCTTGGAATTATTTCTATGACATAAATATTTCTCTATTTTGTCAACTGACAGTGTTGTTAGACATAGTTGTTTATTGTTATCATATGAATTTCAGAAAAGATGAGTCTAAATTACATTTTGGAATAAATAAATGGATTCAGCAACATGAAAAATCTCTGGAACATTCAAATTGCACAGATTCAAAAATTCAAATCTACAATTCCAACAATTTTCTGAATAGATTTCCGCCAAAATCTAACTGGAAAATTCAAATCTACAATTCCAACAATTTTCTGAATAGATTTCCGCCAAAATCTAACTGGAAATTATTCCAGTGAAAGTTCTAAAATTAGAACATTTAGACTACACTTTTAGGAAAGTTGAGATACATAAACTTGACCACCTTATAGAAATAATATTATGGTTAATATGGAGATCAAAAATCTCATTATGATTTGCTGGCTTTTGTACAGGCTTATCTTCAGAAAATAACTGAAGAAGAGGCCAGGAAATATTTTCATCAGCTTATAGATGCTGTAGATTATTGTCATGGTAGAAATGTATACCACAGAGACCTCAAGGTATGCAGTTTGACTTTCAATATTTATGAAAATTGCTCTTTGTATATGAACCCAATGAGAGCTTATGTAATTTTAGTTGATAATGCTCTGTGCTAAGATACGATTTAATGTTAAATTGGTTTCGAATTTGGTGAGCAGCCTCAAAACCTACTCCTGGATGGGAAAGCCAATCTGAAGGTGTCTGATTTTGGACTGAGTATCTTGCACCAGGTATTGTATTTGCATAATGCTTTTGTACCGACCATGAGTTCTTAAAGGTTTAACGTTTCAAAATCACAGTCACCTATTTAAACTACCGGAAACCCTGTTCACCCACCTAAACTACCTGTAACTAAAAAACACAGAGAATAGTATGCTTATCACATGGGGCAAAAGAGCGACCAGTTGATATGCAACTCAAAACTTCAATTCAGATTTAGATAGAAAAATTCGGTCCAGGCATAAAAGCAACATCAGCGGGTCTCTGTTTATCTTTTATGGAAGGGATGCCCTAGGCATTCATCCTATTATTACTCGTACTGGAGATTGATTTCATTTCATTTCATTTCTGTCTGCTCAGTTCAGAATGGATTCTGAGAGCTGTGGTTAGGAAAGGCATCAACTTAACATTTGATCACAAACCCATTTCCAAAATTCTGACAAGGAATTTTTAAAATTAATAATGTAATCATATCCCCTTTTCTTATTTCAACTGCTGTTAGATCCTAATGTTGTGTCTATACACACTTTGTGCAGACAGATCCTATACTTTCTACATATTGTGGCTCCCCAAATTATATTGCCCCTGAGGTATACAAATCAAACTCTTCATCTAGGATTTGTTAGAGATAGTATGGGAATTACACCACAGGTCTTTTTCCTTTATCAATCTAGCATATTGGTTATGGTTGGCAGGTAATTGTTAGTCAGAAGTACGATGGAAGGGCAGCAGACATTTGGTCTTGTGGGGTCATTCTCTTTGAACTTCTTGCAGGTTTCTGTCCCTTTGAAGGTTCTAATCAAATTGAAGAATATCGTAAGGTATACTCAAAATGACTTTCAACTTTATGGTGAACCTCAAAAATTCTGTTGCAAAACTCTTGAGTGTGTCAAATAGAAAAAAAATAGGGAACCCTGAAATTTCTGTTGCCCGTAAGGGGAAACTGGTAACAGTCCTGGCTCTCTGTCTCAGATTTAAATTACATTGCAGAAAATAAATAGTCATAGTAGATCTTATACAGAGAATTTGGACCTATTGGACCTACAGAATATGACACTGACATTGTTAGTGATGCCAGTATCAAAGAGAAATGATTATGTTTCATGATTATTTAGCAAATGCAATGCTCTAAGCACGATAATGACGAACCCGTAACTACGAAACACACATCCAACCGAATTATCACACTTTCAGTTCTAACTCAACAACTGTGAGTTGGGTTACCTTCAACTTTCAGCAGGGCACGAGTCGTTGAAGCGCTGAACCGCTTGCTGGGCTGTTTTGGTGGATCTCGTTCTGAGCAAGGATACCCTTATTGACTGCCTTTAACTATCAGCGGTCATGAGAATCAGGGCATCTATGTTCATATTAGATCAACCAAAACAACCCACCAAGCGGTTGAGCTCTTCAGAGACCCAGGATTCACTGGAGATCTGGCAAGCGCGATCGTTGTGTACCCAGCTGTTCTTTTTCTTAATGTTGATCTGCAGTTGAAGCCAAAGATTGAGCTGATGAAAACATCCAGCTGGGCCTTACTGGAACGGACTTGGCATATGTATGGAAGGCATCCAGATCGCTTGACATCAGTCTACAAAAATGTCAGACCCCTAAAACCCCTAAAGTCCAATATCTTCGAAACATGTTTGCATTGAACGCTAGTTTCATCACGTCTCTGAAAAAGGGCACCTTCTCTTCTGCACGCCAACCTTGAGAGAATGACGAAACCTTATATAGATCCTCTGCAGAACCCAGAGTTGAAGGTAAGTTACTTTTATTTTTCATATAACCAGTGTCCCGTGATTCTAAGACATAGTACAAACTCATAGAAGTTCAAACTTGAATTTGTAAGAAATATGGGTCGTTTTACAAATCCTTAAAAGTATTTGCTTATACCCTAATAGATTTAATCACCGATAGCGCGTGGAAATTCCAAAAAGAAGATTAAAGCATTTGGCAAGGTTTTTCCTTCTGGAACATGAGATCATGGAGTTTCTTAGTGTCAGATCATACTCAATATTATCACTGATAAGACGCAGAAGAATATGGACCTTCTGATACTCACTGCCACCGTTATTCACTTACAGCTAAGAAGCTAGGATCAAGCTTCGCCACAGTATTTAATTTTCTAAGTACAATGCCACTTTACAACCCTATTCCTAATCCGGTTCATGTGATCAAATTAGATGAGCAGAGGATCCTTGACATGTATGTGAAGAACCGTCCTTATGCCACGAGATTATTGGAAATTTACAGTGTCAAGTCTGCTGATCTTGACATTATAAAATGCCCTTTGCTGCAAGACTCAGAACTCGAGGAAGCTGTTCTGAGATTCATTTTTTCAGAGTTGTATTCGTCCTATTACTTAAAAAGATTAGATTACCTGTCTAACAGGATTGAAATGGTAATGTTATTCAACCCATAATCAACAGAGACACTGTGACTGATAAGCTAAAGTAAAGCTAAAGTAAAGGGAGTAAATGAACCATGTTCATAGTGCCAATACACTGGTCTGAGGGTAAGTGAGGTATTAAAATACCTATCCTCCAGCCAGGATAACCTGTTCAGGTAGATTGACCCTCTTGGGGAAGAAACCCCAATTTCAAAGAAAGAGCTCCATTGGGGAAACTGGGAAATCTCCGCTGTAGAAATTATATACAGCGAGCAAATGCAAATAACAGTATTCGTCAAAACGATAAGAATGAAACCCATAACCCTGTTCATTTATAGAATGAACTGTAAAGAGAGATTTCAGCAATCTTATTCATTAACTGGAAATGAGTAAACCTGTGAAACACCGATGTATACTGTGAAGTCTATGCGAATAATCTTGGAGGAATAAGTCTATGGGAAAGCCCTAAGATACATGACTGAGTTTCATAAACAAAACGTTAACAGAAAACAAAGAATTACCTGTCCTTGTCTGGAGCTGGTTACCCTTGTGTGGAGCTGGTTACCTCCGGATGAAAATCAGTGCCTATATAAAGTTCTGGTAGGAAGCAGAGCGGCCGTCATGCAGGGAAGAAACAAAGACAATCTGTGCCTATATAAAGCTCTGGTAGGAAGCAGAACCTATATAAAGTTCTGGTAGGAAGCAGAACGCTACGCGAGCTACGCGGTCGTCAGGGAAGAAACAAAGACACGTTTCTTGTGGCCCGGTGGAAAAAAAAGACATTTTGAATTAAAAAAACATATGAAATCAACGGTGGAAAACACCCCAATCGTCTAACACAGAATCAATGGGTCAGGATGGCACACGTCACATATTAGGGATGTCTTTCTCAAAGGAAACGCCTTACCGCGTAAAAATTCATAAACTAAAATTTCTGAAATATATTAACAAAATTAAATCTCATTTTTCTATGCAATACCCATAGTGACCCTTATTAATTTGAATAATTCTTACCAACAGTGATCAATAAACTTGGGATCCCTATCACAGATTATAGAATGGGGTTGGCCAGGGAACTTATACACATTATTTAAAAGTAAATCAGCAACTACCAAAACTATCAACATTGAAAATTATTATATTATTGAGAAAATGGTTCAAAAGTTACAATGACGAAGAACATTCTCAGCTCTAAGCAGATAGACTCTATGAGTACCCAGACACAGTACTTAGTACACAGAAAAAGTAAAATATAAAATTGTTTGTAAACAAATTTGTTGTTGGTATGAAATATTGATACTCATTAGAATGTAACAAAGACTGTTGTTACCTAAATAGAATGACTATGGCTATGACTGCAAAATAAATGTGTTTAAAGTAAGAAGGCAAAATAAATGTGTTTAAAGCATGAATGATTACACAGGGTGAATACGTTTAAAGTTTTGTTGCACTCCTGGCATTTTTAGCTTTGCAGTCCCTTGCTTTTTGGTTTTTGAATTCAGTCAGTCATATAATTGAATATTGAGTAAGATGTGACTACAGTTTGGATGATTGCTGAGAGGATACCTGCATATTTTATAGTCTAATTTTTATTTTTAGTCAAGGGCTAATTTAGTTTTAGCAAGACAGATCTGGTATGGAACTGGTATCAATATAAAAAAATAAATAAGATTTGACAGGAATTTAAAAAAAGAGAATGAATAGAGTTCAATGCGAACCAATGATTTCCACCCCGGAAAAGGGAAGGTACAGAGAATCATGAAATGGCAAAATAATTGAGAAATTCACAAACCCTTTGAATATTATACATTGGGCTGGTTCCTAAAGACCAATGGAAAATTTAGCAGAAAAGTAATGAAAAGATAAAAATGTATAAAAGTGAGATTTGAATTCAATGATAACATATACAAACCAATAACAGATATGCATAATAAAAAGTGAAACTCTCTACACAGTAAGCAAATAATATATCCATTCACAAATACTTCAGCGGTACTAGTATTTCTTCATCGTCCATTGATGGAGAATACTTTTTTATAACCATACAATTTCTAAGAATGTGTTCCTTCCAGAAACCCTAAAGGTATTGAAACTATTCAACTCACATTTTATTATGTGACAAGCGTGGCTGTGTCGGATCAGAAATTTTGTCTAGGCCTCTGTAATTAATATTGGAATTATGTCATCCATAAAAGAAGTCTTCTCTGTCTCTTCTTGGCCCGACTGCTGGCAAGGCACCAAAGTTGCATCTTCTATGCTATGGCTTTTTGCGCCTCCGGCTATTGCTCATTGTGAATATATGACACTTCACAGCTCTTAATTCGATTGAGTTGCAGGGTTCATTGAGCGGAGCATAAGAGTTCCATTAGGCATTGTGCACACACGATATGCATTGAGTTGCAGGACACTGAATTGATTTGGCGTAAAGCCACACTCTCACTGGCCACTCAAACCTAATACCGTGGGAATCGGCCAATGGGCCTTTTTTTGTTGGTAAGAACAACCCCACTCGGTTTAAACGCTTCCGTAGCTTCAGCAATGAGCGGCACCCGCGAGTTTGTGACATATTGCCAGCCAAACTAAATGGTCGAAACATTCTTGGGGAGTTTCGACCATGAGATTCTTCCCCACTCCTCCCATCCCAGCAACGGCAACTGCTCTTAACCCAAGCAATATTGCAATATCCGTGCAAATGCAGAAATAATACCAATGTCATCTTCCTTGCCCACAATCTGAGATTTTTCAACCAAACAGACCTCTGCAACTGCAAAATTTTTGGGGTTCTCTGATTATCCAGTTTTTCTAGGCCCATATTTGACACTCGCGTGCATCTTGCTTCGTGATTCTCCCCTTTGATATGCCAATCCGCGTGACAAAAGCTTCAGCTAAGTTTCGTTTCCTCTGTTTTGCTCACCCTGTTCTTCACTCTGATGCCTCTTTATGCTCACATTATCGATTGTTCTGCGGAACGGCAACGAATAACTTTACCTTTTTCTTTGCCAATAATATCTTTATATTCTTTTAAGGTGTGATTTTGATCGAAAGCAGGAACAGTTGAAATCGCGACACTGTAATCGCTTTTAAAAAGTATGATTTAAATATTTTAATCTGCTCCAAATTGGCTTAAATTCTTGGAATGGTAATTTAAATAAATTGATTAGCTTAGATTAATTTTAATAGAAATGGGATAAAAAAATTTGATGATTAATTTTTTTAGAAGGACAGGTTCGTATTTCAAAAAATTCCATCTCTCTGAAATAAACATTCTAGTTTTTTATCAATTTTATATGGATATATTTTGGCTTCTTCAATCATTTTAAAATGGGAGGGGCTAGTTCCCCTTAGAAGCATATATGGGCCCTCTTTTCTTTACATATAGCCGTCACATTGGGATTCACATTACAACGAATATGCTGCAGCCGCAGCGGTACATATCAAGCTGGGATCAAATACACTGCAGCGCACAGCACCACAGTGCTCGAACACAGCCGGGGAGCGTGCCAACCGGACTCGAACACGGCCGGGGAGCGTGCAAACCGACTGCCCCCGCCGCCACATCATGCACTCATGTGCACTGGCTTCTTCAATCATATCATGAAAAGAATTAGGTATTTCTTTCATTTTAAACAACACACTAATAAAATGTTAAGATAAAACACTTTTCACTACTTAATTTTTGACTAAAATGATATATATAAACTGTAAAGAATTTCACATTTCTTTTATACTAAATTATAATATTAACAATAATTAAAATGCCAATAATATCATTCATATTTTATAATGATTTAATTAAAATTTAAGAAATATGTTTATTTTTATTTTTATTATAATGAAATAGAAAATAATTTTTTTTAGCTTAAAAAACTATACATATAAATTGAAAATAAAATAAACTATATATATTTTACCTATAAAAAAACATTTCATAACTAAAAAGTTAAAGAAATAATTCATTTATTAATTAAATTGAAATAATAATAATTATATAATAATTAACACATACACATAGTCAAAAGGGAAAGAATAACTTGTCTATTATTTTTTTTAAGAGCAAAGTGTAATGATCAAGAAAGTGAAATCTTATTCAAAGCTTTGAAAGTAAAATGGATGGATTTTGAATGTGTAGCCTACCCTACTCATTTTGCATGAGTAACCACGAGTTGTAAGATTTTTCATTTCTATGAAAAATGGCTTCTTCATTCGTGTTGTTCTCTTGTTTGGGTAAACGGGGCATACACGACATTTTATTTTATTTTGTTTGGGTAAAGGGGTCATACAAGACATTTCAAGCCACTAATGTAAGAGAGTTCTATTTCTCAAGGCATATGAACCACACTAGTTGGTTCGAAACGCGTCGACAAATGCATTGGAATGTGATTTACGCCGAAAAATATTCTCAAAAAACTTGATATGGATCACAGAAGCTTAAATTCAACAACTTAATAATTAATTTACCCACGAAGTTGGGGAAAGGAGAATTGGAAGGGATGGGTGGATATAGAGCCAAAGGGTAGCTAGAAGGGTTTGGGATGGATATTAAGGATAGGTATAATTGTTTCTTAGATGTTAAGATTATAATGTATATTTGAAAAAAAATTATTGTTTTGTTTGGGTAAACAGGACATATAAGACATTTCACTTTCTCTTGTTTAGGTAAAGGGGTCATACAAGACATTTCAGGTCTCTAATGTAAGAGAGAGTCCATTCCTCAAAGCATCATTCCTCAAAGCATATTGCCTATAGTAACTTAATAATTAGCTTACCTAAGGGGAGTTGGTAGGGATTGGGGTGGATACAGAGGCAAAGGATAACTAGAAGGGATTGGGATGGATATTAAGGATGGGGTATAATTGTTTCTTAGATGTTAAGATTATAATGGAAATTTGAAAAAAAAAAAAAATATCATATTTTTTTATTAAATTTAAAGGAATTTAAAGCCATTTTAAAAAATATTGATATTAACATTTATGAATCACATTTTTCCTTTTTTCAGGTTAACTCGTTGGAGTAACCTTGGAGACTCCACAAGGGTAGGGGAACATACTCCTTGAGTCTTATTAGAAGGGGTCAAAGATGTGCCGAGTGAGTTTTGAAACCAAGAGGAGGGGATAACATCCATTTGTACCAACCACTCAATCATCCCACTAGATTATTTTGCCAAAAATTAATTAGGCCTTGGAAAGTTATGATTTTGTCAAGCTTCTTTCTCAACATTCATCATGATAAAGGTCTAGTTCTTCCTTTGACACACTTTTATTACACACAAAGGTATTTTACAAAAAAATATGAGGAATATGTTGTCACATAACATTAGGTAAAGTTAAATTAAAACATAATTAAAAAAGACCTATGTTGAAATTTTTTAAAAATACAAGTAATTTTTAGATTAAAAAATATAAGGAAAACTTTAAATAAAAAGAAAAAAAAATCTAAATAAATTTAAATTTACTTTTAATACCAATTAAAAATTAAAAGGTTAATTTTGTTATAGGCTATTAATAATTATAAAAAAAATACTTTTAATTATAAATTGGTTTTATAAATAGAGAAAGAAGTTTTTATTTAATTAATTTGTGATTAAAAAATAAATAACAATGAATACTTATTTATGTTCAAGAGTTAAGCCTCCAGGGTTAGGTTAATTGGTCAAGTCCTCATCATTAAAGCCATGGGGGCTTCACTGACGGAGCAATACCATACCACGTGCATTCATATTGGGGGTATGTATTGAGGGGAAAATGACATAATATATTGTGCATATAATAGGGTGTAAAGGGTTTTTATATTTGCAAGTATAAAAAATGGAGCTCAAAGTTAATGAAAAAACATAAAGGGGTATCAAAAATGTTAATGAAAAAATGGATACCTGCAATATTTAGTGAAAGTAGGGGCTTTTTAAATTGGGAAGGTGTATTGGGTTCGTATTGGTAGGGGGTTAGATAATGTTATTTTTAAAGGTATTTTCCAATATGTAGTCAAATTAATGGTATTGTTTAGTATGCCACGAACGCACATGCTATGTTAGAGGTTCATTGAGTGAAGACCCCGTGACTAAAGCACTTCTACTTTTTTTTTCCCATGGAAAAATTCATAATTTCATTAGTGGAAGAAATTACATTTTGTAGATGCATATGCATATTCCGATATTTCTATCGACATAAAACAAAACTGATGAAATATCAAAACCTACTACCAATTTTTCATCTGGGTAGTAGCCCCAACAGAGTCAGGGAGGAGTCCAAAAAATAAACCAAACAGCCATGTAAATATTCTCTTGGTAACAATACTAAGTTCTATCATAAATTCGCCAATGGTAGGAAAGCCATTAACACTATCTGGGAGCTTCAAAACGATCAGGGCCAAGTGGTATCAGATCAACAGGGTTTGGCCAGGCTCGCCAATGAGCACTTCAAGTCCATCTACAAGGCACCTCGTGAGGTGAACATCCTGGAGATAATGCGGGTTGCAGAACTCTTTCCTAGATTTGTAGAACAAGAGGACTCGGAGAATCTGATGATGGCAGTGTCGAAGGAAGAACTTGAGGCCACCATAAAATGGTTTAAAAAAGATAAGAGCCCTGGACCGGATGGGTGGACCATCGAATTCTATATTGCTTTCTTTGACATCCTGGGGGATGATTTACTCAGGATCGTGGAGGACTGTAGAAGAAGTGGCAATATCCCCTCGGCCATCAAATCCACTTTTATTGCCCTCATTCCGAAATCTGATTCCCCTTCCTCCTTTAATGATTTCAGACCCATCTCCCTTTGTAACTGTCTGTATAAAATCATTGCTAAGATCATCGCAAATCGCCTGAAGCCCATACTGTCTAGGCATATATCTCCTGAGCAATTTGCTTTTCTACAGCATCGACAGATACATGAGGCGATTGCCACTGCACAGGAACTGCTCCACACTCTACAGACAAAGAAGCAGAAGGGCATGATCTTAAAGGTGGACCTATCCAAGGCCTTTGATAGAGCTAATTGGCTCTATATCAGATTAATATTGACTCATCTGGGTTTCCCTTTCGCATACATTAAATGGATTATGAGCTGCATTAAGGATGTATCTTACAGTGTCTTACTTAATGGGGAAGCTACTCCTTTCTTCCTATCTGAGAGAGGGCTCAGGCAGGGTTGCCCTCTCTCCCCTCTACTTTTTTTATTAATTATGGAAGGCCTAAGCCGATCCATCATTGCTGCCCGGAACAGAAATCAGTTGGTCGGCATTAAGATATCGGAGAACTTCTATTTGACCCATCTCTTGTTTGTTGATGATGTTCTGATCTTCTTAAATGGTAGCATTGGCGACTCCACAGTACTGCATAATATTTTCAAACTCTTTCAACAGGCAACCGGGATGATGATTAATGAGGGAAAATCTACAATTACCATAATCGGTTGCTCTCAGCATGAGACCATTTACACTACCCAGCGTTTTCCCTTCTCTGCACTCAACCTGGAAGACGGGCTTAAATACCTGGGCTTCCGATTAAAGCCTCTCAGATATAGGATTGCAGACTGGACGTGGCTTATTGCAAAGGTGGAAAAACGCTTACAGATCTGGTACCATAAATACCTTTCCCGGGCCGGCAGATTAATCCTCATAAAGGCAGTTATCGAGGCCACACCTGTGTTCTGGATGACTCTGGCATGGATACCGAAAGGCATTCTGAACAGGCTCCAAAGTATATGTTGCAGATTTTTATGGAAGGGTAATCAACCCGGGAAAATTTTTGCCTGGGTCAAATGGGATAGAATAGCATTTCCAAAACGATGGGGAGGATGGGGCATAAAAAGACTTGAACTATTTTCGAAAGCCTTGGCTGCTAAACTTGGCTGGCAACTCATTACCTCTAATAGTCTCTGGACTCGGGTTGCTCATGCAAAATACATTTGGCCTATGAATTTGATGGATTGGTTTAGGCAGACACACCCCACCAACAGTAATATCTCCAACATATGGAAGGCAATGATGAACGCGCTTCCTCTATTGCGACAAGGAATTACCTGGAGAATAAATGAAGGAAATGCAGTCCGCATTGGCACGGATCCTTGGGTGGGATGTGGGAACGCACACAGGTTGCCAGCTGAATTGATAAGATTCCTAAATTACAGGGGCATCATCTACATCAAGCACATTGGCGATCGCAACAATTCCACCGTCCTTCATCAGGCATGGAAATCGGCACACGATTTGGATATCCCTGAGCAATGGCGACTTGACTGGCAACAATACATTGAAGCTCTCTCACAGGCACATATCCGACTGACAGAGGAACCGGATGAAATTATTTGGGCATTCGCAAAATCCGGATCATATTCCCCTAAAGAAGGATACATCAGACTCATGGACCCCCACAAACCACAATCTATCGACCCGAACTGGAGATATTTTTGGAAACTCAAGGCTGCCCCTCGTACCCGCCTGTTACTGTGGAACATTCTATTTGATAAGATCCCTACTGGTGCCAATCTGATGAAAAGAACCTTTCATGGCCCTTTTCGATGTCATCTTTGTCGACTTGATGAAGAGAATACCGAACACCTCTTCCTGAACTGCCCGTCCACTAAGGAGTTTTGGAACTGTCTTACTGCACACTACCCTTCCCTGATCCCCTGGCACGGTAACAACATACATGAGGCCTGGAATTCCTGGTGCCAAGCCTACAAAGGAAAAGCCAGGAACATGCCTCTCCTAGCCTGTTGGGCCATTTGGATTGCTAGAAACCACTCCATTTTCAATCTCAAGGACCCCCACTGGCCTACCATTCTACTTCACACTATCGCTGATTATGATCTCCTTCCCGAGGATGACACCATAGCCCCTCCGCGCACCATCATACCTGAAATCATAGACAAATCCAAACCATGGGCATATTTTGATGGTTCTGCTCAGGAAGCAGGATGTGGTGGGGGAGCCATACTTTTCCTGAATGATTCTCACAGGTTTAAAATTCAAATAAACCTGGGCAGGGGTACTAACAACTTTGTTGAACTCTGTACAACAAAACATCTCATATACTTTGCATTAGAACATCATTGCAGACATCTTCAATTGTTTGGTGACTCAAAAATTGTGTGTAATTGGCTCAACAATGCATCACACTGCAATGCATATACTTTGAGGCATATACTAGGAGAAGCTCGTAGATTGATAGCCACATTTGACTCCTTTGTCTGTCGACATATTTACAGGGAACAAAACTCGGAGGCTGATCAACTTTCAAAAGAGGCAGCGCATCTACAGGGCAATGACTGGTTGATTCAGGAGGAAATTGATGGTACTTACCATCAATATTACCACAGACCTTTTGTAGAACATGGACAAATTGGGCTATAAGCCCAATATTTTGTTGATCTCATTGTATAAATTATGTTTTTTTCATATCTATTTTAACGGCTGTATATACAACAGTGTTGGTTTCGGTACATAATATATCTCTCTCTGCGTAGAGATGATACAATTTTGAACCTTTTTCCCTCTTTCTGTTGAGGGAAGTTTTGATACAATATGGTTGATTACAGACTCCCTGCGTGGAGTAACAACGATTAGCAGTTAAGCTTTTTTCATTATCTAGACAGTTTCATGTATCTTGATAGGCAAACATGCCTCCATATGCATATGCCTCGGCATCTACAAAATGTAATTTCTTATAAATTAATAGAAATTACGACTTTTTCCATGGGAAAAAAAAATATTCTCTTGGTCCACGTAGGGAGATAATACCAAAAATATGTGCAGTGCCAATCATATTGGCCGCAAAACAGTTCATAAACAGCAAAATAAATATGTACAATGTCTGTAAAAACTATCCAAAAATTAGACCAATATGTCCATAAAGGGTCTGTGATAGTACTGGTAGCTAACTCCATCAATCTGTTCATTGATCAGCCAGATGCCCTGCTCCTAGATCGCGCCTTCTTTGGAAAGACGGTCAGCCTCTGTGTTCCGCTCCCTGTAGATGTGATTACATGAAAAGAAATCAAAATTGGAGATCAATCTTAATGCTTCATCTAGTATGTGTCTCAATGAAAAAGACCAGCAATAGGAACACTTATTCAACCAATCGCAGACAATCTTAGAGTCACCAAACAGTTGAAGAGCATGGCAGTTCTTCTCTGAAGCAAAACAGATGATATAATAGGCTGCTAAAAGTTCAGCAAAGTTATTAGTTCCCCCTCTCAATCCCATGGATAGTCAGAATGAGTGCCGCTCAGATAGGTGAAGAATAGCACACCCCCCCCCCATAACCTTCCACTTGAGCAGCCCCATCAAAATATGCCCAGGGACGGTTGGGATCAATCAGTTCATGAGTGATGATTCGGGCTCTAGCTAAGGGCAGGTCATCAGGGATGAGGTCATAATCCACTATGATCAAGGCTGCAATGATGGTCCACCTAGGAGGGGAATTTTGAAAAATAAGCTGATTGCGGGCAATCCAGACAGCCCAACAAATCAACAAGGGGAGATTTCTCAGTTTGTGGGGTGTGACAGAGGAATGCCAATGGTTCTAGGCCTCTTCCAGAGTGCCCGGGTGCCAGATACAAATTGATGGTATAGCAGTTGATACAAGGTTCCATAAGTGGCGAATTACAGGGTAGTTCAAGAAAATGTGGGAAGTTGATTCACCATCCTTATTGCAAAAATGACACCAGTGTGGGCCAAAGTAGGATCGCTTCATCAGGTTATCCCCTGTTGGAATTTTATTTCTCATAATGCACCACATTAAAAGTTTGGATCTAGGAGGGACCTTGAGTTTCCAGAGGTGTTTCCACCACTTCTGTAGAATGGGGGGCTTCCGAGGATCCGCCGGCACAATGTATCCCTCCTTTGGAGTGTATCTCCCTGATTTCGCCAGTGCCCAGATGATCTCGTCATCACCCCTTTTCAATCAGATATGAGCCTCTAGGAGGGCTTGTATATAGTTCCTCCAATGCTGCTGCCATGGTGGAGGAATGTTGAGTTGGAGATCGGACTTCCAAGCCTGTTGAATAAAAGTGGTGTTGTTCTCATCAGCAATGTGTGCAAGGTGAGTGATATGTTGCTCCCTTAGGTGCAATAAGAGATCTAGAGGTAATCTGTGCATATTCCCGCAGCCAATCCACGGGTCAATACCAATGCGAACCTTGTTCCCCGAATGAATTCTCCAGGTGATGCCCGCGCAGATGGGATCCAAAGCTTTCAGGACAGCCTTCCAAATAATCGAAATACCTGTGTAGAGCCTTTCCGGTCTTCTAATCCATTCCAGTACATGAGTAGGGGCGATATGTTTCGAGTAAGCCACTCTTGTCCACAGACTGTTCGATGCTACCAAATGCCGACCAAGTTTTGCAGTCAGGGCTGAGGAAAATTCATCAAGCTTTTTGAGTCCCCAGCCACCCCATTTTTTTGGAAGTGTGAGGGCATCCCATTTTGCCCATGAAAATATTCTTCCCGGCTGATTACCCCTCCATAAGAATCTGCAACAAATATTTTGTATCCTCGCCAGAATGCCCCTAGGAATCCAGGCAAGAGACATCCAATAGACCAGGGTCTCTTCCAGTACACTCTTGATGAGTGTCAGACGACCTGCGCGAGATAATAATCTTAAGTACCATGTACTTAGCCATTTTTCCAGCTTAACAATGAGCCAAGTCCAGTCTGCAATCTTATATCCTATCGGCTTCAACTTGTATCCCAAATATTTCAGCCCCTCCTCCAGAGCAATCAATGTAAAGTTAAATCTATGGAGGGCATAATGAATTTCATGCTGTGTGCAAGTTGCAATCATCAATGTTGATTTTACTTCATTGATGATCATCCCAGTGGCCTTTTGAAATAAGGAGAATATATCTTTGATCGATGTTATATCCCCCACACTTCCATTGAGAAATATCAGCACGTCATCCACGAAAAGAAGGTCTGTGAGCGTGCAGTCATCTGTAATCTTGATACCAGAGAGTCTGCCTCTTCTATGCTCTTCCGATATTATCCGACCAAGGCCTTCCATAATCAAGAGAAAAAGCAGAGGGGAGAGAGGACACCCCTATCGTAAGCCACGAGCCGAGGAAAAAAAAGGGGATGCACTCCCATTGACCAATACACTGAAAGGAATGTTAGTGATGCATCCCATAATCCATTTAATGAAAATAAAAGGGAAACCAAGGTGGGTAAGAAGCATTCTCAGATATAACCAATTCACCCGGTCAAAAGCTTTAGCTAAATCCACCTTCATTATCATACCTTTGCCTTTCTTGCTGTGTAGAGTGTGTAATACTTCTTGAGCCGTACCAATCGCCTCATGTATTTGTCTATCCTTTAGGAACGCAAATTGTTCAGGTAGGATGCGTTTAGATAAGATAGGCTTCAATCTGTTTGCAATAATTTTGGAAAAAATCTTATGCAGACAGTTACAGAGCGAAATGGGGCGGAATTCATCAAAGGTGGACGGATTGTCAGCCTTCGGGATCAGAGCAATGAAGGTGGATGTAATGGCTACTTCCAAATGTCCTGAAACCCTTGACTCCTCCACAACTCTGAGGAGATCCGGTCCAATCAACTCAAAAAATTCCAAGTAAAATTTGATGGAACAACCATCAGGTCCAGGGCTTTTGTCCTTGCTGAACCACTTTAAAGTGTCCTCCAACTCCCCCAAAGTGACCTCCTATATCAATTCCTCCTCCTCATCTTGTTCCACATATCTTGGGAAGCGCTAAGCGACTCCGATAATTTCTGCTAAGTTAATCTCCCCGGGGTCGTTATAGGCCTGTTTAAAGTGTGAGCTTGCAAGAGAGGCGAGCTGAGGGAAAGTGTGTGTTGTCCTTCCCTGTTCATCTTGCATTTGCCAAATAGTGTTGACAACTTTCCTCCCATTTGCAAATTTATGAAAGAATTTAGTATTTGCATCCCCTTCCTGAATCCAGATGGCCCTGCTCCTCAATCTCCATTTGTCTTCCTTTTCTTTGAGGATCTTACCATGGGCTGAGTAGAGGGGTGTGATGTTATTCTTGTGCTCCTCAGATCTGAATAGCCCTCCCAGCTCTTTTTCAAATACCTCCAGTTCATTCTCAATCAGTCTCAACGAATGATCATCCTAAAGTCTTTTTTGATAGGCCAAGTTTTTAGACATCTTCTTCAACTCCGTTAAGTTGCTAATAAATCCAGCCGAAGCTATACCTCCAACCCCTGGTGGTTTTGATTTCCAAAATTCATTGACCATGCTGATATATGAAGCATCCTTAAGCCAGGTAGAACTGAACTTGAAAGGACCCTTCGGCCTGTCTCTTCCTCGACCTATTTCCATATAAATAGGCAAGTGATTAGAGAGCCCACCTGTCCCAACCCATTGTCTAATATTGAGGCCCATATCCATAATCTGCTCCTTAACCAGAAATCGATCCAGCCTCCTAGCAAGGCCATTATCCCCCACCCTATTATTTCTCCAAGTGGCCTGTAATTTTGCAATAGGGATGTCTATCAGATGGTAAAGTTCCAATATGGACAAGAAGTAGTCTGAGAGAGAGTCCCTTTGTGCTCGTTGAACCCAAGATTCGATGCAGCCTATTGAAAAATTTAAATCCCCTCCAACAATCAGGTTACCAGCTGAAAATTGTTCCGAATCAAGAAGGCAATCCTAGAATGCAGGGCGATTCAGGCAAGGTCCATAAATATTGACAACTCTGAAGGGAGTCCCCAACTCAGCAGAGTATACATCAACCCCAATAAAACCCTTTCCTCCCCAGCAACTGATTTCTTTAATAGTTCGAGTATTTAAGCCCAAAGCAAGACCTCCAGAGCGGCCGTGTGCATCCAATCCTGAAAATCTCCATCCCGGCAGATAGTGTTCCAGGGTCCTAGCTATATCATTAGATTGACCCAAGGTCTCCTGAAGGAATATGATATCCAAAGAGTCAACATAGAGTAGCCGGCGGAGTGCTAGTTTTTTATCGGGCCTAGCAAGCCATCTGCAATTGTAGGATAGAATCTTCATGGAGGGGGTTCGGAAAGGGTTGATCTTGCTCTAAGAACCCCAGTGATAGTAGATTGCTTGCCCAAAGCAATGTCAACATCAGCTTGAGCTTGTGCAATTTTGAGATCAGAAGGACGGCCTCGGGAGGGATTGATAGGGAGGGGGGGTGGAGAATATCCAGTCCAACCTGGTCCTTAGTCGAAAGTTTCGTTCGAGACCGGGTATTGTATCGAGGGACCAAGGCCTCCAACATTATAGCCTAGGACTGCGGGGGGGGGGGGGGGGGGGGGGGGGTACAAAGCAGTGCTGGGGGAGTGGGGGCATAGGAGGTCAGGGGGCGGGGGGGAGAGATAATGGCACAAATACTAGTAACAGGGGGCTCCAGAGGGATATCAGTACCCGGACTCAATAACTGTTCAGATATTGAATTATGAATATCAGAAAAGCATTGTGTGGTGGGTAAGTGATAGGAATGCATACCCGAAGAATAGGAATCTCCCAAGGCCGTCGCTGTCGTGCTAGGAACAGGTGGAGGGGGATGGTGAGGCGGTCGACCACGCTTCCTTGGAGTGTTCTGGGCCTGCTCCGCTGAACGCAAACCAAGGCTCGATAATGTTCCTGTTCCCCCAGAGTGAGGAGTAGAAATCCTATGAAATTCCTCAGAGGCACGAGGCAATTCCTCTCTTGCAAGGTCTCCATGAGATAGAGCATCCTGATCCGATGGAACCTGGGGAAAATTCCTCACTGATTTCCTGCTATTCGATTTGTTCAGTGGGCAATCTTTGAAAAGGTGCCCCACCTTGTGGTAGCGCCTACATCTGAAAGGTACCCCCTAATAGTCTAGCATTTGCCTCCGCGTCGCATCCCTCCATTGTATGTTGATATATTCCGGGAGCCCTCCCGAGAGGTCCATATGTACTAATATTCTGGCATAAGCCATTCTTCCTGTAATGATATAAGATTCATCATGTGTGAGATACGAACCCAAGGCGTCCCTAATCTGTCTGAATATCTGCTCAGTCCAGAAGTGTACAGGAAGACTCGGGAGACGTACCCAAACTGGTCCAGTCCCCGTCTTTTCAGTCTCTGGATCAAACATTGGAGTCCATCTTTGAAGGAGGACTGGAGCTTGATCAACGTGCCAAATTGTAGTGAGCACCCAATTGGTTTGGGCAATGCTTTTGAAGCGCAGTGCAAACCAACCCCTGACAAAGGTTTGCACACGAGGGGGTTCCGACAGATGGTGTCCCCAAACCTCCATCGTCCACTTCTAAAGACGCTCAACACTGTAGTGTTTGCCCCTAACACGTCCAACCAGAACCTTTTCTGTCGAGTCCATTGCCGCACTGAAAGGAGTGTCTTCAACTAGTTTTAAGAAGATTTTGTTGCTGCT
Source organism: Pinus tabuliformis (assembly GCA_031772625.1). Lineage (NCBI taxonomy): Eukaryota > Viridiplantae > Streptophyta > Pinopsida > Pinales > Pinaceae > Pinus > Pinus tabuliformis. The sequence continues at coordinate 603,967,360 of CM062818.1, forward strand.
CAGAGGGAGGCGCTTTTTCCTTTTTGTAGTCCTTGTTTGTTTGTTGGTAAAGTTTGTTGCCACCCTATCCTCCGGGTCATCCACTAGTGCAGCCTTGTCTTTCCCTGTCAATGGTCCTTTTGCCTTAAGATTGTCGAAGAACCCTGAGATAATGCCTATTTCCGTGAAGTTGCCCTGTGGAGGGTTTCCCGAGTCCTGTGGAGCTGTATGGACCAGCGCCCTATTGTCTGGTGTGTGAGGAAACCCTACTAAGAGTTTATTCAACTCAATCCCCACAGGAAACAAGCCTAAGCCCGACCCAAGGACCTGTGTGTCTGGCACACTCCCACAAAAAGCCTCTGATATGGGTTCCCTGAGCGGTTGAGGGCCCGCGTATTCTCGAATGGCCGTAGCTTCCGGTGCTATCGATATAGAGGGTATGAGTTGCTGAGAGAGTGAGGGTAGGGCATCAACTTCTGAAGCCAGTTCATGCTCAAAAGTTAAATAATCGTCCACTGTTGACCCGGTCTGAGGCCATAACAGCAGTTGTTCCGTAGAACCCGCGGAGAAAATGTCTTTTGCCTCCATAACTGTCGAGAAATCGGGCTGACAGCTGCCTGAAGGAATGTTAGTGGGGGACCAAAAACCATCTAGGGGTAATCAAAGAATAAACTAAACCCTTCAGAAACCACATGCAGCTAAGGTATGACTTGAATAAATCGCGAAGGAACTGAAAACCTCTCAGGTGTGCTAAAATACTCCGCAGTAAGAAAGCCTGTATCCGGGTCTTCAAAACTTCCATCCGCCAAACGAACCCGCTAACAACTAAACCCCTGGTTGCCTAGATGGGAGAAGACCCACCCCAATGCACCCATGATTAAAACACAGTTACGGAAAGAAACCTGTCCCACCATGACATTCAACCAAGGATTACCATGCGTTGAACCCTAGTTCTGCCATGATCGCCTTCGAGAGCTCCGCCTCCAGTCATTTATGCATCGTATTCAAACAAATAACAGTACTTCTAAAGCACCTCTACTATTGAGAGGTCATGGGTTTAATTTTCTCGATACAAGTTCAATGTTCTCGATACTCTTAGGGTTATACTGGTTGAGCTAACAAGAAGTGATCCTTTTGGGTAGAATTACCTAGTACAAATATTCATCTTCAACATTATTAACCACATGGAGTTTTAGCACCAATGCTCATACCTTAATGCCTCCCTTATCACACTAGGAAAGAAATATTTAAGGGTATAATGGATGTGATGGGGAAGAATGAGGGTTTAATTGGAACCTAAGTTTTGGGAATATTAAAACACTCCTCTATAAATTGAGGTCCTCAATGCAAGTTGAGGGTTTGAAAAGGCATTACTCGTAGTTGGCTCTTAGAGCATAATATGCATTGTTCAGCTCTGAATAAAATTATTTGTATTTTTATATAAAGCTCAAGATTCTTATATGAGATTGGAGAACATTCTAAATGTGTATGCATTAGTGTAAGGTCTACTCACGGTCTACTTAGAGGCTTTAGAATTCCTTGGTGGAAATGTGGGTTCTTGATCATCACTCCAATATTATGTATGTACATGATGGATAGCCAAAACCAATAAATTTAATTTATAAACAAATATTAAATGATAATAAAATACATCATTGGTTGTATAATAGGACAAAAGACATAAGGGGTATGACTCTCCAAGAGGGGGGAAATAAAGAAGCATAAGGCTAAGGAAATGCCTTAATAAGTGATTTAACCCAAAGTATTTGTAACCTTAATTATTTTCCTTGATTAATAGCTAATTGTCATTTAACTAAACCTAGGGGGTTATCACATAAATGAGGTACACATGCCTTTCTAAAGTTACATTTCTCCTTCATGCCATGCAACTAAAAGGTTTACATTTTACCATGCAAAAAAAAACCATTGTTCTAGCTAAAGTTTTGAAAAGTGGGTTTCAAATGTCAAGTAGCATATAGATTATTAGAGGGTTGAACTATTAGAAGCTTGAATTACCTTGTGACCTATCTTGAATTACCTTTTGAACTATCCTTTATTTAAGGAAATTAGAGGAATTATCCTTGAGTAAAAATTGTCATGAGAATGATGTAAGTGAATTATGGAAATCTACAACTAAGAATTAAGTGAGAATTGTGGTTTTATGAAATGATAATAATTGTCATTGAGGAAATTCACTAGAGATGACAATTCCCCGGAATCCGAATGGCCAACCCATGATGGATCCTTAGAGGAAAGTGGGTTAGTGGCATAGCCTTAGGAACTACTAAGAAAATAAGGGTATCCCATTTCTTGGGTTGTGTAGACTAATGGAGAAGAAGGTTTATGAATTGGGGATTGTTATCTATTTAATTAATGATAGTCAAATTGGGAAATGGGTTGTGAAAAGATAAATTACAACCATCCATGTGAAGATTTTGTCCATGTGGATTGATAGCCTTAGCTCGAGGGTGACCTTTGTTGTAGAGATAAATATCATAGTAGAGAGACTTTGGTTGGGTGGAATCTTCATATTTTACCACTAGTTCAACAATTCTAGATAGATAAATGCTTAGAAATTTATATGTGAATTGTGTTGAATTAATATAATTAAATGTTGTGGTTTATGTCATGGTTGAATTAATTTTCAATTTATTCTTCTGTTTGCCAATGCTGGCCTATATATATGATTTATGGTTTAATGAATAATTGAATGGTTGCGTCTATGTTGCATATAAATGTATTTCCATGGTTGCTTAATCATCGCAGAACAATGAGTTTAATTACTTAGTAAATTGGTATGAATTTGGGTGGTTAAAAGAAGTACCTTGTATCCTCAAATGGCATAGAGGATATTGGGTACATTACACAATGGTCTCAAAGCTACTAGTCACAACATTAGGATTGTATAGGCTAGAAGATAGGTATATATGAAGAGGTTCCATTTTATGTGACAAGTGTTTGGTGAAAATTCTCTTTGAATAATTAGGGAAAATAGTCTCTAAAGCTTACAAATGTGTAATTGAGTGTTGAAATTACCAAATTGGAAGGTTGTTACCGTATTTTGATAGCTTATGAAAGAATACACACGGAAATTCTTGAATTTAAAAGTTATATTTTTGAAATTCTTGAGAAAATGAAATTTGTGGGCTAATTTTTTGGAAAAATGGCCATGATGAGAATGGAATGTATAGAGCCATAACTCCCAATTTAGAAGCCCAACTTGGGCATGGGTGTGATCATTGGAAGGCTAATTCAAAAGGAAAAAAAATTTATGGTTTAAATCTTGGAGAAGTGATTTAGAATTCCTCAAAATATGAGAAGATGAAGATAATGTTATAGACCTGGAATATAGATGTATTTGACATTTTATTGGTATGTACACTTTTTGCAGAGTCAAAGCTACAAAAAGGATAAGTAAAGAACAAAAGAGGAGACACGTAAGACGGGAAAAACCCTAACATATATGAAGAAGTTAGAGGAATAAGTATCATCATGAAAGAGATAGATTCTGAAAATTATAGAAAGATAATGGAGTCAATGGAGTTGGTAGAAACTATAATGAGCTTGAAAATGGAGATGTAGAGCTGATAATGAAAGGATGTTGAAATCTCAAGAGGAGAAAAATTGAACAAACACTCAACTATTATATAGCCCAAATCATTTGCAAAAATAAATGAATAATGGATCAAGTTCAAGGTATGAGGATGGATATAGAGTCCATTTGAGAAGAGAAAACCATGGAATATCATCGCACATAAGAGGTGCTACAAGGAATCAAAAGTTTTATTACTCATTGGAACATTTAAAGAGGAATCCATAAACATCTAAAGAATCATAGAACAATCCATAAGATGGGAGGAGATGATAAATCTTGGTTTCTAGGAATAAGGAAATACTTTATGTTGCATAACTACTCATCGAATGTAGAAGCCACAATTGATGGGGGAAATATTCTAGTTTATAGTAACAACCAGTGCATGTTAAGCACATCAATGAGATGATAATTTCCTAGAAATAACTCAATAAGCATTTATAGTAGCAATATCTTTCTAAGCATTACTATGACAATAACATGCAAACATTTTTCAAGCTCAAGCTGAGAAATATGGCCATGAAAGAGCATGAAAAATGAGAAGGAAAAGATAAAAATATTCTTAAGTGGGTTTCCTTCATCCTTTGCATGGATGTGCTTAGTTGCTAATACTTGGTTGTCACTCAACTACTATTACTCGGCCATTGCTTCTACTTGGATGTATTTTCTTGAGAGATAAATGCACTTTTGGATGTTTTTAAATGATCACAATCACCTCCTATTTATACGCAAACATGAGGGCTACATGTGGTGTCAACAAGTCTAATTTGGACACAAGCTGACCTGCTCTTTTCTCCCAAATTAATCCACAACCACATATATTATCTTCAAAAATTCAAAACTCCATTTCTCCAACTCGGAATCAGATGATCTCCATTGTGTCAGATTGATATCGATGAGAGCTATCATCCTCATCCATCACATGTCGAATGTGCTCATGGTTTTGGCCCAAATCACAATGGGTGCAAAACCCCATGCTTGGGTTTCAAGCCCATAAGGCGACTTGTGGAGCTCCTTCCTCCAAACCCTTGATCCTCAAGGCTTGGAGTACCTCCCAACCTACAAAAATCAACATTTTTAAATTCAAATAGCTCGATCGAGCTATTTTTTTGGCGCTCGAGGAGCTCGATTAAGCACTTAAAAATGACTTGATCGAGTGCTTAAATTTCTTGATCGAACCCTCTTTTTTTCACCTAAACTCACCCTCTCTTGCGAGAAAGTGTAACCTAGCCCCATGCTATCACCCTTAATTAAATTATTTTTTTTTATTCCAAATAAATTTTTAATATTTAGGTATTTAAAAGAAAATGTCACTTTAGCTTGATTTGTAAAATGTTGTTGAGTCACGATAAGTTTTACATGATTTTGAAATCTTTATATATTATTTCATTTTCAATTTTATATTAATATTACTAGTTTAGTGCATAAAATGATGGAATAAATTGAAATTGGTGTAAAGATGCTAAGTTAGCTACACCACTCACATATTATCCACATATTAAATATAATATGTACTCTATGAAAATCAATATAGGACTTTAGACTATCTATAAGGTGAGGCCTATGTCCCATTTGATACAAATATAAAAAAAATGGTACTAGCCATGGTTATTGTGGCAAATGACTATTAGAGGATTGTTTACTTCCTTTATTCAATGTCTAAATGTTGTGTTCAACTATGAAACTAGCAAAATACATTAACAAAGAAACCCCTTCCTATCCTAAGAACACAACTATCTAGAGTTAAGGTTAGACATGTGTCAGCTTCTAGTCAAAGTTATAATTTTACACCCTATACAATTTTCTTAAATTTCCACATTATATTAGTTCCAAAAATGTGAGTAATGTGACTTAACATGGCATCTAGTTGGTAACGAATAACTTTACCTTTTTCTTCGCAGGAATATCTTTATATGTGCGCGTTTGAATGGAAGGAGGAAGATTACTGGCGTGGGAGGAGAATAGAATCTTATTGACTTATTTTGAGGTGTGATTTTGGTCGAAAACAGTTGAAATCGTGAAATTATGATTTAAATATTTTAATCTGCTCCAAATTGGCTTAAATTCTTGGGATTGTAATTTAGATAAATTGATTAGCTTAGATTTATTTTAATGGGAACGGGATAAAATATTTCGAAGCTTAGCTATTTTTTTTACCGGGAAAGGCGGGCAATTCAAAATATTTGATTTATTTGAAATAAGATGGATATGTTCTGGTTTTTTTTATCAATTTCATATGGATATGTTCTGGTCTTTATTTTAAACAATTCACTGATAAAGTGTTGAGATAAGAATATGTTAAAGGTTTAAAGAATTCCACATATCTTTAATAATAAATTATAATATCAATACTAATTTAAGTGACAAAACAATGTGCCAATATCAATAATAATTAAAGTGACCAAACCAATAATATTATTGATGTTTTATAATAAAATATAAAATAATTTATTTTAATTTTAAAAAAGAATACATAAGTAAACTTTAAATGGAAAAGAAAATAAATTATATATATTTTATTTATAAAAAATATATTTCATAAACTAAAAATTAAAGAAATAATTCATTTATTAATTAAATTCAAATACTAATAATAATAATAATTAATACATACACACCTGATCAAAAGAGAAAGGATAACTTGGCCATTATTTTTGTTAAGAGTGAAGTGTAATTTTCAAGAAAGTAAAATTGTATTCGAAGCTTTCAAAGTAAAATAGATGGATTCCAAATGTGAAGCTTTCAAAGTAAAATGGACTGATTCCAAATGTGTAGCCTATGCCACTCACTTTGCATTAGTAAGCATGTGGTGTAAGATTCTTCATTCCTATGAAAAATGGGTTCCCGCTTGTGTTGTTTTCTTGTTTGGGTAAACGAGGTATACACGACATTTTACTTTTTTAGGGGGGTAACAGGTCATACAAGACATTTCAAGCCTCTAATGTAAGAGAGAACCCATTCCTCAAGGTATGTTGTCTATAAGAACTTAATAATAATTAGATTACCCACCAAGTTGGGGAAAGGGGAGTTGGAAGGGGTTGGGTGGATATAGAGGCAAAGATAACTAGCTGAGAGATATCTAATGTTGTGCAGGGACTACTGATTGTTATAGTACTGATCCCACCAAGCCACCCGAAATTGAGAGATGTGCAACCAATATTTAAACAAAAACAAATAACGTTAAGTGCAAATATCTTTTAATTTATGTCCAAAATTTTCCAAAACATTGACGGGTAGTACAAATCATATTGACCCAACTAGAAAACAGGTAAAACCATAAATCCTTCCAAAATGATCTATTCCAAAAGTACAAAGTAGCAGTCACTTCAACCCCCACTGATCAGAACTGAAGCTATGTATCCCAAATGCATATCCATACATGCACATAATAAAAGTGAATGTATGTCAGCCATAACTATTGTGTTATTCAACATTTAAACCCATTGTATTCAATAAATGACACCTAACCCATTCCATTTCCCATTAAAACAAATAAAAACACATGGATCAACAAAAAACAAATTCTCGGTTATTGCACCACATCCAAATCAATCCAAATCACACATTCAAAATGAAGTCATTGCAATCCATGACTATCCTTGCCACCAATTGAATTCAAGTGCAAAAAACTATAAAATGAAGTTCAACCATTGTTGAAGTTGCATGTTTAACATTCAAACTATTCACTAGCCCTGGAGACAAACCATCACAAAACATTTGACAATATATTCAAGTTAGTTATTTCAATTACAACACAGTTTTCTTACAGTTTTATTTTCATTATCCATAGTTTTTCTTTTAGTTTTCTTATAGTTTTATTTTCATGAAAATATATATTTTTTCTATTTTTCTATATTCTTAATCATTTCAAGTTGAAAAAGAACAGAACTCATTTATAATTGAACATCAATCCTTTTCTACAATACAAATTCCAAGCAGGAAGGACTTCATCTAAATTTCTACACATTCATCCCAAAGCCAAAACAATGTCATCAAAGCTAGTTCCTCAATCATAATTAATTGGAAAATGAGGCTCCTAGCTACAATTTAAGAACAACTAGATGGCCTTCACATTGCAGATCCAACAGAGATTGGCCTTGTCTGACTCACAAACCGTTTTGGCCAGCAATTTGTTGCAGACCTCACATTCCTTTAATGAATGTTATCCCATGGTTAGATAGAGGGCGCTGGCTAATCTCTCTTTCTCTCTCTATAGTTTTCCACTTACCTAGGCCCTTCCCTGTTCATGGAACTGTGTTAATTTGCTTTCTGGTCTATTGATATTTAGTGGTTGTTTAGGGATTAAACACTTATCCGAGCCTATAATATATATATCAAAGTGAATCTTAAATTGAATTCAAAATATATTCATGCAAGATAAACTTTAATCAAATTCAAAATGTATTCATTCCAAATAAACTTTAAATGGAACAAACAACTACATATTCTAATTCTCCAAGGGTGTTCATTTCTTCTTTTATTGAAAATAAATATTTCATTAAACTTTTTTCTTGAGAAAAATAAGTCAAAGAACTTGTGGAGACTAGACTTCGACATGTCACAGTTTTCAAGGAGAAAATATGTGTCATGGCATCCAAAAATCAACATGTGATAGACAATCACATATACCAAATCAAATACATATGTTCAAAAATGCAAAAAATAGCAAACCGGAGCAATATTGCCATAGAAAAAGGAGCATTAGAAGGATGTGATATAGAAGATGAAACAATAAATCAGGATCCATTGTTATGGCAAGTGGACCTCGCCAACCTCTCTGATATGGTCAACTGGCTATCAATGACAAACTTGAAATGACAAAAATATAAGTGACAAACTTGGAATGACAAAAATAGACATAGAAACTCCTTTATGCTTATGTTTCTTCCAGTACTCCTTTATACTTAGCATTCAAATGCTCAAGATACTTCATCTATCTTTCATATTAGCTTAAACCCACATTATCCTTCCCTTCATCAACTATGACATCTTCAAATGGAAATAATGTAAAATAAGTTTGTCATTGTGATGCTTTTCAAAAACATTAGCAATAAAATTAACATCAAAATATTAAACTGGCCATTATGTCTTTTTTTACAACCCATTGATGAGAGATCAAGTCTAATGGGAGTGAATTTTTTTGGAAAATTTTCCTTACTAATTCTTTTTGCCTACCATATATTCATAGTGAAATTTATAACTAGGTCCAAGAACACAGCTAGTGCTACCCTCAGCTGCCAAACAACTTAAAAAATTACCATGTCTTCCTAATCCAAACCTAGGATGTTTGTGAGTGTCTCCAACTTTGTCAGACTATAAATGAAAACTTTATAGCTTTCAAGATTTAAGGATTAAATTTAATTCAAACAATAGTAAGGAAATTCAATTTATAACTAGGTCCAAGAACACAGCTAAGGCCACCCTCAATAGTCAAACAACTTGCACTTTATAACTAGGTCCAAGAACAGAGCTAAGGCTACCCTCAACAACCAAACAAATTGCAAAATTACCATGACTTCTCAATCCAAACCTGGTATGTCTGTGAGTGTCTCCAACCTTGTCAGACTTTAAATGGAGACCTTAAGTTTTTCAACATTTAAGGATTAAATTTAATTCAAACAATAGTAAGGTGGTGCACTTTATAACTAGGTCTAAGAACACAACTAAGGCTACCCTCAACAAACAAACAACTTGCACTTTATAACTAGGTCCAAGAACATAGCTAAGGCTACCCTTAGCAGCTAAATAACCTGCACTTTATAAATAGGTCCAAGAACATAGCTAAGGCTACCCTCAACAACCAAACAACTTGTAAAATTACCATGCCTTCCCAATCCAAACATGGTATGTCTGTGAGTGTATCCAACCTTCTCAGACTTTAAATGGAGACTTTACATTTTTCAAGATTTACAGATTTAATTTAATTCAAACAACAATAAGGTAGTGCACTTTATAATTAGGTCCAAGAACACAGCTAAGGCTACCCTCAACAGTCAGACAACTTTCACTTTATAACTAGGCCCGAGAACATAGCTAAGGCTACCCTCAACAACCAAACAACTTGAAAAATTACCATGTCTTCCCAATCCAAACCTGGTATGTCTGTGAGTGTCTCCAACCTTGTCAAACTTTAAATGGAGACTTTACAATTTTCAAGATTTAAGGATTAAATTTAATTCAAACAATAGTAAGGCAGTGCACTTTATAACTAGGTCCAAGAACACATCTAAGGCTACCCTCACTAGTCAAACAACTTACACCTTATAACTAGGTCCAAGAACACAACTAATTCTACCCTCAGCAACCAAACAGCTTGCAAAATTACCATGTCTTCCCAATCCAAATTTAGTATGTCTGTGAGTGTCTTCAACCTTGTCGGACTTTAAATGGAGACTTTACATTTTTCAACATTTAAGGATTTAATTTAGTTCAAACATTAGTAAGGCAGTGCACTTTATAACTAGGTCCAAGAACATAGGTAAGGATACCCTCAATAGTCAAACAACTTGCACTTTATAACTAGGTCCAAGAACACAGCTAAGGCTACCCTCAACAACCAAACAACTTGCAAAATTACGATGTCTTCCCAATCCAAACCTAGTGTGTTTGTGAGTGTCTCCAACCTTGTCAGACTTTAAATGGAGACTTTACAATTTTAAAGATTTAAGGATTTAATTTAATTGAAACAACAATAAGGCAATTCACTTTATAACAAGGTCCAAGAACACAGCTAAAGCTACCCTCAGCAACCAAACAACTTGCACTTTATAACTAGGTCCAAGAACACAACTAAGGCTACTCTCAGTAGCCAAACAACTTGCAAAAATACCATGCTTTCCCAATACTAACCTAGGATGTATTTGAGTGTCTCCAACCTTGTTAGAATTTAAATGGAGACTTTACAGTTTTCAAGATTTAAGGATTAAATTTAATTGAAAAAAAAGTAAGGCAATGCACTTTATAACTAGGTTCAAGAACAAAGCTAAGGCTACCCTCAACAGCAAAATAACTTGCAAAATTACCATGGCTTCCTAATCCAAACCTAGGATGTCTATGGTGACAATGAATAACAATAATGACAAACATGAGGCTAAACAAATTAATTCAAATAATAGTAACTACGAGATTAACATCTTAACTAGAAAAGGAACGAGGTGTCAAATTTTACAGTTGAAATTCCTCCTAGAGCTTCCTTCATGTCTAAAGAGTGTCATCTATAGGAAGAACAATAGTATTGAAAAACTTAGAACCATTCCCTATAGAAATTCTATTGAGTTTATATTGACTGTCATGAAACTAAACAATATTGACAAACATGAGGCTAAACAATTTAAGTCAAATAACAATTTATAAAAAACAACCAAACCAAATCCACATCTTAACCAGAAAGATCGCTTTGTTTAGTTGAAATTCCTCCTATAATGCATAAAACATTTTATCCAAAACATATATTGACATACTTGAAGACATACAACCAATTCTAGGTCAATTTCAATACATTGGCAGTAGTTTTCCAATTACAAATACAGTCATGGTATTTTAATTGCAAAAACAAGTTATCAAAACAACAACCACTGATAATTTTGAAGACAACAACAAATTCATTCTGTAGATTTGATTTTTCAAGGATACTGTAAAAAAAGCATATGCATGAAAATCTCTTAAACTGCTTCTAACATACATGTTGATAATTTCATGTGATAAATCATAAATATTTTTGGCTTGTATGAAAGCATAATTTTCAATTATTCTTAACTAAATTCATGTAATAATTCTGCAGGTAGTTGCATCTATGGAAAGAGTTAGTTATGTTTCTCACACAAGGAGAAGTGATAGGAGAGTGATAGGGGGTGCCCAATTATGATGCCCTTCATCAGATGAGGACAAGACAAGTGATGTGAATGTCAACAATGCTCGAAGAAATGTTGTTGCAGATGACCATGCGACTAACGCTGATGTTGTCACACGATCACCCACAAAGCCACCATCAACCACAGTCCAAGGGGCAAGTTCAACTAAAAATATCAGCGCTATAAGAGGTTGAAAAAAAGATGAAATTTAGCTGCAATTGATGACATAGGGTTTAATGATTATTCAGTTTGGGCATCTGCAAAAAAACATGGCATTCTTGCCTCATCAATTCATTATTCGATAAATGGGCTCACTCATACAAAACATAGAGGGCCTCTTTATAGTTATGACTGAAGAGGAGGAGTTCGAGGTGGTTGAGTGGTATAAAGAGATGACCCAATTGGGACATGAGCTAGAGTTGATACAATTCAAATCCACAGTTGCTCAAATATGTCAAGGCAGGCGAAACCCATTCAAAGATCGATTTCCTGGTAAATCATGGTGGTTTGGGTTTAAAAAAAGGCATCCAGACCTTGTATTACGTAAAGATGAGGGCCTTGACAGAGACAAACCATTAAATTTGTGCCCTGTAGTTGTATGTAAGTTCTATGACACTCTTTCTAGTGCTTACGATAAACATTCTTATGGTGCAGACCATATATGGAACTATGATGAAACAGGTTTACATGCGGGAAGGAATTGTGGCATGCGGGTAATTTCCAAGAGAGGGAGCTGAAACATGCCAAAGATTTTGCCTAAGATTAGTGTGTGGATAACTATTCCATGTTTTTTCAATGCAATTAATACTTCAATCCAAGGATTTTATCTATTCAAAGGTAAAAATCAACTGAAAAAACTATATACAAAACTGTGAACCAAGTGCATGCATGACTGCACATCCCCATGCATGGATGACTAAAGATTTTTTTTTTAAATTGGCTTTGTCACTTTGCTACATTTGTACTAGGTGGTGTCTCACCTAATAACATACACCTATTGATATTAGATGGCCATGGAAGCCACATTGTTGTACAAACAATTGAGGAACAAAAAATTTGGGCATTGCCCTGTTAACATGTCCCACTCATACCACTCATAGATTGAAACCCCTTGATGTTAGTGTTTTTTTCCTTTTCAAGACTATTTCATGTCAGAGCGTGTTCCATGGATGGAAAATAATCCAGGGGTTGAGGTGAAAAGTTTCGAGCTAGCAGAGATTGCAAGCAAAACATTTAAAAGGGCTTTGACACCATCAAATATCAAGACTCGCTTTAGGAGGACAAGGATATGGCCACTAAATTATGATGCTCTTATGCATGATACTGGTTGTAGTCAAGCGTTTCATGTGGATGTTCAGGAAGAAGGGCATGTCCAAACAAGTGTTGAAGTGCAAGAAGAAGTAGATGAACATGATGATGTGGTTGCAGCTGGTAATATGATTTCCCTCTCTCAAGGACACTTATATGGTGATGATGATGAACATGTATGTGAAACACAATATAATCATGAAGAAATTCACAGTAACATGGAGGTCATTCTACCAACTCAAGCACATGAAACTTATGTTTTTGATATTGTTAATGACATTGTTGAACATGTAGTTGACAATGAAGATGTATTTGAAAATGACATTGTTGATATTGCACTAGGAAGCAATAATGACCAATTGACATTGCCAAGCCAAGTAACCCCACCATCATGGATGGCAGAAGCCATGATTAATTTGAACGAACATAGTGTCTCAAGAACCAATGAACAAAGCATGAACATGCCTTCACAACCAATAGAATTGAACAATGAAATTGTTCATTTTTTTATGGACAATAGATCAATGGAAGAAGATGAAGCACATAATGAGGCATCAGATGAAGATAACAATATAGTTCAATCAATTGTCTCGGATACTGAAAGGGAAGTACCAAGAAATGACATGCAAGTGGGAGGGGTGGAGAAGTTACTTGGTCAGTTCCTAAAGCTACCAGTAGAGAGAGTGTCAATGAAAAAAAACCAAGGAACACTGGGTAGTCTTTTTTTGGGCTGAAGTTCACATTTACTCACCTCAGAAGACTATATAAACCTATTAGTTGAGTCTGAAAAAAAAAGAAATTTGAAATTTAGGAATTAAAACAAAAAAAGAAGGATCTAACCAAGGAGAAGAAGGAAACAAGGATTATTACAGCACACCATCGAGAAGATGAAAGGATTGAAAGAGAGAAAGAAATGCAAGAGAAGGACCAAAATAAAACAAATGGCAAGCCAGGAAAAGGAATCAAGAAAGGCTAAACAAATGCTTGAAAAGGAACAAGGAATGATCGATATGGTTGGCAATGATGCAAGCACAACTGATGAAACCAAGATTATGTCAAACACATTGGACAATATTGCAAATAATACACCATTATTACAAGACTTCATAAAAATTCAAGTGCCTCACTATCAAAATGGGGGTTTACCCACTTTCCTTATTCCTACCAAAGGAGGTGTCAATTCTATGTATGCTCATCACACACCTCCACTTAATGCAGGGGTTAGTATTGAAAATGTGAGGTATGGGTACTCAATTCCTCCATGGTTGGAAGGTGAAAATTGGACTAAATCATATGGAAGCAATCAAGCATTTCCCAATCAACCCTTTATAGGTAGGCCAACCTACTTGGATCAAGCAAGTAACTCAGGGAGTTTTGGCACTGAAGATTCTCAAGGCCATAAAGAATAGGGGTGTCATATGTTTTGGTTGTAACCACATTATGATGTGGATTTTGGATGGCTTGTCTCTTTTTCTTGTCACATAAACATTTTGGCTTACAACCTAGGTTGACTTATTTCATACTGTTTGTGGCATCGTAAACAAAATCCATTTTAGAAGGAACATATATACTCTATTATAATGTAGAAATCTTACCTGAGAATGCAAATGGGATTTTCTGTTATGCCTCTACCCACAAAATGATTTACAACACATTTATAATTGAGTTGTAAATATTATGACAAATCAGTGAATAATGAAATCTTGAACAAATCACTTGTTTTAATATGAAAACTCAATAAAACAGCAAATAGTAAAAGTATCTAACCTCACATCTCATATGAAACCTTGTTTACTGTAAGTTAACTTAGAAGACAAACAAAGTGCATGTGTGGTGAAGCATCAACAAGCCAAATAAAACATAAACTTTCCAAGAGAATAATTAAATGGAAAATGAGTGAATAATGAAATCAACAAGCATCAACATTTTTGTTAATTAAATGATAAAGCATCAACTGAGTTGTTAATTAAATGACAAACGAGTGAATAATGAAATCTTGAACAAGCCACTTGTTTCAATATGAAAATTCCATAAAACAATGAACAATAAAAGTACCTAACCTCACAGCCCATATGAAACCTCGTTTATTGCAAGTTAACTTAGAAGACAAATAGAGTGCATGTGCGGTGAAGCATCAACAAAAAAAATAAAAACATCAACTTGCCAAGAGAATAATTAAATGACAAATGAGTGAATAATGAAATCTTGAATAAGCCACTTGTTTTAATATGAAAATTGCATAAAGCAGTGAACATTAAAAGTACCTAACCTCACACCACATATGAAACCTCAATTACTGTAAGTTAACTTAGAAGACAAATAGATTGCATTTTTGGTGAAGCATCAACAAGCCAAATAAAGCATCTACAAGCCAAGAGAATAATTAAATGACAAACGAGTGAATAAATATGGATAGTCATTTGTAGATTTCATGAAGATGGAGGAAGATGGAGGAAAAAACCAAAAATATGTTTAAAAAGGAAATGAGGAAATATTGTTTCATAAAGGTGATAAATAATCAAGGTTGTTAAGAGAACCAGAGGTAGAAGAAGAGATGCCCATTGCATCTGAAGGGAAAAATATGATTTTTTGTGGTAAAACTAATTATGTATATGCGAGGTTTTTAAGTCAAGAGAATGATCAAATTTTCCCCAAAATGACCATAAGAAAAAGTATTCCACATGGATATACAATCCCAAAAGGTTTTCCTAAAATAGGAAGAAAGTGTAGGAATTGCTTCTCAGAAGCAAAGACAAGCAAAAACAAGTTTCAACCCTACAAGAAACATATAAAGTTAGCCATGGCATTAAAAAGAATAACGGTGACTTGTGGAAGTTGCCATGTTGAAGGAGGAGAATAGCTCTCAAATCCTAAAGTGGAGAACCTCATAAAAAGAGAGGAACAACTATTAAAATTTATGAGAGACTTCGAATTTGTAGATGATGGATAGTCATTTGTAGATTTCATGAAGATGGAGGACAAAACCAAAATTATGTTTAAAAAGGAAATGAGGCAATATTGTCTCATAGAGGTGATAAAGAATCCACTATAGGCAGGCCACCTTCGAACTCTCCTTTACCATGTGTTGTCAAGACGTATACAAGGAAGATTCGTAAGTTGATGTGTAAAGTTAAGATGCGACTGGATGGTGGGAATATAAAGCTAGCTTGTTAGCTGGTAGCTATGCCCTTAACTTACAGATACATGTTCAAGTTTTCATAGGAGCTCGACCAAGTAAATTTTCCTCCAAAATGACCATAAGAAAAAGAACTCGACAAGGGATAGACAATCCAAAAAGTTTTTCGTAACAGAGGAATAAACTGCAGGAAATGCTTCATTACCATTTGGAATTGTTTCTGCAACAAATTTCTGGATCATTTTGTAGTTAAGGTAATGTTTTTTTTTCCTTTAGAAATTATTATACATTAAAATTATAATCTTTTTTATAGAAAAACAAACGATAAAAAATATAATAATATCAAGCGTCAAAAAAGAGAAGGAAAATATTTTTAAGGTAATACAAATGTCTTACAGAAAAAGGAATAAAAGTATTGCTAACAAAATTGATGGCTGGATAACATTTTATGAAAATTATTTCTTATATGAAAAACCTATTGGAAAAATCCAAAGGATGCTTCCACACATTTTTTGATGGCATTTCCCGTCAATGCAAACTGGTATAAATAATCCAAGGAGATTCAAACAAAACACCTATGGATATAGAGAAGCAAAATATGCAACAACATTGGCAATAACTAAATGAGATAACCCCTTGAGCTAATTTTATGAACAATATTCGAATTGTATTCAATAATAAAGAGCAGGAAATGCTTCTCAGAAGCATAGTCAAGCAAAAATCATAATAGAGGAAGAAGGTGCAGGAATTCTCCTTGAGGGAGGCTCTGTTCAAGTTTCTGAAATTAACGTAGGGACGTAACCCCCATTCTTTTTTCTGACATGCACCAAGTTGGTGACTTAAACTACGTATCTGACAGGGTTAATTCTCTTGGCATTGCAGAGATTTTTTACGTCCTTCTATAAAAGAGAACACAACAAGCAACACTACAAGCAAGCAGAAATCGTAACAGAGGAAGAAAGTGCAAGAAATGCTTCTCAGAAGTAGAGGCAAGCGACAAGAAACACTAGAAGCAAGCATAAATTGTAACAGAGGAAGAAAGTGTAGGAAATGCTTCTCAAAATCAGAGGCAAGTAGCAGAGGCAAGAAAAAACACATTTTCAACCCTACAAGCAACACTACATATAAACATAGTCATGGCATCAAAAAGAGATAAACCAATGAATAAATAACCACAAACCTGCTACCATAAACCATGTAACAAGAGCTAAATTCCCAATAGCAAATTGAGCTAAACCCATGAATGAAAAACCATAAACTTTCTACCATAAACCATGCAACAAGGGTTAAATTCCCATCAACAACTTGAGCTAAACCCATTAATGATTAACCATAAACCATGTGACAAGAGCTAAATTCCCAAAAACAAATTGAGCTAAACCCATGAATGAATAACCATAAAACTACTACCATAAACCATGCAACAAGAGCTAAATTCCCAACAACAAATTCAAGTTTTGAAAAACACAACAGTGCAACAAGAGCTAAATTCCCAACAACAAATTTAAGTGTTGAAAAACACAGTGCTTGGTAGGATTTAGAATCCTACCGGAGAGCCGCAGAAGCCACCACCATGTCCGAGAATTGCCCCAAACCTCTCCATACTTCTTTTGTGATGGCCATACAAATTACCTACTACACAAACTTGCAAAGATAGAAAAAATTTAACATTTGGGCAAAAACCTAAAAAAAATTACAACAAATTTGCAAAAAAAACCCATGAATTTCCAGACTTACCTTCATGGACTTCAAAAGCTGCATGTCGACCATCGAACTTGATAGAATCTCCCACTAGCTCCTTCACAAACAACAAGCTGCGAGGATGAAACAACAACAATGGTATTTATAAACCCCCGAGAGTGTAGAACAAACAATAACAACACTAGTGTTAAACCCCCCTCGAAATAGGTAAAGAAACCACACCCTAAACCCTAAACGAGAAACAAACCACTGCAAACAACATTACCTGGCACAGTAATGAAACCACACCCTAAACCCTAAATGAAAAACAAACCACTACAAACAACATTGCCCTGTGAGCAACGCTAGAATGGCGAACAAGGTGAAACAATATTGGAGCTGAGAGGAGTCATCATTGGCAGTGCGCATTTCCCACACATCGGAGCTAAACAAAATAACACAAGGCAGCGAAGACATGCCACAAAACTCTCTTGAGGAAACCCTAGAAGGTGGGAAGAAAAAAATATAAAAGGCACCTACCCACTGCAACAGGGGGCATGTCCCAGCCAACATATGTCGTATGGTAGAAAAGGGAGTCTCCACGTCAGCAACCAATGTAGACGGGAGGGTGCACAGGTAATGGCATCCCTCCCCTAGAAGGGATTGGGATGGATATTAATGATGGGGTATCATTGTTTTTTAGATTTTAAGATTATAATGGAAATTTGAAAAAACATTATTGTAGTTTTTTTTATCAAATTTAAAGGAATTTAAAGTCATTTAAAAATATTAATATTAACATTTATGAATCATATTTTTCTTTTTCTAGGTTAACTAGTTGGAGTAATTTAGGAGACTCCACTAGGGTAGGGGAACGTACTCCTTGAGCCTTATCATAAGGGGTCAAATATGTACCCCCATGAGTTTTGAAACCAAGAGGAGGGGATAACATCCAATTGTACCAACCACTCAATCATCCCATTAGATTATTTTACCAAAAGTTAATTAGGCCTTGGAAAGTTATGATTTTGTCAAGATTCCTTTTCAACATTCATCATGATAAAGGTTAGGGTTCCCACTTTAACACACTTTTATTACACCCAAATGTGTTTTATAAAGAAATATGAGGGAGATGTTGTCACATAACATTAGGTAAAGTTAAATTAAAATATAATCTAAAAATACTCATGCTGAAAATTTTAAAAATATATATAAATAAGTTTTCAATTAAAAATACATAAGCAAAGCTTTAAATTTAAAAAAAATATAAATAAATTTAAATTTACTTTTAATAGGAATTAAAAATTAAAAAGTTAAATCTATATCCTATTAATAATTATTATAAAAAATTACTTTTAATTATAAATTGGTTTTATTTAGTTAATTTGTGATTAAAAATTAAATAATGCTGAATAATTATTTATGTTCAAGAGTTAAGCCTCTAGGGTTAGTTTGGTTAGTCAAGTCTCTGTCATTAAAGCACCGCTACTATTGAGAGATCATGGGTTTAATTTTCTCGATACAGGTTCAATTTTCTCGATACTCTTAGGGTTACACTGGTTAAGCTAACAAGAAGTGATCATTTTGGGTAGATTTACCTAGTATAAATATTAATCTTCAGGATCATTAACCACATGGAGTTTTAGCACCAACGCTCATATCTTAATGCCTCCCTCATCACATTAGGAGATAATTAATTAAGGGTATAATGGATGTGATGGGGAATAATGCAGGTTTAATTGGCAACTAAGTGTTGGGAATATCAAAACACTTCTCTATAAATTAAGCTCTCCAATGCATGTTGAGTGTTTGAAAAGGCATTACTCCTAGTTGGTCCTTAGAGCATAATATGCGTTGTTCAGCTCTGGATAAAATTATTTGTATTTTCATATAAAGCTCAAGATTCTGATTTGAGAATGGAGAACATTCTAAATGTGTATGCATTAGTGCAAGATCTACTTAGAAGCTTTAGAATTCCTTGGTGGAAATTTGGGTGCTTGTGATACCCTAGTCTTGATCATCACTCCAATATTGTGTATGTATATGATGAATAACCAAAGCCAATATATAAAAAAATATTGAATGATAATAAAATACATCATTGGTTGTAGAAGAGGACAAAAGACATAAGGGATGTGACTCTACAAGAGGTGAAAAATAAGGAAGCTTAAGGCTAAGGAAATGCCTTAATAAGTGATTTAACCTAAAGTATTTGTAACCTTAATTATTTCCCTTGATTAATAGCTAATTGTCATTTAACTGAACCTGAGGGGTTATCACATAAAGGCACTACACATGAATTTCTAAGGTTACATTGATTCTTCATGCCATGCAACTAAAAGATTTACATTTTACCATGCAAAAAAAAAACCATTGTTCTAGATAAATTTTTGAAAAGTAGGTTTCAAATCTCAAGTATCATATAAATTATTAGAGGGTTTAACTATTAGAAGATTGAATTACCTTGTGAACTATCCTTTATTTAAGGAAATTAGAGGAATTATCCTTGAGTAAAAATTGTCATGAGAATGATGTAAGTGAATTATGAAAATCTACAACTAAGAATTAAGTGAGAATAGTGATTGTATGAAATGATAATAATTTTCATTGTGGAAATTCACTAGAAATGGAAATTCCCTATAATCCCAGTGGCCAACCCATGTTGGAGCCTTAGAGGAAAGTGGGTTAGTGGCATAGCCTTAGGAACTACTGAGAAAATAAGGGAATCCCATTTCTTGGGTTGTGTAGACAAATAGAGAAGAAGGTTGTGAATTTAGGATTGTTATATATGTAATTAATGATAGTTAACTTGGGAAATGGGTTGTTAAAAGATAAATTGCAACCATCCATATGAATATTTTGTCCTTGTGGATTGATATCCTTAGCTCGAGGGTGGCGTTTGTTGTAGAGAGAAATAACATAGTAGAGAGCCTTTGGTTGGGTGGAACCATCATCTTTTACCACTAGTTCAACAATTCTAGATAGATAAATGTTTATAAATTTATATGTGAATTGTGATGAATTGATATACTTAAATATTATGGTTTATGTCATGGTTGAATTAATTTTCAATTTATTCTTTTGTTTGCCAATTTTAGCCTATATATATGATTTATGGTTTTATGAATAATTGAATGGTTGCATCTATGTTGCATGTATATGTATTTCCATGGTTTCTTAATGGTCACAGAACAATGAGTTTGATAACTTGGTAAATTGGTATGAATTTGGGCAGTTAATTGAAGTACCTCGTATCCTCAAAATGCTTAGAGGATATTGGGTACATTACCAAATGGTATCAAAGCTACTAATCACAAAATTGGGATTGTATAGGCTAGAAGTTAGGTATATATGAAGAGGTTTCAGTTTGTGTGACAAGTGTTTGATGACAATTCTCTTTGAATAGTTAGGGAAAATAGTCTCTAAAGCTTACAAATGTGTAATTGAGTTTTATAATTACCAATTTGGAAGGTTGTTACAGTATTTTAATAGCTTATGAAAGAATAAACAATGAAATTATTTAATTTCAAAGTTATATTTTTGAAGTTCTCGAGAAAATGAAGTTTGTGGGCTAATTGTTTCGAAAAATGTCCATGATGAGAATGGACTGTATAGAGCCACAACTCCCAATTTAGAAGTCCAACTTGGGAATGGGTGTAGTCATTTGAAGGCTAATTCAAAAGGAAACAATTTTGATGGTTTAAATCTTAGAGAAGTGATTTAGAATTCCTCAAAATATGAGAAGATGAAGAAAATGTTATAGACCTAGAATTGAGATGCATTTGACATTTTATTGGTATGTACACTTCTTACAGGGTCAAAACTACAACAAGGATAAGCAAAGAACAAAATTGAAGAATGTTTTTGAAGAGGAGAAAACACCTAACATATATGAAGAAGTTAGAGGCATAAATATCATAATAAAATAGATAGATTCTGAAAATTATAGAGAGAGAATGGAGTTGATGGAGTTGGTATAAACTATAAGGAGCTTGAAAATGAAGATGTAGAGTTGATAATGAGAGGATGTTGAAATATCAAGAGAATAAAAATTGAATAAACACTCAACTATTATATAGCTTAAACCATTTGCAAAAATAAATGAATAATGGATCAAGTTCAAGGTATGAGGAAGGAGATAGAGTCCATTTGAGAAGAGAAAACTAAGGAAGATAGAATCATAGAGAAATCCATAAGATGAGAGAAGATGATGAATCTTGGTTTCTGGGAATAAGGAAATACTCTATTTTGCATAACTACTCATCGAATCTAGAAGCCACAATTGTTATACACAACTTATAGGGGAAATATTCTATTTTATAGCGCCAACGAGTGCATGTTAAGCACATCAATGACATGATAATTTCCTAGCAACAACTCAATAAGAATTTCTAGTATCAATATCTTTTTAAGCATTACTATGTCAATAACATGCAAACATTTTTCGAGCTCAAGTTGAAAAATATGGCCATGAAAGAGTATGAAAAATGAGAAGGAAAAGATACAGATATTCTTGAGTGGGTTTCCTTCACTCTAAAAATATCAAACTAAAGTTGATGAACCTAAGATTGTTGAAGAGATAATCAAGAAGGGAAAATGCTTGTATGGCTAGAGCAAAGGAAAATAAGAATTTCAAATTCTTTAGAGAGATAAGAAAAAGGATAAGAAAGATTAGAGGAGGAAGGGATTCCATCCTCCTCTCTTCAAGAATGATCCTAATACATAGTAGTAGAGCTATGTAGCTCAAAATGGGTCTATGATGGAAAATCTCTTGGGAAATTGGGAAAGGAAACCAATAAAATGTTGGGATATGAAGGATTGGGTACAAATGTTTCTTTCAAAAGGAAATGTAGAATTAGGAGCATGCACAACATACAAGAGGAAACTATAGTGGAGTATATATGTAAGAATATCCCAATAATATATGACATCCTAGAAAAGTGACAATAAGACCATTAGTCATACATGATTGAGGTTAAAGGTAAGGTTACCAATCAACCTATTACAATTTAATTGATTTGGGAGGAATTCATAGTTACATTGCCCTTGGTTTGGATAAAATATTTCATGGAAGTAAGAAGGAGAAACCATGTTTAGCTCAATTCTATGCTAGAATTAAAATTAAGGAAATTAATGAGATTGTGGTTGTCCATTAGATATGGTTGGTGTCACTAATTGTTACAGAAATAAACATGATACCACTTTGTTCATATGATTCTCTTATTAGAATGTATTGGTTGGTTGCTCATAATGATATCCTAGATTGTCATAATAAGATTTTCACTTGTCTTGATCAAGAAGAAAAGTTGAGAATAGTGAAACGAATTCGTAGATCCATTTCCATAAGGGAAATTTAATCTTTACAAATGAATAAATGTTATAGGAAAAAGTGCCAATTGTAGGGAATTCATGTGGAAGAGAAAGTAAAATGTATAAGCCCAAATATTGAGGACTTTCTAATGCCAAAAGCTTGTGAAATTGTATTTGGGGAGATGTTAGATTTACCACCAAAAATAGATTGATTATTCTATTAATTTTCTACTTGGAGCTGCTCTAGAATATAAGTCTCCATACATAATTAGTGCAACAAAATTGGATTACAAATTGCAATTAAAATAATTACTAAAGAAGTGGTATATACACCTATGTGTCTCTCATTGGAGATCACTGGGACTATTTGTAATGAGGAAATATGAGACTTTCAAACTATGCATTGATTTTAAATTGTTGAACAAGGTCAATGTGAGAAATAAATATCATCTTCCAATAATTGATGAAATATTTGATTAGTGAAGAGGATAAAAGGTATCTTCAAAGATATATATAAGGTTAGACTACTATTAGATAAGGAAAAATGTTGAAGGCATTAATAAGATAACTTTTAGAACTAGGTATGGACACCATGAATTTGTAGTGGCACCATTTGGATTATCAAATGCACTATTTACCTTCTTGTGGTTAATGATTCGAATAATTAGAAATTATTTAGATAATTTTTTCATTTATTCCTAGATGAAATTCTTATTTAATCAAAGTTGGATGAGAAGCGTGAAGAGAACTTAAGGTTAGTACTACAAGTGATAATAGAGCATAAACTATATGGAATGTTAAGCAAAACTTTCATTTTATAAGCCTCCATACATAATTAATACAACCAAATTCAAGGAGTACAAAATGCATTTGAAAGAATTGTTAAAGAGGGGACATATACACCTAAGTGTCTCTCACTGGTGATCACTAGGACTATTTTTAATGAAGGAAGATGAGACTTTGAAACTATTCATTGATTTTAAATAGTTGAACAAGGTCAATGTGACAAATAAATATCCTTTACCAAGAATCGATGAGCTATTTGATTAGTGAAGAGAATAAAAGGTATTTTAAAAGATATATCTAAGGTTAGACTACAATTAGATAAGTATAAAGGATGAAGACATCAATAAGATAACTTTCAAAACTAGATATGGACACCATGAATTTGTAGTGGTGCCATTTGGATCGAAAATTGCACTAGATTCCTTCATGTGGTTAATTAATGGATGGGAAAAAAATGCTTCATAAATATTTATAAGGAACTTTCTGAAGTGACCACTGTTGAAGTTATCTCATTGGATCGATCATTCCCTAGGTATGAAAATGAAGAAGACAATTGGTTCTTAATGAATATTTTATCTCAGGTTAAATTACAAAAGGTTCTCCATAGTTTCTAAAAACTCAAAGCCCTGGACTATATGGTTGGTTGGTTGAATTCTTCTTTGGGCTATATGATATCTTAAGGGGGGATCTCTTAAAGGTGGTTGAGGATTGCATATAATCAAATAGGATGCTTGATTCTTTCAACTCTACCTTTATTTCCCTCATCCCCAAAACTGACTCTCCATGTTGTTTTGACAATTTCATGTCCATATCTTTATGCAATTGTATTTATAAGGCCATAGCAAAATTATAGCCAACAAGCTTAAGTCGATCCTCTCTAAAAATGTTTCTAAGGAACAATTTTCATTCATGGAAGGACAACAAATGCATGAGGCAATTGGGGTTGCACAAGAAGGTATTCATAGTTTAAAAGCTAAGAAAATTAAGGGCCTGGTGAATAAAATTAATTCTTCCAAAGCATATGACATATTCAATTGGATATAGATTAGATTGTTATTGACTTATTTGGGATTTGAAGTTCATTTTATAAGTTGGGTCATGTTTTGCATAACCACTGTAGAATTTGATGTGTTTATAAATGGGGTGGCCTCAACATTCTTTAATGCACAATGTGTCTTGAGGCAGGGTTGTCTTCTTTCTTCGCTACTTTTCTTGCTGGTGGCTAAGGGCCTCACTGGGTTGTTGGTTGAAGCAAAATGGAGGGGTGACTTAAAGGGTGAAATTGTAGAAAATGATTTAACAAGCACTCATTTGTTGTTCATGAATTATATTCTCTTGTTCTGTGATAGGGCTAAGAGGGATTTAGCTTCCATCAAAGGAGCCCTATCACCCTTTGAGAAAACTACAGGCATGCAGGTAAATATTCAAAATTCTATTCTCTCCTTGCTTGGTCTATCTAAGGATGAGTTAGCTAATGCTCATACTCTATTTCCAATATAACATTTTTGATGAAGTACTTAAGTATATTAGGTTCCACCTAAAACCCAATGATTATAGAAACGATGATTAGATTTGGCTTACAACAAAAATTGAGAATAGACTAAAAGTCGTGGAGCTTTAGAGGGTTGTCTAGAGCTGGCAGATTGCTCCTCATAAAATTAGTACTAGAAGTTATTCTAATTTTTTGGATGTCCTTATCTTTGATGCCAAAAGGTGTTTTGAATGTTTCCCATAAGACTTGTTACATATTTTTATGGATGGGATAAAATGAAGGTTGGTATTTCCCTTGGGTTAAATGGGATAAATATCATTTCCACAAATGTTGGGAGGATGGGGTCTGAAAAGCCTGCATATGTTTTCTAAGGCATTGGCAAAAAAAATTTGGTTGGAAGTTGTTATCCACAAATAGTCAATGGACATAAGTGGTGTCCAGAAAGTACCTTCATCTAGTTACTCTTGAAGAATGGATAAGGATATTGAACAAGTAGAGGTTGAATTTATCAGTTATGGGGAAAGAAGTTTTAGCATCTTTTTCAGTGGTTGAAGAAAGTTTATTATGGAAAGTTGGAAATAGAGAAAAGTTGAGGATTGGTATCAATCCATGGGTGGGTTGCAATGAAAACTTTTGTTTACCCAGAGAGATGATTGAATTTCTTAATACTAATGGTAGGGTCACTCTGAACTAGATGGTTGATAATTCTCACACTAGTATGCGTACACAAGGTTGGGTTGATGCTAATAAACTTAACTTTCCTATTGAATACATAGGTCACTAGCATAATTATACTACAACTCTCAACATCTCCCATGTTCACCTTAGAGACATGGAGGGTTCTTTGTGCTGGGTTCATTCTCCTTTTGGGAAATATTCTCCAAAAGAAGGTTATAAGTATATCATTGATGACAGGGGATTAGGAGAGGTGGCCTAGTGGTGGAGGAAACTATGGAAACTAAGTTGCCTAGCTAAAGATAGAATTTTTCGGTGGTGCATGTTGGGAAATAAAGTCCCTACTGGTGACAATATAAAAAAGAGAAATATGGCAGGGAAAAGCTAATGTGTCCTCTACAAAAACACTAAGGAGACTATGGATCACCTTTTCCTTTACTGCCCCTTCTCCTTGGTTGTATAGAACATTGTTCAAGGATGCATGGGACTAGCTACAAAGTGGTAGGGCACATCTTGTAAGGACACTTGGAAGGAGTGGTGTGAATAGAAAAATCCTAAAAGAAATAGGAGTTCTCTGCCTATTATCAGTTGAGGTATATGGATCTCTAGAAATAATGACATCTTTCAAGAAAAGTCAACTACTCTGGATAGAGTGATAGCAAAATATATGGCTATGTTGGTTTCAGCTTATGGGCTTGTTCATCAACCACGTAATATCACAGAAGAAGCTATTGATCACTCCTATCCATGGGCCTACTTTAATGAGGCCTCTCTGGATGGAGGAGAGTGTTGGGGGGGGTGAGGGTATGTGTTATACCTTAGGGATAATCATTACTTCAAGCTATAGTCTGGGTTAGGTAGAAGAACACATGTCACATAAGTATGTCGAACTCCTCTGCCTTAAGCTTCTTCTCTTGTTTGCTATTGAGAATGGATGTCGGCAGTGTTAGTTTTTTGGAGACTCAAAGATTGATATCAATTGGTTTTATGAGATTACTGGATGTCACATACACACTCTTCACCCTATCCATGAATATATTTACAATTAAAGGTTTCTTTTAATAGGATTCTGTGTTTCCATATCTATAGGGAAAGGAACTCAAGTGCAAAAACTCTCTCTAAGGCATTCAATGAAAATAATATGGGCACTTGGAAGATCATGGAGTGGTTAGATGAAACCTCCTATGAGTATTATCACAGACCTTCCATAAAGGATCTGCTGACGGACACTTTACTAGACTGATCACTTATTACAGACATGTTTTTCCCGAGCTAAAATTCCCAAGCAATTGGGAGGATATTGTATATATTTTCTAATATTTTATGATGATAAGTTAATATCTGCTAATAGACATTAGTATGTTTAGACAAAAAAAGGTCCCTCCCAATCTTTTGATCCTTTTTAGATTGGTTGATGATCAATTCTTTTTTTAATGCACTTTATTGCATATACAAAATGTATTTTTCATCAAATTCTTGATAAAAATTATGATATTTTCCTTGGAAAAAGGAAAAAACATATTATTTATAAAAATATATTTAAATTATAAAACCATATTTTATATTTAATAAATGAAATAAATTAATTAAAAAAGTATATCACATTATGAAGAAAACAAATGATAAATATTAGATTAGGACCGTATACAAAAAATACATATGATATTTTCTTATTTTATATATATATATATATATAACACTAATTTAAATTATAAAATATAGATTTTATTAAATTTGGAAAAAATATAATTTTCTTAAGGGTGAATGTATGAAGGTGTGTTATACTTTTAGGTCAAAGGTGGCAATAAGATTTCAAAAATTTACTCTTTTATTGAATTGAAACCTTCAAAATTAATATAAGCATTGTGAAATTTGATTCAGAGTAAAAAGACAAACTGTGGAGAATTATGTTGTTGTCCTAATAACAATTTTTACAAAAAAAATTAGTGTCGCATCATATGTCAATTTTCCATTAAATGAAATGATTGTCTGTGCAAATTTTCACACATATTATGAGGTATATGTATGTTCATGTAGCGTAACTTAGTATAAAATGTGTAATTTTAAAAATATATATATATGAGCATGATCTACACGGAGAGAACTAAGTTTTTCACATTAAAAAATTATTTTTTTATGAAAATTTATATTTTTTATTAAGGTTTTTTTTCAACTATTTAGATAAATTGAATAACCAATAGTACCTTTTTTAAGATGACTCGTAAACAAAGATAGTGATATATTTTGAAATTTTTTAGTTGTATATATTTTATGTTATTGATTTTTTATTCAACCTCTTTAAAACTATCCAAAAATTTTTGAGCATTATGTTTAAAAGAAATTAGATGAAAAATATCATATGAATTTGGAAATGTCAAACTCATATGCCATTGGATAGAAGATTTTTTCGTGAATCTATCATGATCAACTCCGCCACCTAAGGAAAACTTTTTCCGGAAGTCTGTTATCGTACAAAATGGTGTTGCAGAAAATTTTACATAAGGGGTGCTGAAAATGTGGATTTTAGGACCTAAGACGCTCTATCCAGTGCTTAAAATGCTCGATGAACACTTAAAATTTAAATTCAAATAGCGCGACCTAGCAATTTTTTAGCACTCGTGGAGCTTGATTGAGCACTTAAAATTGGTTCAATCGAGTGCTTAAACTGCTTGATCAGGCCCTCTCTTTTTTGACC
Source organism: Pinus tabuliformis (assembly GCA_031772625.1). NCBI lineage: Eukaryota > Viridiplantae > Streptophyta > Pinopsida > Pinales > Pinaceae > Pinus > Pinus tabuliformis. Next base: position 603,995,863 of record CM062818.1, read on the forward strand.
TAAACTCACCCTCTCTTGCCAAAAAGTGTAACCTAGGTCAATGTTATCACCCTTGAAATTAAATTAAATTTTTTTATTCCAAATAAATTTTTAATATTTGAGTACTTAAAAGAAAATGTTGTTTTTAACTTGATTTGTAAAATGTTGTTGAGTCACAATAAATCTTAGAATAATCTGAAATCTTTTATTATATATTATTTTAATTTTCAGTTTTATATTAATATTACTAGTTTAGTGCATAAAATTATGAAATAAATTGAAATTGTTATAAAATATGCTAAATTAGTCACACCACTCACATATTATCCACATATTAAATATAATATGTACTCTATGAAAATCACTATAGGAATTTAGACTATCTACAAGGTGAAGCCTATGTATCGTTGATACAAATATAAAGAAAATGGTAATCACTATGGAGTTGCCATGGTTATTGTGGCAAATTACTAATAGAGGATACTTTACTTCTTTGTTCGGTGGCCAAATGTTGTGTTCAACTATGAAATTAGAAAAATATATCAAAAAATAAACTCCTTCATATCTATCTAGAATTAGGATTAGAGTTTTTACATGTGCCAACTCCTAGCTGAAATTATAATTTTACACCCTATACAATTTTCTTAAAATTCCACATGATATTAATTCCAAAAGTGCGAGTAATGTGGCTCAACATAGCATCTAATTAGTATCCTCTTGGTAAACAAAATTACCTAAGAAAAACTTTCACACACTAACTCTAATTGAGGTGACACTTCTCCCATTGAAAAACTTTCAATATCAAGAACATTGTCCAAAGGTTAACAACTTCGTTAGTAATCTCCAATTTGTTAAATCTTATGAATAGTGATATATTAATAAATATTATATAGGAATGATTCAATGAAGTTGCACACATAATACATGTGATATTGCAAAAACAATTTGATCTATATTTATAGTGATCAATGTAATAAAAAGGTTGTTATTATTAAATAATATTGTAATATAAAGGTTATTATTAAATAATATTTTATATACAAGGTAATGGAAAGATTGTAAAATTAAATGAGATGAGACAAAGGTTAATTTTATTAATATCTTAGAATGATATGTTGATGATTAAGGTAGCAAGTGTTGTAGGGAAGTTTTGTTGGTTACAAATTATGCTTTTAACAAAATTGCAAATTGATATATGAAGTGGAAAAATTAGTTGCCTACGAAGGAGCAATGACTTGCATAAATTTCTGTCCATTTACATTTTTACTCATATTCATTAAAGATCTGAAACACACATAAACAATGATGGTTAGTAAGTCCTTGTAAATATATTCTTTTACATATTGTTCCTATCCATTTTTTATGTAAACATTTGTTTAAATTATGGTGGGTGGTAGGTGCTGTTAAATATGTTATTTAAGTGAATATGAACTATTTTCAAGGATTTTAATTTTGGGTGGTTTTTTATGAATCTTAATAATAAAAAACCACTGCATAAATATCTAAAAATTATGGCATAAATATTGCAACTGTGTCCAAAAATTATCGAAAAAAGATATGAGAGAGTTATCCACATGACATTGTATTGTGCAAAAGCTATACCTTCAATTATAGAAAAATAATTTTTTTAATAATATTTAAAATAAATATTGACTTTTTCAAAATTAAATATTACAACTTACATTGGTCAATACTATAATAATGGCCATTGTAAGAGTCTTGTCTTGACAAAGACTAATAAAATAGTTATTAAAAAAAATTAAAAAAATTCATAAACTAAAATTTCTGAACTATATTAACAAAATCAAATCTCATTTTTCTATACAATATCCATATTAAAATAGTGATCCTTATTAATTTGAATAGTTATTACCAACAATGGTCAATAAACTTGAGATCTCTATCACAAATTATAGGATGGGTTGGCCAAGGAACTTATACACATTATTTAAGAGTAAATCAGCAACTACCAAAACTATCAACATTAAAAATTATTATATTATTGAGAAAATTGTTCAAAGGTTACAATGACGAAGAACATTCTCAGCTCTAAGCAGACAGATTCTATGAGTACCCAGACACATTACTTAGTACACAGAAAAAGCAAAATGTAAAATTGTTTGTAAACAAATTTGTTGTTGGTATGAAATATTGATACTAATTAGAATGTAACAACATCAGGAATGTTGTTGCCCAAATAAAATGACTATGGCTATGACTGCAAAATAAATGTGTTTAATGCATGAATGATTACAAAGGGTGAATATGTTTAAAGTTTTGTTCCACTCTTGGCAATCCCTTGCTTTTTGGTTTTTGAATTCAGTCATGTATGTAATTGAATATTGAGTAAGATGTGACTACAGTTTGGATAATTTGGTTTTTGGCATGGGTATTGTAATTTTTTTTTTATCATAATGATTACGGAGGGATATATGCATATTTATAGTCTAATTTTTATTCGAGTCTTGGGCTAATTTAGTTTGAGCAAGACAGATCTGGTATGTAACTGTTATCCATATAAAAAATAAGATTTGATAATAGAAATCATTGCCAGGAATTAAAAAAAAAATGATTAGATTTAATTATAAAAATCATTGCCAAAAATTAAAAAATAAAAAAATAAAAAATTGGAAAAGGTGAATATTTTAAATATCTGACTTTAAACCAGGCCGAGAGTTCAATGCGAACCAATGATTTCCACCAAGGAAAAGGGAAGTTACAGAGAATCAAGAAATGGCAAAATAATTGAGAAATTCACAAACCCTTTGAATATTATACACTGGACTGTTTCCTAAAGACTAATGGAAGATTTAGCAGAAAAGTAATGAAAAGATAAAACTGTATAAAAGTGAGATTTCAATTCAATGATGACACATACAAACCAATAACAGATATGCATAATAAAAAGTGAAACTCTCTACACAGTACCCAAATAATATATCCATTCACAAATACTTCAACAGCACTAGTATTTCTTCATCCTCCATTGATGGGGAATATTTTTTTATAACCTTACAATTTCTAAGAATGTGTTCCTTCCAGAAACCCTAAATGTGATTGAAACTATTCAAATATTTTTTTATAACCTTACAATTTCTAAGAATGTGTTCTTTCCAGAAACCCTAAAGGCGATTGAAACTATTCAACTCACCTTTTGTTATGTCACAAGCGTGACTGTGTCGGATCAGAGATTTTGTCTATGCCTCTAGTTGGTATTAGAGTTATGTCATCCATTAAAGAAGTCTTCTCTGTCTCTCCTGGGTCCAACTGCTGGCAAGGCACCAAAGTTGCATCTTCCCTGCTATGGCTTTTGCGCCTCCAGCTATCGCTCACTGTGCATATATGACCTCTCACCACTATTAAATCGATTGGGTCGCAGGGTTCAATGAGCGGAGCATATGAATTCCATTAGGCATTGTGCACATATAATATGCATTGCGCAGCAGGGCACTGAATTGATCTGGGCGTAAAGCCACACTCTCACTGGCCACTCAAACCTAATACCGTGGGAATCGGCCAATGGGCCTTTTTTGTTCGTAAGAACAACCCCACTCGGTTTAGAAGCTTCAGTAGCTTCAGCAATGAGCGGCACCCGCGAGTTTCTGACCTATTGCCCGCCCAACTAAATGGTCGAAACATTCTTGGGGAGTTTCGACCATGAGATTCTTCCCCACTCCTCCCATCACAACAACGGCAACTGCTCTTAACCCAAGCCGTATTGCAATATCCATGCAAATGCAGAAAATAACAGCAATGTCATCTTCCATGCCCACAATCTGAGAATTTTCAACCAAACAGACCTTTGCAACTGCAAAATTTTTGGGGTTCTCTGATTTTCCAGTTTTTCTAGGCCCATATTTGACACTCGCGTGCATCTTGCTTCGTGATTCTCCGCTTTGATATGCCAATCCGCGTGACAAAAGCTTCAGCTAAGTTTCGTTTCCTCTGTTTTGCTCACCCTGTTCTTCACTCTGATGCCCCTCTTTATGCTCACATTATCGACTGTTCCGCGGAACGGCAACGAATAACTTTACCTTTTTCTTTGCCAAGAATATCTTTATATTCTTTTGAGGTGTGATTTTGATCGAAAGCAGGAACAGTTGAAATCGTGACACTGTAATTGCTTTTAAAAAGTATGATTTAAATATTTTAATCTGCTTCCAAATTGGCTTAAATTCTTCGAATGGTAATAATTCTGGGAATGGTAATTTAAATAAATTGATTAGCTTAGATTAATTTTAATAGGAATGGGATAAAATATTTTGATGCTTAATTTTTTTAGAATGACAGGTTCGTATTTCAAAAAATTTCATCTCTCTGAAATAAATATTCTAGTTTTTTTATCAATTTTATATGGATATATTTTGGCTTTCTCAATCATTTTAAAATGGGAGGGGCTAATTCCCTTTAGAAGCATATATGGGCCCTCTTTTCTTTACATATATGTGTCAGAACTATACGTTAACTGACAGCCGTCACATTGGGATTCACATTACAACGAATATGCTGCAGCCTCAGGGGTACATATCAAGCTGGGATCAAATACATTGCAGCTCACAGCACCATAGGACTCGAACACGGCCTGGGAGCGTGCAAACCGACTGCCGCCACATCATGCACTCATGTGCACTGGTTTCTTCAATCATATCATGAAAAGAATTAGGTATTTTTTTCATTTTAAACAACACACTAATAAAATGTTAAGATAAAACACTTTTCACTACTTAATTTTTCACTAAAATGATATATATAAACTGTAAAGAATTTCACATTTCTTTTATGCTAAATTATAATATTAACAATAATTAAAATGACAATAATATTATTGATATTTTATAGTGATTTAATTAAAATTTAAGAAATATGTTTATTTTTATTTTTATTATAATGAAATAAAAAATAATTTATTTTAGCTTAAAAAAATATACATATAAATTGAAAATAAAATAAACTATATATATTTTACCTATAAAAAAAACATTTCATAACTAAAAAGTTAAAGAAATAATTCATTTATTAATTAAATTGAAATAATAATAATTATAAAATAATTAACACATACACATAGTCAAAAGGGAAAGAATAACTTGTCTATTAATTTCTTTTGAGAGCAAAGTGTAATGATCAAGAAAGTGAAATCTTATTCAAAGCTTTGAAAGTAAAATGGATGGATTTTGAATGTGTAGCCTACCCTACTCATTTTGCATGAGTAACCATGAGTTGTAAGATTCTTCATTTCTATGAAAAATGGGTTCTTCATTCGTGTTGTTCTCTTGTTTGGGTAAACGGCGCATACACGACATTTTATTTTCTTTTGTTTGGGTAAAGGGGTCATAAAAGACATTTCAAGCCACTAATGTAAGAGAGTTCTATTTCTCAAGGCATATGAACCACACTAGTTGGTTCGAAATGCGTCGACAAATGCATTGGAATGTGATTTACGCCGAAAAATATTCTCAAAAAACTTGATATGGATCACAGAAGCTTAAATTCAACAACTTAATAATTAATTTACCCACGAAGTTGGGGAAAGGAGAATTGGGAGGGATGGGTGGATATAGAGCCAAAGGAGAATTGGGAGGGATGGGTGGATATAGAGCCAGAGGGTAGCTAGAAGGGTTTCGGATGGATATTAAGGATAGGTATAATTGTTTCTTAGATGTTAAGATTATAATGTATATTTGAAAAAAAGTTATTGTTTTGTTTGGGTAAACAGGACATATAAGACATTTCACTTTCTCTTGTTTGGGTAAAGGGGTCATACAAGACATTTCAGGTCTCTAATGTAAGAGAGAGTCCATTCCTCAAAGCATATTGCCTATAGTAACTTAATAATTAGCTTACCTAAGGGGAGTTGGTAGGGATTGGGGTGGATACAGAGGCAAAGGATAACTAGAAGGGATTGGGATGGATATTAAGGATGGGGTATAATTGTTTCTTAGATGTTAAGATTATAATGGAAATTTGAAAAAAAAAAAAAAATCATATTTTTTTATTAAATTTAAAGGAAATTAAAACCATTTTAAAAATATTGATATTAACATTTATGAATCACATTTTTCCTTTTTTTAGGTTAACTCTTTGGAATAATCTTGGAGACTCCACAAGGGTAGGGGAACATACTCCTTGAGTCTTATTAGAAGGGGTCAAAGATGTGCCGGGTGAGTTTTGAAACCAAGAGGAGGGGATAACATCCATTTGTACCAACCACTCAATCATCCCACTAGATTATTTTGCCAAAAGTTAATTAGGCCTTGGAAAGTTATGATTTTGTCAAGATTCTTTCTCAACATTCATCATGATAAAGGTCTAGTTCTTCCTTTGACACACTTTTATTACACCCAAAGGTATTTTACAAAAAAATATGAGGAAGATGTTGTCACATGACATTAGGTAAAGTTAAATTAAAACATAATTAAAAAAGACCTATGTTGAAATTTTTTAAAAATACAAGTAATTTTTAGATTAAAAAATATAAGGAAAACTTTAAATAAAAAGAAAAAAAAAATCTAAATAAATTTAAATTTACTTTTAATACCAATTAAAAATTAAAAGGTTAATTTTGTTATAGGCTATTAATAATTATAAAAAAATACTTGTTCATTTCTCAACTCCGACTGATCGTGGCAGAGTCTGAGAGCGAGATCGTCGAGCTGCCTCGGCCCTCGCAGGCCGCCTCCCTGCGCGATCTGTTCTCCCAGCAGATTGAGCAGATCCGGGACATCGGATTGGATTTACGGCTTCCACTGCTGAGCGAGAACGTCGACCCCTGCGAGATCTGATACTCTCAGCGGATTGAGCAAATCCGGGTCATCGGACTTGGAGGCCTCATCCATTGTGCGCGCACCCAGGCCCTGAGGGCGGATCCGGCTGAGTCTGAGGGTGAGCTGTTTTATGGAGTTCTGGGCAGGATCCGGTCTGGCTTCTCTATAATTCTCGAGATCATGGAGACTCTGGGCTTCCCCCAGGGTTCCCCATCTGCTCCTCCACCCCTTTCGCCTTCGGAGGCCTTCATGCAGCTTCTGGCAGGGCTCCCTAAGAAGAAATCCCCTGAACCTTCGAAATTTGTGAAAAAGCTGGATGATATCCCAGCGATCTCCCTTCCACCTGAAACCCCGATGCAAGTTGCTCTGTCGCTGTCCGAACGAGCCCTCATCGGTCAGTTTATGGGGCTCTGGCCGTCCCCCAAATCCACGGAGAGCTGGGTTTCCAGAAACTGGGCGCCGCTGATCAGAGAAAGCGTCACCTCTTATTTTCTGGGGAGAGGCTACTTCCTCTTCGAATTCACTGCAAAGGATGACAAAGATCTGATCTTCCGAAACGGCCCCTACTTTATGGGTCCTCGGGGCCTGTACCTTAACAAATGGACCCCGGACTTTGATCCAGCAGTCGATGTTCCTAACGCAGTCCCTGTGTGGGTTAGACTCCCGAACCTCCCGGTCCATTGTTGGAATTGGGACTCTCTGCGTCACATTGGAAATGCTCTGGGGAAATTTATTGACCAAGCGAACAACAAGGACCAATACGACTGCGCCCGGATCTGCGTAGAAGTAGATCTGGAGGTAGGGCTCCCTGAGGCCATTACGATAAATGTTGGAAGCTGGACGCATCTGCAGAAGCTGGACTATGAGCAGTTTCCCTTCAAATGCCGGAAATGCCACGTGTATGGTCACTTCGCCAGAGGCTGCCCATCCAACACCGAGGCCACGCAGGGAAAGGAGGACGGATGGAATCAAACCAAGCGCCACAAATCTAGGAAGACGGGAGGACCTAGCAGCAAAGGACAGCCACCTGTTCAACATACTTCACCACCCTCAAGAAATAGGTTTGATCCTCTCAGTTCTCATCAAGAGAAAACTCAGGAGGCAGGGATCCAAAAGGAGTCCGAACCCACAGAGGAGATTGGGAAACAAAACCCTGATTCTTCAAGCAAAGGCACTCCTTCAGCCTCCAACAAAGACACAAATGCTGAAAATCCCAAAAGCAAGAATGATGAAGACAATGAAGAAGAGCAGATCACAGATGACTCAGAAGAGGAAGGAGAAATAGGTGAGTCCCAAGCCTCGGTAAGAAGATCCATGAGAGGCCGAAAAACGGACAGAGAAAAAAGAGAGGAGGAGACGTATAAGGAAAAACTACAAGGCAGCCAACCCACTCTGGAAAAATTGCTAGCCTCAAAGCCTAGGATGCCGAAAAGCCAACCTCAAGGCTCCAAGGGAGCCCATCAGAAACATAAATAATGAAGATCATCTCCTGGAATTGCAGAGGTATGGGCAGCAAGGTCAAGGAAGAAGCCATGCGAAGTATGATAAGAACAGAGACCCCAGACATACTTCTCATCTAGGAGACTAAGCTAGAAGACTCAGTCTTCCTGCAAACAAGCAAGAAACTATGGTTCAAAAGTGAAGCAAGAGTAGTCTCCGCTAGGGGAGCCTCTGGAGGTATTGGTACTCTTTGGAATGATAACAAATTTGCAGTCATCAGTGAGGCCAGCAACACTCACTGGTTGCTGCTGAAAATACAGAATCTGAACACTAAAGAAACTCATTGCATTTTTAATGTCTACTCTCCAGTCAATGCTGGGGAAAAAAAGCATGCTGGGATTCGATAAGACTTCAAGCAAACCTCATGAATCTGGAGAATACTATCATTGCCGGAGATCTCAATCTTACCCTCAGCTCGTCTGAAAAAAGAGGTGGCAGTGCTGTTCGTGATCTGGCAAGAGAATGGGCTGAGGATCTCATGCAAGACTGGGATTTGCTTGACATCAAACCCTCCTCCGGTAAGTACTCTTGGTCCAATAAAAGAATAGGCCCAGGTCATATAGCTGCTAGATTAGACAGATTTTTCATGCAAAGTTCTTATTTGTTGCTGGGATTAGAACCAAGAATGCACATTCTCCCTAACAGTATCTCGGACCATAAACCCATAAAGCTAGAATTACTAGCTCACCTCGACCTGGGTCCTATTCCCTTCAGATTCAGCCCAATCTGGATCAAGGAACCAGATTTCATGCAGCTTGTTAAGGAATGTTGGAACCAATCTATTAAAGGATCCCCCTTCTACATATGGGAAGAAAAGCTCAGAAGGGTAAAAAGAGTTCTAAAACATTGGGCCAAAAGTCTACCCAAACCTGATATAGAAAGAAAAAATATCAAAGTCGCCCTTGTCAATCATCAATCTCATATGGAAGATACTTCAGTCACCAAAGATCTGCTTGACCAAGAAGCCCATCTCCAACAGCACTATAATAAGGCCTGTCTTGCTGAAGAGGAATACTGGAGATTAAAATCTAGAAATCTCTGGCTCAAATCAGGGGACAGAAACACTGCTTTTTTCCATAAACAAGCGCAGAGCAGAAAATGCCATAACACCATTTCCGAGATCAAGGTGGACAACGAAACATTCAAGGAGTTTGCAGACATAAAGAAGGCAGCCCACGCCCACTTCCTAAAGCTGTATAGCGAAGAAAAGGTACAGCATCAAGCTTCAGATCTTTTAGACATGATCCCAGCTACAATTTCTCCAGGTATGAATGAAATCTTGGAGGCCAAAATAACCAAAGATGAAGTCAAAAAAGCCTTATATGGCATGGATCCGGACAAGGCCCCTGGGCCGGATGGATTCTCTGCCAGATTTCTCCAAACATGCTGGCCCATTATTGAAAAAGATCTGATTAAAATGATCCGAAAATCTCAGAACTCCCAAAAAATAGGCGGAAGCACAAATTCTGCCTTCTTAGCCCTCATTCCCAAGGAAAAAGGGGCCAGCAATTTCAGCAGATTCCGGCCGATCTCTCTATGTAACATTGGGTATAAGCTAATCACAAAAGTCATAGCAAATCGATTGAAGCACATCCTTCCTAAAATAATCCCGGAGAATCAAGGCGGCTTCATCCAAGGGAGGCAGATAGTGGACAACTTCACCCTTGTTCAGGAGGAAATCCACTCAAGTCTCCAACGAAAAGAGCAAGGTATGGTAATTAAACTTGATCTAGCAAATGCATTTGATCGTGTAAATCACAGTTTTCTGTTAAAAGTTATGAACAGGTTTGGGTTTGGATCAAACTTCATTAACTGGATCCGGGCTTGCGTTTCAGAGCCATGGATTGCCCCACTTGTAAATGGAAGAGCCACGGACTTCTTTAAAGCTTCAAGAGGGCTCAGGCAGGGGTGCCCTCTCTCCCCTCTGCTATTTGTCATTCAAGCCTCAGCTTTCAGTTTCCTGCTGGAAAAAAAAATGCAAGATCAAGATCTTATGGGACTGCGTATAGCAAGAGGAGTCAAGAACATTAATCATGCTTTGTTCGCGGACGACACCCTGCTTCTGGGCGCTGCCTCCCTCTCCTCCGCCTCCAAATTCAAAGCTGCCCTGGAAGAATTCAGCATGGCCTCAGGCAGCGTTGTTAACAAGAACAAGTCTCACATTTACAGTTGGAATACCCCGCCCAGACTTCTCTCTGCTATCTCCAGGTGCCTTGGATACGCAGCCTCCGCTTCATGGACCTCCTTCAAATATCTGGGCCTCCCGGTTGTACACAAAAGAATCTCAAGCAAAGAATGGCTACCCCAGCTTGAAAAATTCCAAGCAAAAATTCAGGCCTGGGGCTTCACCTGGCTCAACTATGCTGGCAAATCCGTCCTTATCAAATCAGTGCTCACTAGTCTTCCTATTTTTCAATTTGCAGGGATGCTTGCTCCATCAATCATTCTAAAAAAAATGGACGAGCATATCCGGAGATTCTTCTGGAAAGGAGGAAAGCAGAACGAAAGAAAAATTCCCCTCATCAGTTGGGAAGTTATTTCTAAGCCTCTGTGGGAGGGAGGACTTAATTTCAAAAATTTAGGCCACCTGAATGTAGCAATGGCTGCAAAGGTCATCTGGAGAGTTGTCGCACCCAATCCTGGCTGGGCCCAAACAACTCTCAGAAAAAAATATTTCCGAGGCCCTCGCTCCAGTTGCTTAGATCGAGTAATCTGCCTGCCTAATTCGCCTTTCCTCAAACTTTATGATAAGGCCGCCTCCCTGATCAAAAACCACTGTTATTAGATCCCGGGTAACGGCAAGAAAATAAAATTATGGATTGATAAAATCTTGTCCACAGACCCGATCAGCGACAGAGTGCATTTGGGCGAGCTGCGAGAGTGGATGGAAAGGAATAAGCTTCATACGCTTTGGGATATCTCCCTCTGGAAAGACAGCGATTGGACAGGCTGGAAGACAGTGGATCTGCCAGAACGCCTGGTCGCTGACTGGGCCACGATGACTGGTCTTCTCCACGGCCTTGCGCCCTTGAACAGGAACACTCAGGACGTAATCGGTTGGGGAAACAAAACTAAAGGGTACACTGTCGCAGAGGGCTACGCCAAGCACCGAGAGAGACTGCACGTCCCTTAAACCCAGCGCCATGGCAAGCGATCTGGCGATGCCAGGCTTGGCCCAAAATAGACACGTTTGCGTGGATTCTGTGTCATGGTAGAATCCTCACCTTTGACCGTTTGCAGAAGCTGGGATACAACGGACCCTCCATCTGCCTCCTGTGCAGCAATAGTGAAGAATCAGCTGCGCATCTTTTCCTGGATTGCAGCTACGCCAAGCAGATATGGAGCGCCCTGTTGTATTTCTTGGATCCCTCCTTCCAGCTTCCGCATACAATGGCTGAACTCTTCGCTAGCTGGGCATCCAATTATCCTGGCCCTCCTCCTCAAAATCGGTTAATCAAATCAGCCTGGGCCATTCTTCCAAAGGTCATTTGCTGGCAGCTATGGCTAGAACGCAATAGAAGAACCTTCAGGAACGTCAGACAGCACCATAAAATCATTGAAGTCAAGATCAAGTGCCAAATAAAGGAATGTCTGTCCCAAATAAACGATGATGCAAATCTCACCCATCATGACAACGTTTGGGGCTCCTTCCTGGGATTACAATTTCTCCCAGCAATCAGAAATGCACCTCCTCTCAGAGAATGGCAAATTAGGAAAACGGAAGCTGACTTCCAAGACTGGCTCAAATCACAATCAAGCTACTTCCTTTTTTTCGATGGAGCAGCTAAGGGTAATCCGGGCAGAGCAGGTGCTGGAGGTGTCGTCCTAAACTCAACAGGAAAAAAATCCACTCATTTGCTTGGGGGCTTGGACACATGACCAGCACTCAAGTTGAGGCCTTGGCCCTCCTACAAGGCCTCAAGACTCTAAAGGAGCTAGACGTAAGGGAAGCAACTGTTATAGGAGACTCTCAAATCATCATAAGTGCAATGATCTCTAACTCCCCTGTTGCAGACCTTAAACTAGCTAGAATGATCTTCAGAATCAAGGCCCTTGAAAATGATTTCCAAAAGCTGAACTACTATCCTGTTTTGAGAGCCCACAATAAAGAAGCGGACAATGAAGCAAATAAAGCAGCCCTCCTCTCCGCCGGGGTCAAGCTGAAAGAAGGAAAAGAATCATGGGAAGTCATCCCTTAAGTCACGGTCCGCCATGTTTTACTGCTTGATCTTAAAAAAATTTGTCTGTATATCCAAGTGGGGGAAAATAGAGGATATAGAATCTACAGATCTTCATGCTATGGGAAAAATCTCAAGCCACAATAACATCCTCACTTCCATAAGTGAGACTTTTCAGGATTCAGACATCCTCATTGTACTCAGAAATTTGGCATTTAAGCCAGGAGGAATATAAATACAATATAACCGTTTCTGTCAAAATTTTTTTTTATAAAAAAATACTTTTAATTATAAATTGGTTTTATAAATAGAGAAAGAAGTTTTTATTTAATTAATTTGTGATTAAAATATAAATAACGATGAATACTTATTTATGTTCAAGAGTTAAGCCTCCAGGGTTAGGTTAATTGGTCAAGTCCTCGTCATTAAAGCCATGGGGGCTTCACTAACAGAGCAATACCATACCACGTGCATTCATATTGGGGGGTATATATTGAGGGAAAAATGACATAATATATTGTGCATATAATAGGGGGTAAAGGGTTTTTATATTTGCAGGTATAAAAAATGGAGCTCAAAGTTAATGAAAAACATAAAGGGGTATCAAAAATGTTAATGAAAAAATGGATACCTGCAATATCTAGTGAAAGTAGGGGCTTTTTAAATTAGGAAGGTGTATTGGTTCGTATTGGTAGGGGGTTAAATAATGTTATTTTTAAAGGTATTTTCCAATATGTAGTCAAATTAATGGTATTTTTTAGTATGCCACGAACGCACATGCTATGTTAGAGGTTCATTGAGTGAAGACCCCTTGACTAAAGCACCTCTACTTTTCTTTTTCCCATGGAAAAATTCGTAATTTCATTAGTGGAAGAAATTACATTTTGTATATGCATATGCATATTCTGATATTTCTATCGACATAAAACAAAACCGATGAAATATCAAAACCTACTACCAATTTTTCATCTGGGTAGTAGCCCCAACAGAGTCAGGGAGGAGTCCAAAAAATAAACCAAACAACCATGTAAATATTATCTTGGTCCACGCAGGGAGATAATACCAAAAATATGTGCAGTGCCAATCATATTGGCCGCATAACAGTTCATAAACAACAAAATAAATATGTATAATGTCTGTAAAAATTGTCCAAAAATTAGACCAATATGTCCATAAAGGGTCTGTGATAGTACTGGTAGCTAACTCCATTAATCTGTTCATTGATTAGCCAGATTCCCTGCTCCTAGATCGCGCCTTCTTTGGAAAGACGGTCAGCCTCTGTGTTCCGCTCCCTGTAGATGTGATTACATGAAAAGAAATCAAAATTGGAGATCAATCTTAATGCTTCATCTAGTATGTGTCTCAATGAAAAAGACCAACAATAGGAACACTTATTCAACCAATCGCAGATAATCTTAGAGTCACCAAACAGTTGAAGAGCATGGCAGTTCTTCTCTGAAGCAAAACGGATGATATGATAGGTTGCTAAAAGTTCAGCAAAGTTATTAGTGCCCCATCTCAATCCCATGGATAGCCAGAATGAGTGCCGCTCAGATAGGTGAAGAATAGCCCCACACCCCCTCCCCCCCCACAACCTTCCACTTGAGTAGCCCCATCAAAATATGCCCAGGGACGGTTGGGATCAATCAGTTCATGAGTGATGATTCGGGCTCTAGCTAAGGGCAAGTCATCAGGGATGAGATCATAATCTGTTATGATCAAGGCTGTAATGATGGTCCACCTAGGAGGGGAATTTTGAAAAATAAGCTGATTGCGGGCAATCCAGACAGCCCAACAAATCAACAAGGGGAGATTTCTCAGTTTGTGGGGTGTGACAGAGGAATGCCAATGGTTCCAGGCCTCTTCCAGAGTGCCAGGGTGCCAGATACAAATTGATGGTATAGCAGTTGATACAAGGTTCCATAAGTGGCGAATTACAGGGCAGTTCAAGAAAATGTGGGAAGTTGATTCACCATCCTTATTGCAAAAATGACACCAGTGTGGGCCAAAGTAGGATTGCTTCATCAGGTTATCCCCTATTGGAATTTTATTTCTCATAATGCACCACATTAAAAGTTTGGATCTAGGAGGCACCTTGAGTTTCCAAAGGTGTTTCCACCACTTCTGTAGAATGGGGGGCTTCCGAGGATCCGCCAGCACAATGTATCCCTCCTTTGGAGTGTATCTCCCTGATTTCGCCAGTGCCCAGATGATCTCGTCATCACCCCTTGTCAATCAGATATGAGCCTCTAGGAGGGCTTGTATATAGTTCCTCCAATGCTGCTGCCATGGTGGACGAATGTTGAGTTGGAGATCGGACTTCCAAGCCTGTTGAATAAAAGTGGTGTTGTTCTCATTAGCAATGTGTGCAAGGTGAGTGATTTGTTGCTCCCTTAGGTGCAATAAGAGATCTGGAGGTAATCTGTGCATATTCCCACAGCCAATCCACGGGTCAATACCAATGCGAACCTTGTTCCCCGAATGAATTCTCCAGGTGATGCCCGCGCGGATGGGATCCAAAGCTTTCAGGACAGCCTTCCAAATAATCGAAATACCTATGTAGAGCCTAGCCGGTCTTCTAATCCATTCCAGTACATGAGTAGGGGCGATATATTTCGAGTAGGCCACTCTTGTCCACAGATTGTCCGAAGCTACCAAATGCTAACCAAGTTTTGTAGTCAGGGCTGAGGAAAATTCATCAAGCTTTTTGAGTCCCTAGCCACCCCATTTTTTTGGAGATGGCATCCCATTTTGCCCATGCAAATATTCTTCCCGGCTGATTACCCCTCCATAAGAATCTGCAACAAACATTTTGTATCCTTGCCAGAATGGCCCTAGGAATCCAGGCAAGATACATCCAATAGACCGGGGTCTCTTCCAGTACACTCTTGATGAGTGTCAGACGGCCTGCGCGAGATAAGAATCTTAAGTACCATGTACTTAGCCGTTTTTCCAGCTTAACAATGAGCCAAGTCTAGTCTGCAATCTTATATCCTATCGGCTTCAACTTGTATCCCAAATATTTTAGCCCCTCCTCTAGAGCAATCAATGTAAAGTTAAATCTGTGGAGGGCATAATGAATTTCGTGCTGTGTGCAAGTTGCAATCATCAATGTTGATTTTCCTTCATTGATGATCATCCCAGCGGTCTTTTGAAATAAGGAGAATATATCTTTGATCGATGTTATATCCCCCACACTTCCATTGAGAAATATCAGCACGTCATCCACGAAAAGAAGGTCTGTGAGCATGCAGTCATCTGTAATCTTGATACCAGAGAGTCTGCCTCTTCTGTGCTCTTCCGATATTATCCGACCAAGGCCTTCCATAATCAAGAGAAAAAGCAGAGGGGAGAGAGGACACCCCTATCGTAAGCCACGAGCCGAGGAAAAAAAGGGGATGCACTCGCATTGACCAATACACTGAAAGGAATGTTAGTGATGCATCCCATAAACCATTTAATGAAAATAAAAGGGAAACCAAGGTGGGTAAGAAGCATTCTCACATATAACCAATTCACCCGGTCAAAAGCTTTAGATAAATCCACCTTCATTATCATACCTTTGCCTTTCTTGCTGTGTAGAGTGTGTAATACTTCTTGAGCCATACCAATTGCCTCATGTATTTGTCTATCCTTCAGGAACGCAAATTGTTCAGGTAGGATGTGTTTAGATAAGATAGGCTTCAATCTGTTTGCAATAATTTTGGCAATAATCTTATACAGACAGTTACAGAGCGAAATGGGGCGGAATTCATCAAAGGTGGACGGATTGTCAGCCTTCGGGATCAGAGCAATGAAGGTGGATGTAATGGCTGCTTCCAAACGTCCCGAAACCCTTGACTCCTCCACAACTCTGAGGAGATCTGGTCCAATCAACTCAAAAAATTCCAAGTAAAATTCGATGGACCAACCATCAGGTCTAGGGCTTTTGTCCTTGCTGAACCACTTTAAAGTGTCCTCCAACTCCCCCAAAGTGACCTCTTGTATCAATTCCTCCTCCTCATCTTGTTCCACATATCCTGGGAAGAGCTGAGCGACTCGAATAATTTCTGCTAAGTTAATCTCCCCGAGGTCGTTATAGGCTTGTTTAAAGTGTGAGCTTGCAAGAGAGGCGAGCTGAGGGAAAGTGTGTGTTGTCCTTCCCTGTTCATCTTGCATTTGCCGAATAGTGTTGACAACTTTCCTCCCATTTGTCTTCCTTTTCTTTGAGGATCTTACCACGGGCTCAGTAGAGGGGTGTGATGTTATTCTTGTGCTCCTCAGATCTGAATAGCCCTCCCAGCTCTTTTTCAAATACCTCCAGTTCATTCTCAATCAGTCTCAACGAATGATCATCCTGAAGTATTTTTTGATGGGCCCAGTTTTTAGACATCTTCTTCAACTCTGTTAAGTTGCTAATAAATCCGGCCGAAGCTATACCTCCAACCCTTGGTGGTTTTGATTTCCAAAATTCATTGACCATGCTGATATATGAAGCATCCTTAAGCCAAGTAGAACTGAACTTGAAAGGACCCTTCAGCCTGTCTCTTCCTCGACCTATTTCCATATAAATAGGCAAGTGATCAGAGAGTCCACCTGTCCCAACCCATTGTCTAATATTGAGGCCCATATCCATAATCTATTCCTTAACTAGAAATCGATCTAGCCTCCTAGCAAGGCCATTATCCCCCACCCTATTATTTCTCCAAGTGGCCTATAATTTTGCAATAGGAATGTCTATCAGATGGTGAAGTTCCAATATGGACGAGAAGTAGTCTGAGAGAGAGTCCCTTTGTGCTCGCTGAACCCAAGATTCGACGCAGCCTATTGAAAAATTTAAATCCCCTCCAACAATCAGGTTACCAGCTGAAAATTGATCTGAATCAAGAAGGCGATCCCAGAATGCAGGGCGATTCAGGAAAGGTCCATAAATATTGACAACTCTGAAGGGAGTCCCCAACTTAGCAGAGTATACATCAACCCCAATAAAACCCTGTCCTCCCCAGCAACTGATTTCTTTAATAGTTCGAGTATTTAAGCCCAAAGCAAGACCTCCAGAGCGGCCGTGTGCATCCAATCCTGAAAATCTCCATCCCGGCAGATAGTGTTCCATGGTCCTAGCTATATCATTAGATTGACCCAAGGTTTCCTGAAGGAATATGATATCCAAAGAGTCAAGAGAGAGTAGCCGGCGGAGTGCTAGTTTTTTATCGGGCCTAGCAAGCACTCTGCAATTGTAGGATAGAATCTTCATGGAGGGGGTTCGGAAAGGGTTGATCTTGCTCTAAGAACCCCAGTGATAGTAGATTGCTTGCCCAAAGAAATGTCAACATTAGCTTGAGCTTGTGCAATTTTGAGATTAGAAGGATGGCCTCGGGAGGGTTTGATAGGGAGGGGGGGTGGAGAATATCTAATCCAACCTGGTTCTTAGTCGAAAGTTTCGTTCGAGACCGGGTATTGTATCGAGGGACCAAGGCCTTGAACATTATAGCTGAGGACTGCGGAGGGGGGGTACAAAGCAGTGCTGGGGGAGTGGGGGCATAAGAGTTGAGGGGGCGCGGGGGGGGCGGGGGGAGGTAATGGCACAAATAGTAGTAACAGGGGGCTCCAGAGGGATATTAGTACCCAGACTCAATAACTGTTTAGATATTGAATTATGAATATCAGAAAAGCATTGTGTGGTGGGTAAGTGATAGGAATGCATACCCGAAGAATAGGAATCTCCCGAGGCCGTCGCTGTAGTGCCAGGAACAAGTGGAGGGGGATGGTGAGGCAGTCGACCACGCTTCCTCGGAGTGTTCTGGGACTGCTCCGCTGAACGCAAACCAGGGCTCGATAATGTTCATGTTCCCCCAGAGTGAGGAGTAGAAATCCTATGAAATTCCTTAGAGGCACGAGGCAATTCCTCTCTTGTAGGGTCTCCATGAGACAAAGCATCCTGATCCGATGGAACCTGGGGAAAATTCCTCACTGATTTCCTGCTATTCCATTTGTTTAGTGGGCAATCTTTGAAAAGGTGCACCACCTTGTGGTAGCGCCTACATTTGAAAGGTACCCCCTCATAATCTAGCATTTGCCTCCGCGTCACATCCCTCCATTATATGTTGATATATTCCGAGAGCCCTCTCGAGAGGTCCATATGTACTAATATTTTGGCATAAGCCATTCTTCCTGTCATGGTATAAGATTCATCATGTGTGAGATACGAACCCAAGGCGTCCCCAATCTGTCTGAATATCTGCTCAGTCCAGAAGTGTACGGGAAGACTCGGGAGACGTACCCAAACTGGTCCAGTCCTCGCCTTTTCAGTCTCTGGATCAAACATTGGAGTCCATCTTTGAAGGAGGACTGGAGCTTGATCAATGTGCCAAATTGTAGTGAGGACCCAATTGGTTTGGGCAATGCTTTTGAAGCGCAGTGCAAACCAACCCCTCACAAAGGTTTGCACATGAGGGGGTTTCGACAGATGGTGTCCCCAAACCTCCATCGTCCACTTCTAAAGATGCTCAACGTTGTAGTGTCTGCCCCTAACACTTCCAACCAAAACCTTTTCTGTCGAGTCCATTGCCTCACTGAAAGGAGTGTCTTCAGCTAGTTTTAAGAAGATTTTGTTGCTGCTTAGAGGGAGGCGCTTTTTCCTTTTTGTAGTCCTTGTTTATTTGTTGGTCAAGTCTGCCACCGCCCTATCCTCCGAGTCATCCACTAGTGCAGCCTTGTCTTTCCTTGTCAATGGTCCTTTTGCCTTAAGATTGTCGAAGAACCCTGAGATAATGCCTATTTCCGTGAAGTTGCCCTGTGGAGGGTTTCCCGAGTCCTGTGGAGCTGTATGGACCAGCACCTTATTGTCCGGTGT
Source organism: Pinus tabuliformis (assembly GCA_031772625.1). NCBI lineage: Eukaryota > Viridiplantae > Streptophyta > Pinopsida > Pinales > Pinaceae > Pinus > Pinus tabuliformis. Next base: position 604,015,116 of record CM062818.1, read on the forward strand.
GTGAGGAAACCCTACTGAGGGTTTATTCAACTCAATCCCCATAGGAAACAAGCCTAAGCCCGACCCAAGGACCTGTGTGTCTGGCGCACTCCCACAAAAAGCCTTTGATATGGGTTCCCTGAGCGGTTGAGGGCCTGCGTATTCTCGAATGGCCATAGCTTCTGGTGCTATCGATATAGAGGGTATGAGTTGCTGAGAGAATGAGGGTAGGGCATCAACTTCTGAAGCCAGTTCATGCTCAAAAGTTAAATAATCGTCCACTGTTGACCCCGTTTGAGGCCATAACAGCAGTTGTTTCGTAGAAACCGCGGAGAAAACGTCTTTTGCCTCCATAACTGTCGAGAAATCGGGCTGACAGCTGCTTGAAGGAATGTTAGTGGGGGACCAAAAACCATCTAGGGGTAATCAAAGAATAAACTAAACCCTTCAGAAACCACATTCAGCTAAGGTATGACTTGAATAAATCGCGAAGGAACCGAAAATCTCTCAAGTGTGCTAAAATACTCCGCAGTAAGAAAGCCTGTATCCGGGTCTTCAAAACCTCCATCCACTAAACGAACCTGCTAACAACTAAACCCCGGTTTCCTAGATGGGAGAAGACCCACCCCAATGCACCCATGATTAAAACACAGTTACGGAAAGAAACATATCCCACCATGATAGTCAACTAAGGATTACCCTGCGCTGAACCCTAGTTCTTCCACGATCGCCTTCGAGAGCTCCGCCTCCAGTCATCTATGCATCGTATTCAAACAAATAACAGTACTTCTAAAGCACCTCTACTATTGAGAGGTCATGTGTTTAATTTTCTCGATACAAGTTCAATGTTCTCGATACTCTTAGGGTTATACTGGTTGAGATAACAAGAAGTGATCCTTTTGGGTAGAATTACCTAGTACAAATATTCATCTTCAACATTATTAACCACATGGAGTTTTAGCACCAATGCTCATACCTTAATGCCTCCCTTATCACACTAGGAAAGAAATATTTAAGGGTATAATGGATGTGATGGGGAAGAATGAGGGTTTAATTGGAACCTAAGTGTTTGGAATATTAAAACACTCCTCTATAAATTGAGGTCCTCAATGCAAGTTGAGTGTTTGAAAAGGCATTACTCGTAGTTGCCTCTTAGAGCATAATATGCATTGTTCAGCTCTGAATAAAATTATTTGTATTTTTATATAAAGTTCAAGATTCTTATATGAGAATGGAGAACATTCTAAATGTGTATGCATTAGTGTAAGGTCTACTCACGGTCTACTTAGAGGCTTTAGAATTCCTTGGTGGAAATGTGGGTTCTTGATCATCACTCCAATATTATGTATGTACATGATGGATAGCCAAAACCAATAAATTTAATTTATAAACAAATATTAAATGATAATAAAATACATCATTGGTTGTAGAATAGGACAAAAGACATAAGGGGTGTGTCTCTCCAAGAGGGGGGAAATAAAGAAGCATAAGGCTAAGGAAATGCCTTAATAAGTGATTTAATCCAAAGTATTTGTAACCTTAATTATTTTCCTTGATTAATAGCTAATTTTCATTTAACTAAACCTAGGGGGTTATCACATAAATGAGGTACACATGCCTTTCTAAAGTTACATTTCTCCTTCATGCCATGCAACTAAAACGTTTACACTTTACCATGCAAAAAAAAACCATTGTTCTAGCTAAAGTTTTGAAAAGTGGGTTTCAAATGTCAAGTAGCATATAGATTATTAGAGGGTTGAATTATTGGAAGCTTGAATTACCTTGTGACCTATCTTGAATTACCTTTTGAACTATCCTTTATTTAAGGAAATTAGAGGAATTATCCTTGAGTAAAAATTGTCATGAGAATGATGTAAGTGAATTATGGAAATCTACAACTAAGAATTAAGTGAGAATTGTGGTTTTATGAAATGATAATAATTGTCATTGAGGAAATTCACTAGAGATGACAATTCCCCGGAATCCGAATGGCCAACCCATGATGGATCCTTAGAGGAAAGTGGGTTAGTGGCATAGCCTTAGGAACTACTAAGAAAATAAGGGTATCCCATTTCATTTGTTGTGTAGACTAATGGAGAAGAAGGTTTATGAATTGGGGATTGTTATCTATTTAATTAATGATAGTCAAATTGGGAAATGGGTTGTGAAAAGATAAATTACAACCATCCATGTGAAGATTTTGTCCATGTGGATTGATAGCCTTAGCTCGAGGGTGACCTTTGTTGTAGAGATAAATATCATAGTAGAGAGACTTTGGTTGGGTGGAATCTTCATCTTTTACCACTAGTTCAACAATTCTAGATAGATAAATGCTTAGAAATTTATATGTGAATTGTGTTGAATTAATATAATTAAATGTTATGGTTTATGTCATAGTTGAATTAATTTTCAATTTATTCTTCTGTTTGCCAATGTTGGCCTATATATATGATTTATGGTTTAATGAATAATTGAATGGTTACATCTATGTTGCATATAAATGTATTTCCATGGTTGCTTAATCATCGCAGAGCAATGAGTTTAATTACTTAGTAAATTGGTATGAATTTGGGTGGTTAAAAGAAGTACCTTGTATCCTCAAATGGCATAGAGGATATTGGGTACATTACACAATGGTATCAAAGCTACTAGTCACAACATTGGGATTGTATAGGCTAGAAGATAGGTATATATGAAGAGGTTCCAGTGTATGTGACAAGTGTTTGGTGAAAATTCTCTTTGAATAATTAGGGAAAATAGTCTCTAAAGCTTAAAAATGTGTAATTGAGTGTTGAAATTACCAAATTGGAAGGTTGTTACCGCATTTTGATAGCTTATGAACGAATACACAGGGAAATTCTTGAATTTAAAAGTTATATTTTTGAAATTCTTGAGAAAATGAAATCTGTGGGCTAATTTTTTGGAAAAATGGCCATGATGAGAATGGAATGTATAGAGCCATAACTCCCAATTTAGAAGCCCAACTTGGGCATGGGTGTGATCATTGGAAGGCTAATTCAAAAGGAAACTTTTTTTATGGTTTAAATCTTGGAGAAGTGATTTAGAATTCCTCAAAATATGAGAAGATGAAGATAATGTTATAGACCTGGAATATAGATGTATTTGACATTTTATTGGTATGTACACTTTTTGCAGAGTCAAAGCTACAAAAAGGATAAGTAAAGAACAAAAGAGGAGACACATAAGACGGGAAAACCCTAACATATATGAAGAAGTTAGAGGAATAAGTATCATCATGAAAGAAATAGATTTTGAAAATTATAGAAAGATAATGGAGTCAATGGAGTTGGTAGAAACTATAATGAGCTTGAAAATGGAGATGTAGAGCTGATAATGAAAGGATGTTGAAATCTCAAGAGGAGAAAAATTGAACAAACACTCAACTATTATATAGCTTAAATCATTTGCAAAAATAAATGAATAATGGATCAAGTTCAAGGTATGAGGAAGGATATAGAGTCCATTTGAGAAGAGAAAACCATGGAATATCATCGCACATAAGAGGTGCTACAAGGAATCAAAAGTTTTATTACTCATTGGAACATTTAAAGAGGAATCCATAAACATCTAAAGAATCATAGAGCAATCCATAAGATGGGAGGAGATGATGAATCTTGGTTTCTAGGAATAAGGAAATACTTTATGTTGCATAATTACTCATCAAATATAGAAGCCACAATTGATGGGGGAAATATTCTAGTTTATAGCAACAACCAGTGCATGTTAAGCACATCAATGAGATGATAATTTCCTAGCAATAACTCAATAAGCATTTCTAGTAGCAACATATTTCTAAGCATTACTATGACAATAACATGCAAACATTTTTCAAGCTCAAGCTGAGAAATATGGCCATGAAAGAGCATGAAAAATGAGAAGGAAAAGATAAAAATATTCTTAAGTGGGTTTCCTTCATCCTTTGCATGGATGTTCTCAGTTGCTAATACTTGGTCGTCACTCAACTGCTATTACTCGGCCATTGCTTCTACTTGGATGTATTTTCTTGAGAGATAAATGCACTTTTGGATGTTTTTAAATGATCACAATCACCTCCTATTTATATGAAAACATGAGGGCTACATGTGGTGTCAACAAGTCTAATTTGGACATAAGCTGACCTGCTCTTTTCTCCCAAATTAATCCACAACCACATATATTATCTTCAAAAATTCAAAACTCCATTTCTCCAACTCGGAATCAGATGAACTCCATTGTGTCAGATTGATATTGATGAGAGCTATCATCCTCATCCATCACATGTCGAATGTGCTCATGGTTTTGGCCCAAATCACAATGGGTGCAAAACCCCATGCTTGGGTTTCAAGCCCATAAGGCGACTTGTGGAGCTCCTTCCTCCAAACCCTTGATCCTCAAGGCTTGGAGTACCTCCCAACCTAAAAAAATCAACATTTTAAAATTCAAATAGCTCGATCGAGCTATTTTTTTGGCGCTCGATTGAGCACTTAAAAATGACTTGATCGAGTGCTTAAATTTCTTGATTGAGCCCTCTTTTTTTCACCTAAACTCACCCTCTCTTGCCAGAAAGTGTAACCTAGCCCCATGCTATCACCCTTAATTAAATTAATTTTTTTTATTCCAAATAAATTTTTAATATTTAGGTATTTAAAAGAAAATGTTGTTTTAACTTGATTTGTAAAATGTTGTTGAGTCACGATAAGTTTTACATTATTTTGAAATCTTTATATATTATTTCATTTTCAATATTATATTAATATTACTTGTTTAGTGCATAAAATCATGGAATAAATTGAAATTGGTATAAAGATGCTAAGTTAGCTACACCACTCACATATTATCCACATATTAAATATAATATGTAGTCTATGAAAATCAATATAGGAATTTAGACTATCTACAAGGTGAGGCCTATGTCCCGTTGATACAAATATAAAGAAAATGGTACTAGGCATGGTTATTGTGGCAAATGACTATTAGAGGATTGTTTACTTCCTTTATTCAATGTCTAAATGTTGTATTCAACTATGGAACTAGAAGAATACATTAACAAAGAAACCCCTTCCTATCCTAGGAACACAACTATCTAGAGTTAAGGTTAGAGTTTTTACATGTGTCAACTTCTAGTCGAAGTTATAATTTTACACCCTATACAATTTTCTTAAATTTCCAAATGATATTAGTTCCACAAATGTGAGTAATGTGGCTTAACATGGCATCTAGTTGGTATCATCTTGGTAAACAAAATTGCTACGAGAAAAACTTTCACATGCTAACTCCAATTGAGGTGACACTTCTCTCATTGAAAAACTCTCAATGTCAAGAACATTGTCCAAAGGTTGACAAATTTGTTCATAATCTTCTGACCCAAAAATGACCATTTTAGTTGATGAGTTTATGAAAATCTCTAATTTGTTAAATCATATGAATAATGATATATTAAGAAATATTATACAGGAATGATTCAATGAAATTGCACACATAATACATGTGATATTGCAAAAACATTTCGATCCATATATTTATAGTGATCACTGTAATAAAAGGATTGTTATTATCCAATAATATTTCATATACAAGGTAATGGAAAGATTGTAAAATTAAATGAGATGAAACAAAGGTTAATTTTATTAATATTTTAGAATGATATGGTAATATATGTTGATGATTAAGATACCAAGTGTTGCAAGGAAGTTTTGTTTTAGCTACTTAAGTTACATATTATGCTTCAACAAAATTGCAAATTGATATATGAAGTGGAAATATTAGTTGCCTAATAAGGAGCAATGACTTGCATAAATTTTTGCCCATTCACATTTTTACTCATACTCATTAAAGTGCTGAAAAGCGCATAAATAATGATGGTAAGTCCTTGTAAATATATTCTTTTACATATTGTTCCTATCCATTTTATGCAAACATTTGCTTAAATTGTAGCTGATGTTAAATATGTTATTTAAGTGAGTATGAACTATTTTCAAGGGTTTTAATTTTGAGTGGGTTTCTTATGAAGCTTAACAATGAAAAATCACTGCATAAATATCTAAAAATTATGACATAAATATTGCAACTGTGTTTAGAAATTATGGACAAAAGATATGTGGGAGTTATCCACATGGAATTGTATTGTGCAAAGGCTTCAATAAGGCCTTCAAAATTTATATATATAATTATTATTATTATTATTTAAATTAAACATTATAATTTACACTAATCAATACTGGTCATCTTTTGCAAGAGTCTTGACGTGGCAAGGACTAATAAGACTATTAAAATAATAAAAAACTTATAGACTAAAATTTCTAAATTATATGACACAAATTAAATCTCATTTTTATATGTTGTATATTAAATTAAAAATAACCCTGGCTAACTTGAATAGTGCTTGCCAATAGTGATTAATAAACTTGGGATCTCTATCACAAAGTATGCGATGAGGTTGGCCATGGAAATTATACACATTCTTTAATACTGAATCAGCAACTCGCAGAGCTGTCAACATTCAAAATTACTATACTATTAAGAAAATTGTTTATGGGTTACAATGATGATGAACACACACAGTACTAAGTAGACAGAATAAGTAAAATAGAAAATTGTTTGTAAATAAATTTGTTGTTGGTATTAAATATTGATACTAATTAGAATGTAACCAGGAATGTTGTTGCCTAAATAGAAAATGTTTGTAAACCATTTTTTTTTGTTGGTATTAAATATTGATAAATTCGATTGTAACCAGGAATGTTGTTGCCTAAATAGAATGATTATGAGTGGAAATAAAAATATGAATGATACACTGGGTGAATATGATTTAAAGCTATGATATCTAAGTTTAAACCATGAACAAAGTTCAATGCAAAGCAATGATTTCCACCTAGGAAAAGGGAGGTTACATATGGTAATGAAATTGCAAAAGGTTCAGAAATTCACAAACCCTTGAATATTATAGACTGGACGGGTTATTAAAGAATCTAATGGAAGATTTAGCAGGAATGTAAGGAAGAGATAAAACTGTATAAAAGTGAGATTTGAACTCAATGATCACACTGTTAAGCTCCATTAATTTTGCACAATTGCTACCTACAATTATGGAATTTAAATTGCAGTCTTTCCTTAACTTATGGAAACCAACTACAGTAGTTTCCTTAAGTTAAGAAAATCAACTGCAATTACTAAATTTCTTATTGGGAGCTACTAAAGTGGTCCATTACTTTGATTTGAGTTCTCTGCCTTGATCTGTGGGACATCTAACACATAGCTATTAGAAGCTTGATGGAAGCTTAGCTATAAACTCATCTGTTTGGTCCCCAAGCTCTCATCTCAATCCCCTTCAGTTTTTCACACCATCTAGCTGAGATAGCAGAGCTTGGAAGTGCCTTCAGAATTTTTGTATTCTTTTCTTTTTGCCTGGATAGAAGCTGGAGTGCTGAAGAAGAAGCAAGTGGACTGTGGCCTGCATCAAAACATCACCAATGGCTGGAGGTAATTCGTATCCCTGGGCATTAAGTTTTTACAACGGTTCTTTCAGTTATTCCGCATGCAGAATCGCTGTTTTAATTTTCTTACATTTGGTATCGGAGCCAAGTTTTACCTCTGCCTTGGTGTGCAATTCGAATAGCATTAGAAATTTTATTTATGCTGAAGATTGCGCAACCATTAGAATCATGTAAAAGTACACGATCTACACATCCAGCGATGAGATATTCATTCTTATAGCTCATTTCAATTTTATTCTTAAATCCTAACGTGGTATTCAACTAGACGAAGTATTTACAGTATATACATATTTGCTTTCGAAATATGTTCAACTGTTGCTGCCCATCATGCTTGCTAAAGGGCACTTACCATGAAAGATGCAACAACTTGAGCCGTTTCGTGAGAACGGCTAGCTTGAAACGTCTAGGTTGGACATGATTCCATGTCATCCGAGCGTTTAAACACTTATTTTCAAAGTGTTTGTAGGTGAGTATATCAAATAATTATAACAAGCGATTTAACGAATAGCTCAATTAATTAATGGACGAGGGCAGAAGTTCAGACTTTTCAATCATAATTTAAATATACTTTTTTGTACGTATTATTAGTTAGCTTTTGTTGCATATATTTGGACTGTTCGCTCTCAGCCTCTCCCGTTAGAAAATTCTAACCCGCAGTCGTTAACAACAAAGTTAGAGGAGACAGGGAGGAGAAAAGCCTGCTGGAGTCTATTTTATATTGGAATAATTGCTTATAGATAACTAAAAGGCCAAGGAAAACCTGTGAAATATTTGTGTAGAATTTTGTAAATGCCTATGTTGTACCATATGGTATTGCGTCAGGGTAGTATCCATTCCATTCAGGAGAAACTCTTGTCGCTGAAGTTCGATATGTCACTTATTTTTTATTTTATTTTTTTATTGTGGATTTGGGAAATTGCAAGAATCCCCTTGTGGCTGAATTTTAATGTGACAGTTGCTTTTACATTGCGAATGGATTACAATATTTGTGTTTTTGAAATTTGGAAGGATAGATCAGAGACTTAAGTTGTTATGCGAGTACTTCATTAACGATTATGAAGTTTCTTTTGAACGATGGAATTAATCTATAATTATGAAGTTCATTAAATTGGAAATTTTTGAACTTTGAATTAAATTCTGACCTAGCTTATTCCCAAGCTGTTTTTTCGCATTCTTTGGGTTTGCAGTCGGAACTCAAATCTTTTACCTTAACCAATATCAATAAGTGCCTTTTATGAGTGATTACGGTTTTACTAGCAGATAAGAGCACCGATTTAGAGTTCCATTTTTATGTTGGGAATTTTGTCGAGGGGATATTGGTTAAATATTGGAAAATTGGAAATCTAACTTCTCAGAAAAATCATCAGAGCATTTTTATTATTTGATAATTATTTTTATGGAAGAGTAAGCTTGGCCCATATTTTCAAATGGATGTCTTTATGTAGCAAGGCTTCTGGCTGACACATCTAGTGGTGCAGTTAGCAGCCTTAAAGACTTGCACAATTTGTGTGGTAGCGTGTGCCATGCTATTCAATATATGTTTATATGATGGTTCTTGAATTTGTTAGCTGTGTTTCCTGATCCCATCATTAGCGAATAATGGAACTCTGTAAATTTTATAATTGATTACATATTTATTGTAAAATTTACGCTGAACTTACATTTATAATAATGAACATTTGTAATCAAAGAAGAAATAAGAAATGGTTTATTTCTCATTTGGGCATTTAGTTTTTTGATTCTATGTTTATTTTGCATGAAGTTCAGATTAGCGTTGTTGAAATTTAATTTAAATTTAATTAAACAATCAAAGTAGTCATTTTCGGTAATGCTGACTGCTTTAACCTTAATTTTTTATTTTGCTGGAGAATTATTACAGTTATATGGAGTTTATTAAAATGTCATTTTGACTTACTCCTTTCAGTAAACATTATTTTTCTCTCTGGTTAAGTTTTGTTTATGCAACAAAAATAATGTCTAGTGATCCATATAATTTTAGTTAATTAGAGAATAGCCACAACGTCTTTAATTAAATAAAATTATATATTTTGATTGGTTAGATCACATAAAGATTATTTAGACATTAAATTGTAATTAATTAGACTGAATATAATAAATTTTATCCCACAGGAATATTTATTATATTTATCTAATTAATTAGGATAAAATTTCATAACCTACCCACAGGAGTTATGAATTAATAAGTTTTATCATAAAGTTTTATTGAGTCTGTTTGAAATGAAAATTTAGCCCACAGGCAATTTTTATGTCATTAGATTCAATTCTTTTTAGCATGATTTACATTGAATATAATAAATTTTATCCCACAGGAATTTTTATTATATTTATGTAATTAATTAGGATAAAATTTCATAACCTACCCACAGGAGTTATGAATTAATAAGTTTTATCATAAAGTTTTATTGAATCTGTTTGAATTGAAAATTTAGCCCACAGGCAATTTTTATGTCATTTGATTCAATTCTTTTTAGCATGATTTACATTGGTAAAACATGAAAGTTTATTAAGCCTCAATTTTAACATAAGCATGTGATTTTTTAATGCAGTAGTACAACCTGCAAATTTCTCTGAAATTCGTTGTGACATTCCCGAACTTAAGGAAGTAATCTCGTTTGTTTGTTATGAATCTAATATGGTTAACGTTAATATTAACACATGGTGGATTGATTCTGGATCAACAATTCACATTTCGAATTCCTTGCAAGGTTTGCAAAACCTAAGGAAGCCAGTGGGAAGTGAGCAAAACATCTTATCAGGAAACAAGATGGGCTCGCATGTGGAAGCTATAGGAACATGTTATTTAACTTTAAGTAGTGGCTTTGTTTTGGAATTAGAAAAGACCTTTTATGTTCCAAGTTTTTCTAGAAACTTGATTTCATTTTCAAGGTTTGTACCTTTTGGATATTCCTTAAACTTTTCAGAAAAATCTTTCAGTCTATTCTATAAATCTGATTATGTTGGGAATGGTATTTTGTCTAATGGTCTTTACTGCATTAATTTACAAATAATGCCACTTATGATTCAATGCATGTTCACACTGGCACTAAAAAATGTGTTATTAATGAAGATTCCTCTAAATTATGGCACCGGAGACTAGGTCATATCTCCATAAATAGAATTAAAAGATTGGTAAATGAAGGAATACTTGATACTCTAGATTTTACTGATTTTGAGACTTGTGTGGACTGCATAAAGGGAAAGCAGACCAACAAGTCAAAGAAAGGTGCCAAAAGGAGTTCGAACATATTAGAGATCATACATACTGATATATGTAGTCTAGACATGGACTCACATGGTCAGAGATACTTCATCTCCTTTAT